>QNGE01000382.1:66060-94284 GCA_008508345.1 Paragonimus westermani
ACTTGACGGCCTCTCATGGAAACAAACTTACTGAAGTTCGTTTCTTTTAACTGATCAGGGTGTGTACTAATGATGCCACGTGACTGGCGACTTGATTCTGCCATGTATTATCGTTGGTTGTACGTGTGTCGCTTAGCGTTAATCGAAAGAAAGTGCAGTGATGATGGTCTTCGTTTACTGGCTAGTGGCATCTCGTTACCGCACAGGAACGATTTAACAAACCACAACTCTCTATCATTCGTGATCTCTTCACTACCCTTTGTTTATATTTTACCTTATCCATACTTCTGTCAACACACAAATCAAATTTGACCCAAACAATCGATCTCAAATCGAAGGTCACTGTTGATTGTGCTACTTTATATTCCTTTCGTATTTGTTACCATCCTCCGACTTGTCAACCAGTGTGTAAGGAGTGTACAAAATACTCTAAACTGCTTTTGCCTTCATTTAGTGGAACTGTAAAGTCTAACATGTCGCAGTCGCATTATCGAGTTTGCAATGGGTGTCATGTGATCGCCAAAATGCTTATCGGATTACGCGATACTGAAATCGGTTTCGATCAATGTACGATACTATTTACTCACTGGACCATCCATTATTGCAATTTTTGTAGAGCCGGTTAATGCGATGTTTGGAGGCAGTGAGTTAAGCAGTCAGCATCGCGTTGTTGGTTGACTGAAAAATCTCTTTTAGGGTTCCATATACGATTGGTATGACATAAAGTAACAGACGCTTTCAGTTGGTTTATTTCACTACTGCTGTTGCCTCCGTCAAACGTGTTCAAGCTGACTCCCTTATCTACAGTCGTGTAGCGTTCCTGGTTCCGGGACCAACCTTGCTCAGAAATAGAATGTGAATATTCTAGTCTATCTTAAACCGCTGTTGTCTTTCATCATTTACTCTAGCGTGGTCATAAATGATTCCGGGTTTGCCATGAATCTCACGTTTTTCACGGATCTTGGCTTCACGTCTATTCAGTTGCAAAGTTTAGATGGACTCTTCCCATCGTGCCTGTCAGGTTCATTTGGTTGGTTTGTCACTGGACCCTAGCTTGATAATCTGATCAAAACTTCCCAACTTGTTCTACCTTGTCTCTCTCCTCTTCTCTTAATGTCAGTCGTCGCCGATCATAGGGGACGCTATTGTGAACCAACAGTATTCTGGATATATTCATATCAACCTCGCTCACCAACCATAAAATTGGTGTGTGCAGTATCCATACCTTACATCAAGGAATGGCTTCATTCATTGGAACGTGCCACCCTCTACGTAACGTAACCTTGCAAATGTATATCCATGTTGTTCTTTTAAATCATGTTTGTGTAAAGTTTTCAACTTCGTAACCCCACGCTTAAGTTTCCAACTCTCATGAGTTCTTCATGGTGTCCTACTAACCAATCTCGGATAATCCATCTCGATAAGTGAAAACTCACTCATTTTTTGTGCATGACAGTATCGGTAATGCTATGTTATCGACCGTGCACGATCACGTCACCAGTTTGGTGCTAACAATCTCGCCTCTGAATCATTACGCTCTATGTCTCAATGTAATCTGCTCCGAATTTCACCTTTCTTTACTTTTTCCAGACCGCATAAGTTTCGATATTGTTTTGCTGTTTGAACTATTCAGAACAGTGGTGGATCAACTTACACGTGATCCTCCACCTTCTCTTTGTTTTACGTTTTCCAGGTCTTTCTTCAACGATCTTTTCATTCACTGTTTTTACCAACAGACATGGAACTCGTTGTGCTGGAGAGATTGCTGCTGTGGGAAACAATTCCGTCTGCATGGTCGGGATAGCTCATAATGCCCGCATCGGAGGTGGGTGAGCTTCTTGTTTCTGTGAACTTGGTAGTTTTTGATTCGTTGTTCTCTACTTTTCGTTCCGTATATTTTGTGCGCTTTCATCGTTCTCAGACAGAATGTGTCAGAACCTCATGGACTGACTTGTGTTCTGCTTAGAAGTTCCTTACGCTTTCGTTTTAATGTCATCGATTGTTTGACACATGATTGAACGTTCTAGTTCTTTCTATCCTTGTTCGGGATCAGACGGGATAATAGTATTTGCTTGTGTATGGTCGGTAATTCACTTACTATCAGTCGGCCGCTTTTTCACAAGTTGGAATTCGATAATGACTATGACGACACAACGCTGTACGCTATTGACCCTTGTTTGCGATGGGTTTTAAAGAATTCCCTAAGGCCTGAGTTAATAACCCAATTTGTATAGAAATGTAACAAATCTCACACAGCAATCCACGTTGCACGTTTACTTCTCTACGGTGATATTGTCCACCATTTGCCATTTTTCTGGAAAGATGCCCACAGGGAAACTGGGCTATGCATATACCCCTTAAACATGGCTTCTGTATGCCTGTATATTCATATTCACAGTCCTCGCACCCATGACATCCATACTGTTGAGCCCAGTTAACCATCATATCCAGTCACACTCCATCTTTATGGCTGGCTGGCTACGAGGATTTCAGCCCTGTTTCACATTTCATGGACCGTTAACGCATGCTATTCCCCCTTTGTATCAAGTCATCAAATGACCTCCGATTGCGTCACACACCTCTGAGTTGGACACCTCACCAATAGTGCGCTACAGGGTTAACTGAATGTCGACTTAATTTTTACGAGATCTAGCAACCTAAATCTTTATTTCGCAATTTGGTTGAATAGCGCTACACTTGTGTGGTGCGAGTACTGCATACACAGTGACGTCGTTTTCCAGTGGCTTTTGAGGAGACATGTCGAATATGTCAGTACTTGCGATCCTCTATCCAGATAAACGTCGGTGATGTTTGTACACTTTTTGAATGCCATCCCTTCCTCTGTCACACTCTGCACGTTTGACATTACCCCTGTTTGTCGGCCGGAGCCAGCTAGATGATGGATACATGGCGTGAATTGAGATTTGAAAGACTTTGTTTCTAATGCTTGATTGGACATTTCCATCAGGACGTTTCCGATATCTCCATGCATGCCTGAAGGACGGTGTGCTCCCATGATTAACCGCATTGTGGACAACTGTTCGGTATCTCAAACGGATGTACGTTTGTTGCAACCATATAGTGTGTATCAGGTATATCAGAATTAGTAAGAGCTCCCTCAGTTGCATTTGTTTGACACAGCACCTGTTTCCTTCTTATCACATTCAGGCATTCGTATGCTTGACGGCTTCATATCTGACCGTTTGGAATTGGAGACCTTGACATTTCGCAACGACTATATCGATATCTATTCTGGTAGTTGGGGACCAGAAGATACTGGTCGCTTGTACGAAGGCCCTGGCGCTTTAGCCCAGTCCGCATTCCAAAAGGCTGTCGCTTTGGTAAGCCCTTTTTTATTACCGTACTCAGTTGTTGTTGCTGTTGTTGTTGTTGTTGTTGTTCACTCGAGTCTACCCAACAATGGCGACAAAATGATCAAAATAAACAAACACTATTTTTCATCCCGGGTCGACTACATTTTCTTCTTTTGTTTGCATCAACTGATAACGGTTTGTTTGCCGGAAACTGGCTTGATGATGATCGCCAAACTTGAATTGGTTTGTTTGCTTCAATGTTATGTGTCATTGAAAACTTTACTTTTCAGTTGCACCATCTATGTTAGACGTAACTGTCATCTGAATTTGGAATTGTTCCGTTTTCTCGCAAGGTACTGAAGGCTTGAAAATACTATCTCACTATAACTGGTGTAGGTGGAGGAGGATTTAATACATCAAGTTCCTACCCGTTCCGCTTTTTATCTCCAAACTAAGGCTTTTTCTTGTAGCACTAGCTAGTTGAATATCAGTGTCGACCATTTATGCAATGTTTTCCAGTTTACTGGCGGTCATGAATGTAGCGATGTTCATGATGATGAGGAGAACTAACATGGGGAAATCGTGCACTCTTGGACAGTACCACTGTTAATTATGGATCTAGTCATGGACGTGTTTCGATTTAAAGTTATGAGCTCTCTTCTCTACCTTTGGTGACCTTCTGTTCTATTCCAGCTTCATATGTACGAACAACCTGTGTGTATTCCTTCGTGTAGTACTTCTCTGAAGCTTGTTAATCAGTCAGTCTGTATTTACTGCCTGTCGGTTCGTGCAGAGATATGCTTCTTTGTGCTATCTCATATGTATAGCACCTTTGTAGCCTCTTAGTAAGCTTACATATACGAATGAAAAAAATGTTCAAACTGGTTGATGGTCGAGATTTCCTTGACATGGTCAGTCCATTTTGTCTGCACAAAATTGCTTGTCCCGCACAAAGTCGGACTATTGGAGAGCCGGTAGTGAGTTACACCACAGTTGCTTGGCCGTTTGTCCTCACCACACAAGCTAATTCATCACAACAACAAAATGAATCTGTTCACATATACAAACGTCTTCCGTCAGTGTAGCCTTGCACAACCTAGTCGTCCGATCCATTGTCGTTTTCCCGCGCCTCTTTCTCGGCAGGACACACGTGAAACTACTGAAGCAAACTCCCGTACTGCTTAAGCGTGGTATGTTCGGAAGCAAATAGTTTCCATCTTTGCCTTGTGTCTTGTCCTGGTTGTTTTAAATCGCCTATTTCCAAGAGGAGGTTTGAAATTGTCATCTTCCTGAGACTGTGTTACCCACTAGTGTGTAATAGTCCTTTGCATCCAACTTCAACTCTTGCCTTTACGTTACATACCGACGGCATACCAAAATCAATCGTGTTTTGTTACCATCGTCTCTGCACATTGTCGAAAATCCGCCAAACCACATTCGTTTTGACCTTGTTTTACCTGAGCTGTGTGGGCGTTGCTTGTTGTGACCGTCTGTGCAATGAGTCACTTTGTGTGTGTGATTGATCATACCATCTCAACTATCGATCATTTCCGTTAGTTATCCGTACTTCTTGTTTGGTCTGTGAGTTTTTTCGGGAGAGATTAACCCATCGTGTCCACATTTCTTTTCTGAACACAGTTTCTTATCAATATGGAAAATCAGATGTAAAAAACCGATACTCTGTATTCGTAGATACTGGAACATATAGTAACACAAACATTTTATCAAGTTGTAAATCAAACGCGTCAGATAAAGTTAGTATCCGAATTCGTTAGAACTGATCCGATAAGCGTAGTCTGATGTGATGGGTAGGTTGTGTTGAAGAACGCATAATGTCGTCACGAACAGAAGCTGAAACTCGTCATAGCAATGCAATTCCGATGACGGAAACGTTGGGTTCGACCAAATCTCATCTGTTTGTTTCAGTAAGTTGTACCATCCATACAAATTGGTTAGAGGCTTGTTTTTTACACTCTGCTCCAAAATGCTAAGAATGTTATTTTTACTTTGAGTAAATATTTTGATACTTTTAGCACATCCTCGTCGGTTGTCTGTCAGTTTGTTCACTACGTGTTTTTTTACTCAATACTGGCTAGATTTTCTGCGATCACAGTGCATAATTCACTTGAACAGTGGCCCAAATATTACATCACTGGTAACCGGTTATTGCTTTATTAACAAAAGTCAAACTGGTTGAAGAAATTGATAAAAACGAACTACTTGACTTTTTTAGGGCGAAACTTTCCCGGTTATACCGACCCTGCCGCTGTAGTAACGCTTCATAGAGGCCACGTGCTAATTTGTTTCAGACAGTTTCTCATTTGGAAGAAAATATGTACGAATTATCATTATCCAGACAATCCTCAGCTCCGAAAGTAGCCTATCCTTAAGTGTTTCATTATTCTGATCACCCCTGGCGTGTGACATTTCAGAAAGTTGACAGTATGTAACCAATAAAAGAAACTATACAGCAGATTGTGAGAACGTTGTTTTCGTAAGAATGAATTACACTATATAAGATAATATATTTCCGCACAATCTGTGAACAACTTGTACGCTTTTGGTACTCACGTTCGGCGGCTATCTTTTATATCTGATTAGGAACCTTTCTCAGACTGTGGATGACCCAATTACAAATTTTGGGTTACTGTACTCTTCTCCAACAAAAACATCTTCCGGAATGAGCAAAAATCTCTCTGCGATAGGTGTTTCTTATTGGCTGAAAGTATTTCATTTCGTAAAGGTCATTCCATTTAAGTGCAACGCTAATCAAGGCAGTGTCACATCCTCGGAACCGTCAAACTATCTATTAATGCGTGGTTGACACTAGAGTCTTCTGAAGGCTGCTTTCAATATCTTGGACTACTGTTGATCCCCTTAAAAGGAATTCACTCTCAAGTGACCCTAGCTAGCTGTTTTTTTACGTTCGCGCAATCGATACACAATGATGGAGGGTAATATATTAGGGTAAACATTAGCAATATTTACGGGCTGTCCAGATTGAAAGATTGAGAGAGAAACAAACCTAATCGGCCTCAAATCCTTCAATGGATCAGTTTGCACACGCGTTGGAGTGCTCTCATCTTACCCATATCTGGACAAGACTCAGTCATCCGCTCTAGACTATATCTGGTCTGAAGAAGCCTCTGTTTTAGATGTGAGAAGTCACCAATAAACCGAATTGCCCCTTGCTCACGAGTTGTTCTGCAACTGTGAATGCTCAGTCTGTATCTAGCATATTCCAACAAACCAGATTCTGTTTTGCCCGAACGATTTGTGAGGATTACTCAAGAACGGACTTACATACGTTAATGATCCGACCTGAGGTCCATTGGTAGCCAATCTGATTTTTGACCAACTTGACTGCCATACTGTTTCCACCTTTGGGAGCTGGACACATTTGAAACACCCGAAGTGACTTCCATAAGGTTGTGAAAAGTTTGTTTCTCTAGTGAAAATATCTAATACATACGCCCGTGTTTCTCGCTTTCCCGGTGATGCACCACATGACAGGAGTTATATCAATGGGCTACACGCAATAGGCTGGGGGTACAGTGACACGTTAAGAGTGCGATGAAGTCAGCGGTCACGATAAAAGAGCGTCATGTCCGTAGTTCACGGGTTTATATTTGGGAAGAGAGGATTAAACTCTTGCGCACCTGTTATTGATCCTCAACGTGTAGCTATGTATTGTTCCAAGTCTTGTCCGCCTTGTGTATCTTCAAATGTTTAAGTGGTTCATCTGGCCAAAAAGAGCTTCCGAATCAAAAGTGGAACGCTGCCAATAGACGTAGTTGCCGGTCAATTATTCGTTGTTGACAAGCTGTAACTTCTCAATTTGACATTATTCAGATATACTTGATAGAAAGAAGTTTAAAACGAGAGCAAACGCAATCGGCGTGTAATAGAATTTCATCATCCTGAAGTTGTCACGTATGCTTATCCGTGGCTGTCGTGAATACTTAATTTTCTTACAGAAAAGGCTTGGCCACCTGCCCAAAGAACGTTGATTAATTTACCGTCCGCCAAATATCCACCTTGACTGTTTTTGGTGTACAGCTGGCAAATTCTTCGCTTCAGTCTACCATCATCTGGTTTCGAACTGAACGCATACTATATTGATATCTGCCACTTGCGGTTGTATCTAAGCCTTTTCGTGCCACATTTGCCGTTTGAAGTCACAGGGGAACCTGACAGACTGGGGTCTGAGCTTAACATGGACAAATACTAGATTTTGTCTCGATGATTCAAAATGTTTGTACGAAAAGCATTACGGTTTTTGTGCGCTGTGAACCCAAACTTATGACTTATTGTTGGTGAAGATCCTCGTTATGGGTTTTTTGTCCTGTACGTCGCAAACTGTGTGCAATGAAACAAGTCTAGATGTTTTTTAATTGTTTGACGATGTGGGATTGAGCTTGTAAAAGCAGTTTTCGATGCTGATTTGATAAAACAATCGTCAATCATCACTGATTGGTCCACAGCGATTCCAGTGGCAGTCTGGCGTACGAAACAGTAGAGTAACCCGCTCTTCACCTAACCCTTAAAACAGAACATAGACCTTGTCGAGGTGTGTGACTTATTTTTGTTTACCGTATTAGTGAAGTTTTGTGAATAGGATTTCTTATCGATTTGCTCTGTTCCCCTATTTCACGTGTGCATTCTTCTCCGTCTTTCTGGTCTTTTCCCATCCAGGGTCGAAATGGCTTTGGAAACATTTTTGTATGGGCTTCGGGCAACGGTGGCACACAAGGCGATTCATGCGCATGTGATGGCTATGCAAGTTGTCCCTACACACTATCAGTCAATGGAGTCGGTGAACACAACAGTCGTCCCTGGTATTTAGAACAGTGCTCTTCGACTCTGGTCACCACCTACAGCAGTGGTTCTTTGTCGGAAAAGATGATTGTACGTTTACTCTTTATGATCGTCGTCTTAGTCACCAAGTTTTGTGCTAGCGTGACGTGACACACTTTACTGTAGACCGCAGCGAATTCTGCATTCGAAAGTAGACATGTGCCCCTCACGTTTTCGTGGGATAGCGTAGCATTGCCAAACACATTGCACAAAAGTGCATCCTCAACTAATCCAACCAAATTGGAGTGTATGGACCCTCATGAATCATCACGTCTACAGTTGAATGCGTTAAGGGAAGTGGCAACTAATCATGTTCTGTGTATTGAGTATTGTTGCCCTGTGATCATCTTGTCTTTGAACTAAAGACAGTCTGTAAATTCGTACGAGGAGATCCGCAAGAAGTGTGCCTTAATTTCGAATTAGTTGTGTGTTTTCAAGATACGTTGTTGTTTTTGTTTGCTTGACTGTAGACACGTAGATTCCACGAGTTCAGTTTCATCCTTCTTTTTTCAAATAGAACTGTGCTTTTCTGCTGGCCAGACATCATCACTGGTTTCCTTGGTCATCGTTTGATATCTTGTTTGTTTTATTGTGTTTGTTTTCCTCCGCTAATTTTTTAATTCTTTTTCAATTCCTCGGGAATCCCAGTATCCTTTTAAGCTTCTTTCTTGTCTCACTTTTCCTTCCGCCTTGTGGAAGCTCCATTTCCATCTCCCTTCCTGTTGTTCACAATCACTCCCTTCCCTCACCATACGCATAACTTCCGACAAATCCAACTATACTGGTTCAATTTTTTCCTATTCGTCAAACGAAGTGGACGTAGTTGCAAGTCAGTCTACTTTGGATTTCTTTCTCATGGCAACGTTTGTAATTTTTTCACCAGTAGCGAATGTGACACTCAGTCGTCTCATCTAATTCTGTCGAGCGATTACTCTTCGATTTCTATCCTAATTACACACCCCGCTGATTAAGCACTCGTTGAAAAATCGAGAACCCTCCGGAATTCATTTTTCGCTTCAATTTTTTACGCTCTTCGTCAGCTCTAAGCCATTTCCTAAGTTGTCATTTCTGTCCAAATTTGCGGATAGTATTGTCTTCCGAGTCTACCACTAAGAGTTATTCTTGCCCTGTAGAATTGTGTATGTATATGAATCGGCCGGCTCATCTAACAAATACTTTTCATGAATTAACACGTCAACGTGAATTGATGTTTATTGCTCAACGAGTCATCATTTCAAGGTCTGCAGGCTGTTTGCTTCCAAAACATTTCCCCAATCCCATCTTCCTTACTATGCTGATATGCCCTTATCCTGAACACGGCCAAGTTACAATTGGTTGTTTATCGATACCCATGTGCACTGCTCTCCCGTTATCTCATACTATCTACAGTTCCTGTCTAATTCTTTTTTTTCATTGCATTTCCCTTACTGGCTAAAGAATTGAATGCACAAAAGCTTAAACTTCCCATTCAGAAGTGTGCAAGTTAATTCTTTGATTTGGCGTCGTGAATCAACCACTTTTTGAGATCTCCTAACTGACCTTGATTTTATCTGTAACGATTAACGTTGACGATAAAACGCTTGCTATCAATCATCTCGTATGCTGGAATTGTTAGTTGTTACCGGATGACCGACAGCTCTGGTTCGTGTCACAGTGATTGCTTGTTCGGATCCCACTGTGGTTATCGAAACAAAAAACGTATTTCCAGTGCATCGCCTTCAGATGGAACAATAAAAACTTGATATCTTACTTACCTATCAGTTCGCATGGTGATTTTTCTGATTATCGATTTGTGACGGGAGATTTGACTGATGTATCTTGAATATCAATCATAGTTGATGGATGTGTTCGCATTTAGATGAATTTTTCAGCCGTCCTTTTTTCTGGAAAAGCTGGGATCGATATTCACTTTTGTTTTAGCCTCTTGGTAGTACGTATCGTAATTTCTCTTTCCTGTTAGATACCTGTTCGCCCGTCTAGTTATTTAGCACGATATGTTTCACTTCGACTGTTGCGTCATCACGGTTGCATTGGGTGTCGATTTTTAATTTTGGATTGTTTGGTTGACTTCGAACTTCGCTTAGCCGGTGGAAATATCAGACAAGTTTTTATATTTGTACTCAGTAAAAATGAGGCATCCAAAAGTAATTACTTCATGATTAACTGTAATGACTGATTTGTAGGATTTATGCTACATTGCATGCCTCACATAATGATGATGATGGCTTCGCGTTCAGTTGTTGCGTTGGTAACATTTCACGAACGTGTTATTTTCGTCTGGATTTTTACCATAATATTAGTTTTAATTCAACCAGACGTTCGACCACCCACTCTTTCGGCTTGTTGTAGATGACCCTTGATCCGAATCATCAGTGCACCTCGAAACATACTGGCACGTCGGCTAGTGCGCCGATGGCCGCAGGAATCATTGCACTTCTACTGGAGGCCAAGTAAATTTTCTTTACTAGTATCCTGTCTTAAGATCACCGTTTGTTCTGTCATTTAAGCGTCAGTTACTTTCTAAATCTTCTGATTAGATCGGACTGCTAAAGAAGCTTTTTATTGCCTGATTGTCTTTCCAATAGCTCTCTTTTGTTCACTACTTGGTTCGAAGCGATGCTCTGCATAGATAACATTACAGTAAACTGTTGTTCTCTCAATCTGGCTCTTACTTCTTGTCACAGATCGTACCTACAAGTGTCCGATTGTGACATTAACGACGTGCACTGTTGCCATTATTACATGGATCGATTTAATTAAATGTCCATAATTGCGGAGTTCTTTTGTCGCGTTTTTATGCTTATTTTTCATCAGTCTTGTCATTTCACTGTACGGTGAACACTGTCCACGTTGTTCCCACTCGTTTTCATCATCATCAAGACTGTCCTCACCGGAATTTTTGAAATTTATTTTATACATGATTGCAAGCAACCTGCAGCAATGAGGACACGGGTGGTTTTGTGCCTACTCAACTCAGTATGCTGTCTAACGTGTCCATCAGGTTGTCCGTTTAACTTGTGCCAAATATCATAAATCTGTCTGTTTTCAAATCTCAAGGTTTTTGTGGTCTCTTGAATTGGGTTGGTTATGTGCCCGTGATTTGTTTGTCTCCAAACTGTCTTCTCTACGGAACACAACTGACGAGCGTAGAAGTGAAGCACACCGATTGATGTACGTGCAGAATAGCACTCAAGATTGACGTGTCATTACCCTACATGTGTTTTAAACGGCAACAGACTGTACTACATCTGGAAGAATCATCCTGTAGAGCTCGAGCGTAAACAGACCAATTGGAAACTCAAACATTCTCGGATTTTAGAGTTCTTGACTCTTTCGAGTTTGGTTAGTGTCATTCTAATTCGGGCACATTAACGTGTTTGATACCAACTTGACAACAGAAGCTGTGGGCTGAAGGTCAAATGGTGTGATCCAATTTATCCTGAGACAGTCCTTTCTACAAATTATTTAACACCAACCCATCTCAGCTTCAACCTGCCAACTACCGCACCATTAATGCATTATTATTACGGGCAATCGTGAATACAAATTGGATTCGTTTTCATCGAGAGGATGTTTCTGAGAACATACAGCTCTAATGTGCACTTGTGAACGGATGAACAACCTGTTGAAAGATCTCCGAAGTAGTGGATGGTGTGAACTTTCTTGTTTGAGGTCTCTCTGGGTTTTAATTCACACGATGATGAAAAGAATTTAGTGTATATAAAATGCACAAAATCCGGATTGTTTTTGGCTGAATGCTACTCTCTGTTGTCCGCGTTTGTACACCGTATCAACGGAACATTTTCCTGAACCGTTTTCACTCGTATGTATGGTTTACAATATGGGTTCGATTTCACATTCCTCTGCAGCCATTGCAATTCGCTGATGGAGTCCGAAACTGTCTTATGAGCTCCACTTCAGAAGTTTGTAAGATTCATATGGTAGTATTTTTTATTCTACGATGTTCTCATAAGACACCACAATTATGTACTCTTGCTCTGGTGTCCGCAGCTCCGAGGTTTTCACTTTTCAATTCTATCTAGCACACGTGCTTTTGAGAGATTTCCCGCCTTAAGATCACTGAAACTAACCAAGGTTACTGTGGTCAAATCGCACAGCTGTGGGGCATTCTAATGCCATAGGTCCAATAAGCAAAGGTATCATCTGGGCTCAATAGTGTAGGTGGTACTGTCTATATATGTGGTTCTCCGCTCCACGACAGTCATGAGGTGGTAACTATATCGGATAAGCATGTTCCTTCTATTGCGTTTCGCGTGACTGGAACAAGCTAAGTGCCTAACGCTTACTTTCAAGACCATGTTTGGTCACTTCTGGATAGTGTACTTCTAGACTGGCCAGTCAGAGTTTTCGAAGTATTTTGGACCGTAATTAATTAATAGCGAACACAGTCCACGCTAGTCGTTGATTGGCACGAACAGGATAACGCTAAATTACAAATGTAGTCATTTTAATACAGTGCACCGGGATTCGATTTATTTCATATATGTATATCGCGTGATGATGTCGATGTAGGCGTGCGCAGTTCCGTCAACTTGACAGTTTGCCTTTTACGTAACGTTCACAATACAAAAAATCCGGAAAACCATCATAATTCCTACTTCTGGATAGCACTCCATGAATCTGGTGGCGTACTAGCTTCATCCTGTAGGCGATAAATAGGCCACTACATTGAAATGGAAGAAAGTGAGTTACAGGTACCTGATCGTGATGCTGACCCTTCCACGTCCCATGCATCGATTTCATTCACAGCTCGTTAGTTCTTCTCAGATACTGATACAGCTAGTTTTACTGCAGTTCTTTCCTTCCCTGATTTTGTTCTTTTGATTGATAAAGCAGTTTTCCTGTGCAGTTTGTTTGTGTTTATTTTCATCCGCATCATGCAACTGTTCTCGGCTTCATTCACGTCTTTGACGGTTATGTCCAGCAAGTGCCTCAGATGTGATCTGAACTTCCCACTATATCATTATGCATGTTATTCGCTGATATCGTGATAACTGGTAAACATAACGGTTGCGCCATGAGCACAATATGGTTGCACAGTACTTGCTATCTTCTTTAAACAGTTCTCATTGTTTCACTCTAGCTTCTGTGACGAGCGCGTATGTCACGTGATCGTAAGCCTATCAGCCGTTTGTGATATCTTTCTGTCACAAACAATGATCACAAGAAAGTTGCTAACCATTGTGTCGTAGTCATACGTCGGACACTCAGTTTTCCGTGTGAATTTTTGGTCACAACGCATTTACACATTTATCACGAAATATTGGACATTGCAGAAATTGACTGTTTCTCATCCGAAACTGTGAATTTTGTTACTCTTCACAACCTGTTGACATCGTGTGTTGCGATTGGGATAACCCGCAGGCTCCTCGTGCCTACAGTTTCATTAGATGTGATCCATTCCTGGGATATGTCACTCACTCACTGACTGTAGTCAAATCTTCATAGGGCTAGTCTGACGTTTGTAATCAATCTGCAAGCATCCTGCTCATCTCATTCGACGTAATTCTTTCATCTGCTTGTACTCACAGTCTGTGGTGGTAAACTGTTCTGTTTTCAAATAACTATCCGGGAACGATTATGTGACGGACGCTTGTTAGTAGGTGAGAATTATCATATATTTTGGACGGGTTGCTTGTCTGGTCTTGTATACACAACATTCTAGTTGGTAGACGACATTGCAGTGTCACAACCGACAGGTTACAGGTATCTTCAGACTTTAAATCTGTACAGCCACTTGATAGTTTCTTTTCTGTCATTCCCGTTTCAGTCCACGTCTGAGTTGGCGAGATGTGCAATACTTAACCCTGTTAACTGCTAATCCACGACCGTTTGTCGACGGGAATTTCACCACAAATGCTGTCGGGCGCGCCTGTAAGTCGTTTGTTCACCACAGATTTAGAAATGACTTCAGCAGTCGTGTTATCTATTGTGGTAACTAACTTCTCATTTATTCAGCCATGTGCCGTTAGTAAATACCTAGGGATTTCAAATGTTAAAAGTTGAGAATCTTTCGGATTTCTTGGTAACCTTCATAATTCGAGAAACACTTATTGCCTGGCTCATTTCGGAAAGAATTAATAGCTTCAGAGTTTCCTCTCCTTAGAACTCGTAAATTGTGCGCATCCTTGTATGTGTGTGGATTGACTTTCGTGTTTGTAAGGCATGTTTGGATTGATCGTTATCTTGTTTACATCACACGTCGGACGTTATGGGATTTTAGCTACCACACCACAAGACTTTCACCGCTGTAAGTTATGGCATCCTGTGAGTCGGATACTTTGAGGTTATTCAGAACATTGATGGGGTACTCGTCGCAACCAGACTCTAACCGGTTTACATGTGATTGGTAGTCGGACATCGTTATCACTGCTCTGCTAAGAACTGTGATGGTGTATATTAGTGGTTGGTTTGAACTGATTTTATGTTTCTTGTGATTTCCCATTGGTTGGTAGTTCGTGCTTGTCTTTTATCATCACTTGTGTGAATGCATGAGATGAAATGTTTGAGAGATATGCGAACTACGTGAATTAACCGCATTATTTACCGTGCACTTCATACCAGTGCCATGGTCGATTGTCGTAATATGGGAAATCGACAACTGACGACCCAACATAGGCAAACAAAGAGAGGCACTGTCGAATCGACAACTGTAGACGGCGTTCACCCCGCGCCGAGAACCTCGTGGTCCATGAAGGCTCTGTCTGGAGGCATTTTAAGAAAGAGACATCGATCAATCGGGAGTGCTTATGAAATAATGACACTTAATAGAACGAGGCAATGAAACTCGGAAATAAACAGTTTCTTGTTCTTTTGCCTGGTTATTTTCCGTTGAAGTGATTACTCTCAACGTGGATGTAGATAAGTTGAAACCTATCCACGTCTCCCTGCCTTTAAACCAGGGCTATGTTTTCGCAGTTGGATAACAGATATCGATCAGTATCAGTCATTTATGTATAGGTTTCTCTGTTGTTTATTACGGTGGTATGTTGATGTGACCTGATGTTACTAATTGCGTCCATTAATGATGCATTTTGGGGGGATTTCGCTACGGCAAACCAGAAGGTCTACAGTGGTTTGTCTACTTTCTTTCTTTCGATGTCAAATGCTGTGAAATGAAAACTTATCCGATTACATATGTGGAGTATAATTGTCTTGATCCGCATAGTTTAAAATTGATTGAACTGGAGCACATTCTCTTCCATTACCCATAACCCGAAATATTGCCCTTTGTTTCCAGGGTCTGCATAGTTCGGCCTAGAATGCATCGAAGCATGAGAAAAAAAATGAGTATACTCTCTTCACTGAATCGTCAACCGAGGTTTTTGGCATATCGGCTCTGTTGTCTTAGGCTACCACGATGCTGATTCTTATGTGTGACTTTCTTCAACATGGTGTGTGCATCTTATAATCGTTTGTCTTTCTGTTTTATGTCCCATCGTTCAGGAACCAGAGGTTGTCATTCAATGATATAGCCGGCATCACCGAGAACTGATAACTACTCATTTATTAATTTGAAGGGTTTTTCAGATCTTGATGGCTTTTAACCCGAGCTGAAAAGGACTTTTAACCTTAAATTGCCTAAAAACCGCAGGTTGCTGAGTTTTAACCTCTGGCGAACTTGTCTTTGAAAATGACTAGCAGTGAACTGTTCGCTTTCATTCCCACGCATTTTGATCTTTTCCCTAATGTGACCAAGAAATCTCCCGGACAACCAGGTTTTGCCAGGTCAAACTCGTCCAGCACATCAATGGGGCCACCACATCGGTCATCTGCCTTGTTTTACTGAATCACATTCCGGTGCAAGTTGAGCATCGATATCTGACTGTACTGCGCTATTCTTGAACGATTACTCTTCTTACCTATGTTTTCCTACCGGTAGATTGATAACAAGGCAGACATTTGGCGGCTCTGACCGCTGTGACGATCTTTGCTTCCTAAACGATCCCCACAGTCTGTTAGGGGCTATAAATGGCTTCTAACTGATGTGAATTGTAGAAATTGTCTATGTTATAGGGCTGCTTTGTCGACCCGTAATACGAACTCTTACACCGTTCGTTTATGTCTATGTCGACCGATCATCGTTTCCAGCTAAGAGATTTCGAAGCTTATATATATATATATATATATATATATATCAAATACTTGGAATCTGTAGATACTGCTCAATCTTTCAGGTTTCCCATCATTCACATACAATATAGCCTGAGACGTTCATCGTTGTATGTCTATCCGACACTGTTCTACGAATTAGTTTATCGTTTATTGAAAAAAGTGGACTACAAAGATCCTGAATATATTACAGGCAAGTATTATACACGGCAGTTAGAGCAGTCAATGAATCAGACGTGACTACCTTATATAGTAGCCATGGTATTAGAACGAATCGGGTTATTGGGACATCAACAAGCAACTAGGAAATACGGTTCAACTTGAGTTAGTTCGTACAGTCGTCCGTTCTTACGGCGTCAATATGGCTGTCTAGTTGGAATGACACAGAACCATTCACTTGACACTGAATATGCCTTGCAGTTTCACTGGAAACAGCTGACGTTCGATTCTGCCTGCCGGTTTTCACTATCTAGAAAATTAACATGCATTCCGCCGTCATGCGGTTCGTTTTACCTGTTCCTTTGCGAGATATGCTTAATAACGCAGTTATTACAGACGAGCAATATCCAGTTAAAGTGGTGCAAGTCTCCTATACGAGACGGGGCCTTTTTCCACGTTGTCTGCCTAATACTGTGTTATATGATGCGTCATTAAGTGACACATTCTGTGTGAATTATTTGTGTTCACTCACTCGTGTGAATTAACGTACAACTAGACAGACAGTGAACGTTCTCGTGTACACGCTTATCAATGCATTTCGTTCAGGCTTGTTTTTCCACTTGTTCGTGAAGCCAATATGTACTTGAGCAGTATCCTTTCACCACACTAACTTTGAAAGTTTGTTCATTTATGTCGCTTGTTTACGTAACCACCTCATATACATGGTAATACTATAGAAATTATTTGTCTTGGGATGAATTAGCTCAAGTTGAATCACTCTATTCGACACATCTAATTCAGTCAATTGGTCTGACATGATGGCCTGTCTGAATTTCAGCAACGTCCACGATTCACAGGTTATTGCACTTACATATGTGCTGTAAGTCTTATTGTGTGCCTCTGTCGGTTACTTGTTGAGATGGCTAATTCCCTTTCAAATGGGTTTCTCCCGCGGATAATCAATGAATCATTTGGCTGTTGCTCAAGTATGCCGATGGTGAGTGCTGAACGGAAATTTGAATTCGGCTGCACACCACTCTCTCTTGTTGGATGGCCATGCTCTGTAAAACATATTTGCTTACATAAAATCTAGTAGCCTATATGTGATTTTGACTTAAAGCCCAACTTTGCAAGCATATTTTTAGCGATTTTCTTTAGCATACCACATTTACGATTATGTTTTCCACTCGCTTGCAGAAGAAAATATTTCTATGATACCTTGTTTCCCGCTTCTCTCGAAGTTTTGATCGGGTTAACTACACAACCCATGACCAACTTCTTATTGGTTTAGAGCTTCATTTCCTTCTTCACTGCAACTGTGTTTGTGTATTTTATTCATTCTGCCTACATCCTGACTAGTTTTATGAGCACACACCAAACAGTGCAGTGTCGAATTCCTCCTTCATATTTTATTTGCGGAACAATGTGAGAGTTCGTTTGTGACTGACCGCATTTGACAATTCAAACTGGATAAGCTTCATCTTCACAGCACTTTCCATCTGAATCCATGCCACTTCCACGTTGTCTACTCGGATTGGCACACGCTTTCTGTACAACCACTTACTTCTGTGTATTGTTCACAACCTACTTCAGTGTGCTGTCCTTGTTGGACGCATCGTTGATATGAACCCACTGCATTCATGTTCGCTGAAATTTATTTGCTGAAGTTCTGAAGTTCCTCTACTTCACTAAGTATACAATTCAAGTTCGCTGACTTGAAACCTTAATGCTGTCAGTCTATCTTCTGGGTACCCCAGGAGGACTCCGAGGCGAGTTTCAAAAAGCTGAAACCGATACTTTTATGAATTTGTGTGTAGAACATGTAACATTTATCTGGAGTTTGATTACCGGTTATTGCTATCTTGTTTGAGCTCTTCAATTTTATTAGATAGTTAACAAACACATCCGTCTGTTTGCCTTATCTGCACGTCAACTGAGAGACGGCAATCAGGTTGCGCTATAGGGCCAATATGCTCATAATCTGGCGAATGTTTTCCAGTTCATGAGGATTATAAATTTAGTCTTCGTTACTCAGGTGCGTCACCGGAGTGAGATTAGGTGATTTTTTCATGGTTGTGTTTAAATTGCCGTGTTCTGCCTCATTATTAATATCCACCGGATCACGTTCTCCGTAGCTGTGCACCGGCAGTTCTTTCCTCTTGTCTACCCGGAACCTCCGAATCAGTTGTGTCGTTTGTCTCTTTATGATTTACTGCTCATACTCACCCAGTAAATATACTCTAAGCAGTTTCGCATTGTTTTGCTCACGTTTATCACATTGGGTACATGACGAATGCTATGATCTGAAATGTGTGCAATTCCATCCAATAAACTCCTGGATGATTCTGTCCGATCGAAAAATTCCTGTAAGGGACTGTGTAGCCAACCAGTGAGTAATACTCAGAAACAAAGAACTGGATAGCAAGCTTGTCATCGTAAGATTTAATTCTCAGTTCTGTCAGCTTCCAGACTAACTAACTCAATATTTGTTCTATTTCTAATTAAATGCATTATTTCACCGAAGTTAATCTGATAGTATTACAAGAATCCAAGTTCTTTTCAAACGTTGATAATCGACTGACTGACCTAAGTTAGCTTGCATTGACAGACCTGTTCTTTTTAACAGCACATGGGATGGTGCTGTTACACTTATGAAAGTGTGTTCTGAGTAGATGACCGGAGTTTCCCAGTACTCAACGAATACCCTTATGTGCCTATCCATTATCTGTAATCTTCTGTTTTTGAGTAGATTTGGCTTTCCATTTCGAACATGTACAAATTTCCGGCATATCATCCCCAACCCTTCTCTTATTTATGTATCGCTGCTACCGATTGCCAACAAGCCGATACTCTTTTTGATTCTAGCTTTCGACTGAAAATTCTGATTATTTTTCGTAAGCGATGTTTTTCCTGGTTCCTTATTTTCCAATGTCTTATTTATTTTCTCTGTGTTTCAATGTGTTTCCGTTTGACACAGGGAACAGTGTAAACTCTGTAATCATTAATAGCGAAAAAGTCCGTATCACAGGGTGTCAACTGAATCCCGGGCATTTTTTCAAACTAGAAGTCACGTCGGAGACCAATGATTTTGATACTCTATTCGTTGAGGTTTTCCAGAGTCTCGACACAAATCTGTACACAAATCTGTACAATACAAGCATTGCATATTGACCTTGATAGTTATTCAAAGCGCCGACTCGTAGGTTGCTTAAGGACAAATGAAGACATTCCAACCGAACGCCTAAGATCATGAAAGAGTGAATTGTGCGAGCTGTGTTTGTTCTAAGCTAATACCTACTGTTCAGCATGGTGAAATTTGAAAAATATGACATAAAACCATGGCTCGTCGATCTAATCAAAGCATTCTTTTTTTGCAACTCTTTTAATGATCATGATCTTGCTTTAGCTGGCGTCAATTTCCGTAACTAGGTTGATCATGCCATGAGCCCAGCTGTTGTGTTGAATAAACGCAAACGTCTAAACCTACCAAACGCTCCAAATCCGGACAGAGGTTTGCTTAGTTTAAGAGTTATGTGTGCTTAGTCGTACCATTAACGGGCATTCTTTAGGGATGGGGAGGATAGAGTAAAATAACAAGTGTGTTTCGGGAAGAGTACGTAATAAACTAGCACTGACTCTCTTTGTCGTATTAGATGAATATTTGTCATCATTATTCTCCTGTCGTCATCCAACGCACACATTTTGATTCGTTCGTCGAACCTTTTAGTCGACGATTGCCCGTTTATTTCATTCACTTTCCCCACAATGCTAGATAGACATGGTAAGGTTATATGATAGTACTTTCTTGACTTCGATAACACCTTAGGAACACTGGGTGTTTGTGTGATATTTCAACCGGAAATCTGAATCCACTGCATGCCAAATTAACAGAAAGTTAGATCTCACAGACTATACTGAATAATCACAACTTATCTAGTGCTCCAACCAAAAAAGTATCACTCCCCTTTTCAGTCGTACGTTCAACGGACATTCCAGTGTTCTCTGATGTCTGTTTATATAAATATACTATTGACATTTTTACGTTTAATCATTTTATAAGTAGCAATCAAGGTACAATTGTACGATGTGGATTACCAAAAATAGTTGATCTGTTTACAAACTGTCTGCTGATGTTGATCTTAAGAAAATTGTTAGATATGCTGTTTGCCCCCTCGTGGGGATCAAACGCTAACATGTTTACTCATTCAGCTCCCACATCTGTTAATTACCTCGACGTTTCACTTTGTAGTGGTCGCCTAACCACGGCATCCTACTCGTGTCTCGTCAGGTAGTGGCCGTTTATAGTTCTTCATACGCCACTCAAAATACCTAAATATCCTGTTATTAACAAAAGTTAATACATCCGAACTGTAAACATAACGGATATACGAAACCATATTGTGCGTTGTGCTGATGTTCACTCTATTGGTAACCTGTCCACACACTGCATGTTAAACACACAGACAAGTGTCAGTTGATAACTATCTCATTTGAATTTTCTAATTTAAACCGCTTTATAAAGGCTCCCCGAAAGGATCGAAACGTTGCGAAACCGATAACTCTTTTGGTTCTAACTCGTTGTGGCTTAACCAAGGATTTACTCAATACCTAAATATGCCTCTTCATCTTACAACGCCGTTCGCCCTGAGTTATCTGTCACATCAGTGGCTCATATGTTTTTTGATTACATTCACTAGAATTTCAGGAGAAAAACGTGTTTCGCGTTGCCTCCTCACATCTCCTGTTCACCTTAATAGGTGATCATACCATTCGAATCACTTCAGCACATGTGATTGCTTTGTTAGCAAACTTCCTCTCGATTTTGCCTATAATCTTTACAGCGTGTTCACCAAATAGATGTGTACGAGTACTACGGTAGCAGGATCTCCTTCCAGCCTCTCTAAGTTCATAGAGTTTCTATTTGTTTTTGCGTTGCACGTTTCCTTCAGATTTAAAAGAGGGGTTGACCAGCAGTCAATTTCATCAAGCCCTTGTTTGCTACGCCTATTTGCCACTTTATGAACTCACAGTCGTGTTGCCTTTAAGTGATTCATGTAACAGCAAGTTGAAAAGTGTGCATTTTGCTGCAGTGAACAATGAAACCCGGTCTCACTAGGAAGACCAACTCGTCTGGACTGTTTCATTAATGAGAGAGTGTTGTTAATTCTCCTACCCAATGAAGCCTTTGACCTTAGACGTGCTCCGTTGTGCACTCTTACTGTGGGATTGGTTCATCTAGAAGCCCCTGTAATTCGTATTTACAACGAAGTGGATGAATAGCGGCACTTACGTGGTGTGTGTTGAAACGTGCCTACCATTAATTCAAAGAGGAAATGATTTAAAATCCACAGGCATGACAATGAACCAGTTCCTGAATCACTTGGTGGCTGATCTTGGACACCATTCAGTGCACTCTGTATCGCTTCTGCTCGCTTAAGAAACGATGATTACGTGGAACATCTTTCTGTTAATCCAAACGCATATGCGAATTCGATAAACGTCCGCTAATTGCATTTCATTTTCGCTGCGCTTTTCACTTGGTCTACCTATTCACCGTCCAATTAACCAAATTGTTCAGCGATTGATTATGCGCTGGGTGTGCCAGCTGAACTGCATTTGTTTTCACCTCTTAAGTCAAGCCAGAGGCCTCGATCAGGGCTTCTCCAACCGGCCTCTTTTTTGTGGCATGAACGACATTGAAGTTAACGGCATTGTAACGGAACATCCCATTCATTCTCACCTCATGCTTTCTATCCTTTTTCTGGCTTAAACTTCGTATGGCCAAGACGATTGATAAACTTTAATATCCTCAATTCCTGCAAGGTCTAACGGATAGATCAACTTGCGACTTTGACGAGCACACTTTTGAGTGCATAACTGAATTTGCGCTGTATCTTCGAAACTTGCGTTTAGATCTTAGCCTTGTCATTTATTTAACTCGTTCATTGTTTGTGGTGACGGGAGAGTTGAATCTCATGGTTAACTTGGGGCGGGGATAGCATTCAACTCTAAGCCAGAGCTTAATTTGCTTCATTTGATCCCAGCGAATCGTCGCTTATGCACCTTCAGAGTGAGTACTTCTGTCGAAATATGCCGGTGCAACTCACATCTGCGTATACTTCAACAAACGATAGTTCAAATGCCATGCAGACCGTCTTTCACGGTGTCCTGTTTTATATTCTGGGACAAACCAGATAATCGGATTTCGTTGTGCCTGCTGGGGCAACATGAATCTACTACGAAAGCGTACGAAACGCACGTCAGTCAGTACTGACAGTCAAACTGCTGAGATCAAAGCAGTTTCGTTGTCCAGATGCAAACTGGGTACATGCCTTGATGGGTATTCCAACCTCTCATATGGGGGGCTTATTCCAATGGGGCACCACGGATACTGCTAAAGTGAACTGTTGTTATTTTGACAGTTCTCCTGGACAAACATCGATTGCTCCCTCTTAATACAGCAACGACCATGATAAATTAGAACTCATCTCTCGAGGACATAATTTGGTCCACTTCCCTCATTACTCTCAGGCCACTTGACCGTCGTTAGAAGTGTATCTGTCAGGCTTTTTCCGTCACGCTCAGTTTTGCATGGGAGTCATCGATGGAATTGTTTAACTACTCGAAACATCCCCTTTCTGATTAGGCGTCCATCAAACTTCGCCGTGTTATGAGTGGGTTGCTTACGCCGTTCAGGTTACTTCCTACATACACTTTGGCATCTGGTGCTGGTTTTACTATGACTGTTTTGTACATGCAGCCAATACCGTTTTTGTGTGTCAAATCGATGTAGGAGTGAATATAGAATTGTGTATACAGTTATGTGGTATCTGCACCAATTTGTTGTTGTTGGTTTCGACCGTGGATGATGTTTTAACAAAAGGTACTGTTCTAATCACCTTGGAAATGTAATTTAGTGGGTGTGCACAACTTTGATAGCATTTGTTGCTTCCTTCGGAGGAAGAAAAACCTGTTGCAGCTACATAGGCTTTGCTGTTGACTAATCATTGTGGAATGTACTTCGAATTAGATACATCAACTGTCTTCACCGCTTGTCTATTGCAAAGGACATATTTATGTGAATCAATAGACTGTCAGAGACGGGCAACCTCAATCCTCTCTCGATATGTTGATGATCCACACTAATTGATTGCTTCCCACAAATTGAGAATCATTCATATTTTTAATCTCAGCTTACGTACTTAGTTGGACTTTTTAACCTACATGCTCAGAAAGGAAATGCTAGAATCCAGATTTACTTTTGTTAGAGTTCATCTGTAGTGTATATTTTTGTCACGATCGGATTTTACGCTGCAGTCCACCTCCTCAAGAGACAACTCTGTTAATCAGTACGCCACAGACGCCATATCATGCGCTACTTAATCCTTGTATAAAAAAAACTCGAGCGCATCCATTCGTGAGTTCTTACAATATTATGCTTCAAGGTAATTGTGGAATGAATACTATGGCTTTGTTTCCTCACACAGTAGCTGTATCTATCCCGATTTGTTGTGCATTGTCTCTCTGGCATGTTTTGACGTTGAGCGTGCTATTTACAGCGTATAATCCTAAACGGTTGTTTCCTGTTCACTTGTGTCTGAGAGACGGGTTTTTATGAATCGCACCAAATAAGGTTCGGTTGGGGTCTGGTTTAATCGACGCTGACACGGACTTTTCGATTGAGTGAATTGTCCTTTCCAGCTGGGCTTCCTCTGCAATCTTTCTGTGGTATAGTCGTCCCAAATGACAGCAAATTTCATGCCGTTTATCTGTTGCCTAGGGTTTTGAAATATTTCCAGCTGGAGGAGGTTATTTTAACCCTACATGTGGCCCACATTTGCGGGGCAGGGCGGGGCGGTGTGCACCATTCCGCGAAGACAAACAGTAAGAGACTTCTTCATCAGATACTCCTCTTTTTTCACAGACAGTCAACTCTACGGCTATGGTCTGATGGACGCGGGCAAATTGGTGCGACTCGGTGAGCTGTGGCGTGGGTTGCCAGAACATCATTTGTGTACATCCAGGGTCGGTGATGTCAAAGTGTGAGTGTCACGGTTTCCATTCGAGGTGTTTCCGGTGTGTTCAGTATGCCTATGCTGTTGGAATCGTAACAAGCGAAACTTTTTGTTCAGTTTATCGTTGTTTCGACTTACTTATTTGTGTACAAATGTTAAAATATGACTAAAAACGGTCGATGCATGATGTTTTTATCGTACTGTGTTTATGAGAGTTTTCATGAGACAGTGTGTAATATGTGTAATAGGAAGCTAACCGAAGGCAGAAAGTGTTGTGTTGGCACATTTCCTAAAGTTGTCTTTGCATTCGTATGTGACAAAGGAACAACTAAGTTTTAGTGCTGACTTTATTTTGGTGCCAGATGTTCTCACTACGTTAATTCGTAATCCTTTATAGATAACCCTCAAGCGTCGGCTTTAGTCACTGGTGAGTAGTAGGGGATTTTGTTCCATATAGATTGAGCGCCACCTACAGCTGATTGCTGCTCTCACCTTCTGGTAGAATGTCGACCTCTTTTAGAAAGCTGCATTATGCTTGAGGTTTGCTCTTGTTAGAGCTCTCCACCAATGCGACAGCTGCAATTAATTGTGACCGATGTTCAGTTTATATTTACATTACGTTAATATGCAAAACACATGTTTCACAATATTGCGATCATTAGTCTCCATGTTTTCATTGATTATAACTAAATGCCCTAAGTCATATCTGTTTGTGTGACTAGATCGTACTTTGTTTTTTTTATATTCTACTCTACAAGGATGGTTGGAGGAAATAACTTCCACTTGGCAGCTTTTCAATATATTTCTAAGTATTGTGTACAACCAAAAGCTGAATCAGGCCGGCAAAACCAGAGCTTTGCAGGTGCCCACTATTAGCAGAACATCTCATTCCACATCACGTATAGGTTACTTTGATTACACCTCAAAGGAGAGTTTTCTTCCCTTCCGCGGAGTTTCGTTAGCTTGAGTTATCTGAAAGAGATACCGCAGTGTTTAGGAGCCGATTGCATTGGAGCATCAGTTAACCGACTTGGAGACTTGCCGGACGAGAACCCCAGGTTCTGTAACACCTGCGCTCGAAAACGTCTGATGTGACACCATCGTAATCAGTTGTGTCTATGGGGGAACGTTATGTCGTTTGTTTCGTGTTTTTCCACCTATGTGCATTCACGTGTGTGTGAAACTGTACCTTCACTATATAAGTGTGCCAAAGATGTATGCAGCCCCTCGTGAGTTTTCCGTTATTTGTGTACGTTATTTTTTGTCCTCTATGGTGTTTCATAATTCTTTGATTACCCTTGTACTTGAAAGATGATGTTCACAATTACTTGTTCGCGTCTGCTAATTAAAATGTTTTTGATAAAAACTACTTGGTTGGCGAACTATTACCATGCAGTCGTGTCATCTGTTGGATAGTGTTCTACGAACTTCATTAGCCCGTGTATCTGCGTATGCACGAGCACTTTTAGACATGATGAGTGTTATTCATCCTTAAGCCGTCTCCTCTATAGCTTACCGCTATATGACCTGTTGGCTTTTACAACCTTATAGACCACATGTGTTATCCATTACTGAGCGCCAACTTTGTTCTCAGTCGTTTCATTTTTGAATTGTGTGTGACGATCGATCTGACGTGAGTTCGTGTTAGTGTGAAAATTTACGATGTGACTTGTTTTATTTCATATTTTACTGCGTTGTCCGGTATGTGGAATTTGGCGCGATATCTCATTCCTTATCCGTTTTCTACCCCTCGCCCATTACCTCTCATCCTGTTCCGCTTCCTAGAAAACTTGTTGGCAGTTTCAATCACACGTTTGCGCTTAATTTTTCCGGCTGTTTACCACTCCCACGAGAGGACGGAATATCGTATGCGGCCTACCGGCAAAATTTGACCGAGGTGGGACACCCGGTGCGGTATTTGGAACATGTGCAGTTGTATGCAGACATCGCCTACCAGAGACGCGGTCTTCTCCAGATCACTCTGGTTTCACCCTCTGGTAGGCTGCAGCCATATGAATAGTTACCATACTATTTCTCTGGTGCCGTTTTGTTCACAAGCAGTATGCCCCATAATGGCCTATCTTCGGATTCACATCTAGTGTCATGTGGTTTTGAAACAGTCGTGTAGTTTGCTGTGTTTGACGGGAGCATTTTTCCTGTCGGTTTGTAACCGGTTTTGTGTGTACACGTGACCGGGCCTATTTTAGATACTCTATTGTGTGGCTGCGTTTATTATGTCGTAATTGACCATCTGTCCGTGACTGCAAAACCAGTCTTAGGTTGCCGGGTAATATCTTAGTACGGGAAACGGGTTGGTAACTATACTCATTCGCATCAGTTCACTAGGATATTTGTGACTGTTACCATACCTCTGTATCCTCTGTGTTCATTTGAGGCACGGAAACGGTACTTCAGCCACCGCGTGTCAATGACGAACATTCCGGTAACATTGGCTTGCTACGCTGGCCTCTGACCACTGTGCAACTGTGGGGCGAATCACCACTGGGCATATGGCATGTGCGGCTAGACAATCGCGTTGGTTACAATATGACACCATCTTGGCAAAAACCCAGTCTAGATCAGATACGTGGTTTTTGGAGCAACGTGTGGCTTGTGGCTTATGGAACAGACGAATTCCCTATTCGACTTCGGCCTCCAAATCCATCAAGACCACCACCACAGGTTTGTTTGTCGTTGTAATTCACTGTACGTGCACATGTGTGTGTGTGTGATTGTCCCACTGGCACAACTCCCGATCTTATTCCTTCGGGTTTACACTGGATATGTGGTGTGTGGGTGGAACTGCAATTGGTGCAGCGCAAGCCAATTGCTGTGATGGATAAGCGTCCTTTGGCTTCGGTCACTGTGACAGGCTAATCCGAATCGGATGCCCCCAACCAACTGTGTGTGATTGACTGTTGTGGTTCGTATCCAGGGCGAGAGCCATCAACACAGTGTGCAGGAGAACAGATATTTTCTGTCCGGTTTTGTTGTAGACTGTATGTTTCCTTCATCCAAAATTCCAGCAGTGCACCACACATTGCCCTTCTTTATTCCGAGATTTCGATACACTTTGACAGGTCGGGATCTTTTGCGCGCGACCTACCCCACGTTACTGTGATCGCAGCTATACCCCTAAATGTCGTTTCCGTCATTCAATGGTGGACCACCAGTTGCCCCGATATTTTCATTCAGGGTCCTTGAATGAATTGCCGCACTGACTTATGACCACCTATTGGAAACGAGTTGGTTAGACAACAGATTCTACCAACGTGTCAAATGAATCTCTTAGGATAATCAGATGTTTCTGCAGCAAAGGCGACGCCACAGTTACCATCTACCTTGATCAGCCATCCTCTCATCATCCTCATCATCATAGACAGCAATACATCAGTGGTTCACACTAATGCTTAACTGCCTCACAACCATGAAGAAAAAGCAAACCCTATATAGAAAGAGAGAAGGAAAAAGAAGGGGACGGGAAGGGACCTAACTACTGAAAATGACTACGTCCCTATTCAAACATTCAACATCAAGGTGCCTACACCTTGCAAAGACCTGCAAGTGAGAGTAAGGCGTCATCAGCGATACAGCTTCCTTACGGCTTTCACTGCCCCACGTTATTAAATGCACTCACTTCACAGACAACTCGGCCAAACAACGACAACATTCACGCCACTGAGCTCGATTAGCCGCCATCTCACCTAGTGTCTCCAACCACCGACTCTGTGAGTCGCGAGGACCCC
>QNGE01000382.1:94298-168297 GCA_008508345.1 Paragonimus westermani
GCACACACAGCATGCACTAACTATCCAGCCTTGTTTGCGTCTGGGCTCGTCACGTGTGACCTCAGATGAACCGTGAACCCATGCATTCTATTGGTAGATTGTCCACACACCGCGTGTTAAACACACATACACTAGCGAGGTGATGACTACCTCATTTGAAGCTTGTACAATGTGAATTTTCTGATTTAAATCGCTTGATAAAGGCTCTCCGAGAGGGTCGAAACGTTGCGAAACCGATAACTCTTTGGTTTTTAACTCGTTGTGACTTAACCAAAGATTTACTTGATTAAGAGCATGCAGTTAACCGTTTTTCTCTCAGTCGTTTGAAGACATATAATGAAACGTCAATATGAATGACATGGAGGCTATCCTGAGCTGTTCGACTGTATCATGCTGGCTGCTTCGTTACCAAGTCTTTTTGCATTTAGACACTTCCACACTCTTGTCCTTCATGATTGTATGACAGTTGCGTATCAATCTGGGCTACCACTGTACCTTTGTCGAGGTGACCACTTCAAATTGTACCAGTTGAACACATTCTACTCTTAAGGATTCCCTGCATTCTGTATGCCTGTTCTTCTCATCTCTTCTTTATAGCCATAGGTTTTGCGAATGCGTTTAAATTTTCGTCGACATATGATCATGGTTTGTTACATGGGTGTATGACAATGAAGTATCCATACGAACGTCTGTTGTTTTGTTGTCTATACCAGTGAAGTGGTTTACCGTTGACAACCTTGACGGTTTTAGTTGACTACTAGTGACATTGGTCGAATTACTTTTGTCCATTTGCGACCTTTACTGTTCTTAGTTCATTGTGTGCGATGGATATTACACGGTTATATCATCCCGCAGATCATCCGGTATGATACTAACCTGAGGATTTCCTGTTATGCAGTCTGTAATGGTCTACTCTACTCCTGTTAGTGTTCTGACCATGACTGAGATATATGTTTCACCGAGAACCTGTCAAGAATTGACCACAGCTTTTTTCCTACCATTTCTGAATCATAAGTTAGTGTTTCATTTCAAATTTTGTGGTCATTGACAATCCACCTCGTTTTGCCAGAAGGCACAATCGACCATTTTTACTCGGGTTGAAAAACGTCTTGATCAATTCTTCTCATGAGCAATGTTGACACATGTTTCTTCATGTTTACTTTGGTGATTAATACTTGAACAGAGTTCAGGGTAAATTTACTGTGTGTACAACTATGTGAAAATTTCGACCCAGTCCAAAGAAGTTATACTTCGTAACTCAGCAGAGAAACAAGTACGCATTGGTGCGAAGCAGCGCCGTGGAACTGCTATTTTAAAAAGATCCATTCGCGGCCAATCTGGGCTTCTGTCGCATGTTCAAACACCCTGACAGCCGAGTTGTGAAGCCACGCTGTGACCTCGGACGTGTCATATTTGGACTCAGTTGTCCATCTGTCCTTTGAAATCCACAAAACAATGGGAGATTAACGCTCTTAACTGGATTCGTCAAACAGATTGCGCTCTGGAATCTCTTCTGAATAACAATGCAACAGAATGGTGAACAATGTTTCTTACGTGCATGTAAATTGTACCGAAACAGGCGGAACGATGTGTTTCGTTTATTTATACGATTGCATTAAGACTGGAATTTGGAATACAGTAATCCCAACCTCCAACATAAACATTCTGGGGGAAGTAAAAACTCTTGTTTCGATGATGGTTTTCCTTCTTGGAGAGACATTCCAATGCTTGGATCCCTGATCGACGTTTGTGCGGGTGACCACCGGTTAAATTTTGGTGTGATGATGATGCAACAGTCACGTGGATCACACTTCGAGTTATGCAGCAATTCTATCTGCAAATGGTTCAAAGTAAATTCAGTAAGTAAACGTAAAACTAATTGAAAGCACATTATCTGCTAGTGTTTACTGGACATTAGTATGATCCAGACAAGAGTCAATAATAATAATGCGAAACAGGAAAGTTTTTGGACTATCAGAACAAGATAATGACTAGTTTTCTTTGTTCTCAGTATCGGTTTAGGAGGGCACTAGATGGCGGAAAATATTTTGGTTCATTACTGTTTTAATGATTTCAAAAAATGATCAGGCACAGTTTTCATGGAAAGAACCTTAACTCATACTACACTTACGTCACTTGCTCAGGTTTCAAAACGATATTTCTGACATTTTGTGTGTACTTACATTTACATGTGATCATGTCTAAATGACATCGGCTACTCGTCCCGACGTTGATTTGGTGACAAACTGGTCTTTGCGTCTTGTAGTCAATTTGGGGGCACGTTGGGTTTGGTCTAACAAGACTACTGTACTGTCTGTTTTTGGAGTAGACCGGGCACATTTTCATCACCAATTTAGTGGTTGGCTCTGCCACTGGAAGGTTTTTGTCCTCCAAAAGCTTTCCTTGAACCGGTGTGCTTGTTCTTCTTGGAGAGCATTTTACAATCAACCCGGTTCGTTCTTATCTGTTCCAAGGTAATGTTCTCTTTCAAAATTACCTTGTTTTTTGGTGGTTTCTTCATTAGTTTTCGAACAAACAGTAGATTAATTCTCTTCCGTCTTTAGGTATAGACCCAATAAATCAAAAGGGAAATCTGTATACCGCACTTCGGACGTTTTGTTTTTTTGTACAGTATAGAAATCGGAGTTGAACACTTCACACCAACCACAGAGTCTGTCTGCCGAAGATAGTGTACCACCAGAACCAATCGAGCTATCGAATACTTTTCAAAATGCTCACCATTTCACGGAAATCGTACTTCTAACTTATCCACCATTACGATGACGACTTTACGCAGCAAAATAGCCGGGTTTGAGTTATTATTTTTTTCTGACTAGTAGGCAACAGTGATTAAGAAGTGTATATTAATTGCTATATGGACAACCTATAACTCTGCGTGGTTCTGCGTAAGACTGGGTACAAAACTGTTGCATGGGTTGTCAAACAACCGATATCTCACGTTACTTGTGCTGCTTGGGTAGCTTGCTCTCATCTTTTTCTCAGCATTTAACGACCACATTATATATCGTTTGATCGTTCATGTGACCATTTTTGATAAATGTGTAATGTAATGCTTAGCAATGATACCATTATACATCCTTGAAAATGCATTCCAGTTTCAGATTATATTAAGTGAGGTACGGTGGTGCCGGAAATATACTACTCTCTGTATTCAGGTTCAGTCATTCTACACGTTGCCAACACAGTGCAACCGATGGCCAGAGTAAACAGCTTTTACTGCCCTCATCTCATAAGTCATGCTGAATTCATTTATGCCTCACACAACAACGATATTCACACTACTGAACTCTATTTGCCATCATTTATAGCTTAAAAACTAGGTGAGTCATAATATCTTTGGCTCGTGAAATGAACACGATCAACCTTTTCTAGTGGGCACTTTGCTTAACATTTGTTAAGTTATTGTTTGATTCCCCCGTGTGGCTTTCGCCCTTCAGAATTTTGTTGAGAAAAGATTGTACGATGTTTTTGCGTTACGTAGCCATTTAGATAAGAGGCATGTTTGCGTTTGTTTGATTGTTTTAACCTCACTGTCAAAAATTGCCTCCCAGCATAGCATGGGTTAGAACTGTTACCGGTTAAACTTTGAAACTGAACAACACCCACATTTGATCGTAGCCTTCGCATTCAGAAAAGCCTTTAGGCTAGCCCACCTCGAAAGGAAACATTAGACCTAAATCCCTGAACTATTATTGCAGTCAAATTTTCATCCACACTCTTGATCCTGACTTCTGGATATCGACAACACTTTTGAACCACCCAATTTCTAATGATTTACCATTTTTTTACAATTCTTCATTTCTGTCTGATACACGTTTTTGTGTGTGCCCTCGTCAGTGTCGGCATCGTCCTCTCTTTTGAGGTAAACACATCGATCACCACCCCACAACTCACATTTTGGTCGGACAAGGCCATACATTGCTGTGTGAACTTCGACAATAGCGAACTGTGAATCGGGCTTTTCCATATAAGTGATGATACAAGCGTGTGTCCGAATGCCAATTTTATAGTCAAGTGTGTGTGTGCATATTTAGTAAGCCAATTTCTAGCTCTGGTTCATTTACAGTCAGTTGTGGCTAGTCAGTTAGATACTCTTAGAATGGGCACCATTGCTCGGGATGGTTTTGTGACGTATCAAAAATGGAACCAAAAGCATGCGCCGCATGTAAAACGTTGAGACGATTTCCCACATCTTCGTTTTTTCGAGTGGCTCTTCTTTTCTCCACCCTTTCGTTGGCAGTATTGTTTTTAGGGCAGCTTCTACTGTCTCCCGTTCACGTAATTGTTCTTTTTTTTCGTTTTTAATCCTCTGATTTGTATCGATCACGCTTGAGCCCTACATTTCGATTTTAGGCTTGGTTCGCTCAGTTTTCCAAATACGTGGTGGACGATTCCAAATGGTATGAAGTCTACTCGGTGAGTTTCTTGTTGGTGTTCTCGATCTTTACACATGACCTTCCACATTCTTCTTTGTCACTCATGTTTATCCGCTTCGATCTTGTCTCATCCTTTTGGTTTAGTGTCACGTTGAATGCGCTCCAGGTGGGTGCACTGGACCCGGCGCAGATCAATGTCTCGGAGGCTGTCGACATTTTGCCACACAGAGTCGGTAAGTTTTGTTGCTCCCGCCACTGTCTGTTTTCTGTGAATTTGATACACCTGCCCGATGTTTTGGTATCCCTAACGCTTCGAATCTGTTATGCGTGTTATAGGTTTTCACGACTCCTTCAAACATTTTTTGCGCTTATCCGAAATTTCCACTCCTATTGTTAAGCCACTTTAGAGTGGTCGATTTTTCTTCAAGCACGATTTCCTGTTTGTGTTCATCTTGGACTCATTTTTTGAATATGCCTTGCGCTTGACGACGAATTGCGCTCTTCAGCTACAATACCGTGAATTGAATTTCGTCGTAGTACACATTATGCTGGACAGCCTAAAAGTTGACATACACTTTTTCTCATTTCTTTCGATTGTGTCGACTAAGCTGAAATCTCTTGACTATTCATTAATCTCACTGTTGGTTTCTAAAATGCCATCGGAATTTTCTGATGAACGTCCAATAAATCTATATGTGCAGTTTTTGAAAGTTATTACCGTAAGTTCACGCCCTTGTAACACGTATATCACAAGGTATTTCTTGTCAGACAAGATTCTGGGTTTGATTTATAGTGCTGGATACTGTCGGGCTGTCTTCAGAAACTCGGTTCAAATCTGCGACCTTGCGGTCGGTGGACGACGTCATCATCCGTGTGCATATCATCAATACTGCATCGTTGCAAGTTCTTTGCTTGGCTGCCCCTAACAGGGATGTCGGTAGCTCCATGACGACATTTGAGATTGTTATTACTATCGTTGTTGTTGCGATTTAAACTGACCCCACTGACTGGTTGGACACAGTCCATCTACAGGCGTCAACCAGGTTGATCCGTCAAAAGCCCTGTTGGCAATAGGCCATTACTCTGGGATTGTTTCNTTGATCCGTCAAAAGCCCTGTTGGCAATAGGCCATTACTCTGGGATTGTTTCCCGGTCGTACAAATATGTTGGCTAGTTTGTTTTGCAAATTAGGCTACATTTCACATTTTCAACCAATCTGCAATCATATATGTTGAGTGTTTTCACTTTTGTTCGTTGTGTGGTGACGGCTAGAGTTCTATTGGACCCAGTGTCCTTCAGCTCTTTACAGCTGGCATGTGGCATATTGATATTGGTGACATTGAGTTTCATTCTGTTCTACGAAGTGATCATCCGTATACCAGTGTCTTTGGAACGTTTTGGGTGTTCTAGGAAACATCCGAAGTTTCAGTGATGGTCATATTTAATTGTATACGGACACATCGGATTGTTTGCCCATGTTCTACTGGAGCTTTGAACTGAGCGAAGAAAGCTTTTAAGCTTCTATGTCACTGTTATAATATTTATGGTCCTAGCGTGAAAACAAGATCCGAACGGATGGACAGTTCTGCATAACGGTTCTGGAATGGGTTTAAAAATTGTTGAGAGTGTAATTTAGTTTGTTCTCAGTTTGTGAGTCACGTTTTTATATCTTTGAGATGGGTATATTTGTGTGTGGACTGGTTGTCTTCAGGTTTACTTAGCGTAGACCATAATGGATCTGGGAAAGCCGAGGCCCCGTGACTATTGTGTATCTTCATGTTGCAACTTATTTCACTTGTTGAACTAGTCTTCATCTTTCACTGATACCGCCAAGATTTCGGCCTAGTTATAAAGTTTAATAATGACTCCGATATGGAGCAACGTTCTATCTTCTCCTAGGCTGTGCGTGGCTACTTGCCCACGAGGTACAACACCGTACGGTGCACTTCGAGTCACCATCCCTGCTCATTCGGCTAACTGGAATATCCAGAATCGCTACCGAACTCGAATCAAACCGGGTCGCATACGAAGCAGTGACGTGGGTCAATTATCTGATTCTGGACCCAGCAATGTAGTATGCCAACCATGTTGGACCTTGTGTGCTTCCTGTCTTAGACCTCACACGGAATACGACTGTACAAGCTGTTCAAACGGACGCTACTTGGTACCGCTTATCACTCCATCCAAAGAGGAATATATTTCATCTGTGCCCGACCAGACAAATCGATTGGAATGGGATTCGAGCATCGAATTGCCCTCCTTGGTGGGTACTTGTCGGACTGAATGTCCCATGGGATTTTACGCGAACAAGAATTTGTCCACTTGTATCATGTACGTTGATAAGTGTGATCATTCATCTTTTTTTTGTTAATTCAGTGGTCTGGCTTATAACTCTATTCCATTGATCTATCCAACCTCCGTGCGGAACAATATACATGAAATATTAACTGTTGACAATGCAAGCCCCATTGGCAGTTATAGCATCTAGTCTTGAGTGATGTAATACACTATCGACTACAGTCCTTCTCATCCTAGTACCAGTCGGTTCACGTCGATATTAATTTTATTTTCCGATTCCGCGTATGCTGTCTTGAAGGTCCAACAGGCTGTTGATTTGAACCCTATTGGTTTCATATTTGAATGTTCTCATTTTTAACTGGTAAATCCATGGATGTCATATCTGGCTGTCTCCTGACTTTCTGTGGCGTTATTTATTATGATGCTGGGCAAATTTAAATTCCTCGCTTGACTGCACTTTGCTCTGTGAATCGAATCGTGGACGTTGGATTTTCCTGTGGTAATTCCTTGGTGCTGATGTGTAATTAAGGATTTCGATTGTTGTCGACCTACGTCACGAGCTAACTATAAAAGCGTGATTTAACCGTGGCTCCAAAGTCTCGACTTGGAATTGGCGGGGTAGTTGGATTATCTGAGTACTTCTCCCAAACGAATGTGTCTGGACGTTGGGATGTGATAATTCAGCCATGTCTAACTTGAAATCAATGGTGCAATTAGGATCAGAGCCGCCTCGCAAACGCGTGAATCAGAATTCAAATCCCGGCCCTCGTAAGTATCTGCACTACTAATTGGTCCTAACAAACACGGTACCCGGGTCTGCTGTTTTTTCCGAAGTAGGCTGCTCACTGGAAAGTTCATCTGAGTGTAAAAGTTACTACTACATATCGACCATATCTGGTTTGTCTCAGTCAAAATCTTCGGCCTTCCACCAATGTTGTATGTCGCATTGGAGATCGAGATGAGGTTAGTAACACTCCCATCACCAACCTATCACGCAAATATGCTAGCCTTCTGGTTTGTTCATCGCCCATTCAAGTTGATTGGGCATCAGTTAAGAACTGACTCCCCAATCTATTCGGGGTATGTTCCATTTTAAATGGTTAGTTGGTTCCACAATGAACACAAATTGCCTTCGCTTTTGTGGTAGTCAGTTGACACAAATGACTTACGTGGTTAACAATACCAGTAATTGTTTAGGTTACGTTTTGTTCAAGAAATGGCTTGAAATGGTTGTACATCACGATCCATCAACTGAATGCTTATTTAGCCTAACTTGATAACAGTAACTGACAGTCGTTTCCCTCCCCCCCAGACAAGAGCAGATGCTGGTGCATAACGCAACTAACACAACCAAGCACATTGCTGCGTTTTGTCAGCCATATGTGCATTGAAACATGCCATCACATGTTCGGTCTGCTTGTCTCTATTTGCACGTTCTCCAATAGGTCTCTGTTCTGTTAAATTCTGTTGGCGAGGAATCACGGACACGGTTGCTCGCATTTTTAGTTATTCAATCTGCCTGAGTGAGGCACCGCACCTAACGATGTGTTTATCGGCCAGTTTACTGTTGTCCGAATGACTGGACGTTTCTATTCGTTTTTGTTCTCGTTCATTTGCTTAGATTATTGTTATGATCTCTGTTTGACTGAGATGGACAAAGTCACTTCAGATTGCTAATGATGACGAAGTAAAAGGTGTGAAAAGTAACACCGACAAAATAACGCTATCGTTTATCTCCAGTGACCGGCACTGATGACCATCAATTACACGGAATTTAGAATGGTCCTACAGAGAGCAGCAGAAACAATTACATTACTAGAACCGTGAACTTAGTCAGTTCAGTTTAATTCACATCTTCATCTCGTTACTGGGTCGTGCGAAACTCATCAATAGAATGTTCAGGATATTTTCTATCGAATGGTGCTGTATGTACATTACACCTTTTTTCCCTTGTTCAAGAAAGTGTGACGTAACTGTGCTTTCCTGGATCAAAGTAAAGTTCTTTCATTCCGTTGAATATGACCGTATATCCAGCACGACACATTGTCAGGTTGTTAATTGGAATGGTAGCACATTCGCTAAAACGTCGTTAAACTCGGATGAGAATACCAAATGATGTGCGTGATTGTTTACATTATTCAACACCGGATGGGTCTTGCTGGCGCTCGGTCTGTGCGAACCAATACACAGTTTGCACATGATTCCCCTTCTCCGCTTGTCACAATTGTACGCATGAAATGACTTCATGACCTAATGTTCAATTGTCTAACGTTGCACAGTTTACCACTTGACACGATATGCGCCGATTGAGGCCGTTGTACTGCTGTACTGATAACGGCTGACTGTGCAGACGGTCATCACCCATACCAGCTGCTGTTGTTTGTCTTTTTTTACATAGGAATCACAGTTTGTTGTTTCAAAAAGCACAGCAGACGATATGATACAATACCTCCAGAATAACTTGGTATCGGTCGTGCCCGTTGTTTCGACACTCCTAGTGTGAATGTACTTTTCGACCTGACTGTTTTCGGTCTGGCAGCACTCTTACAATACAGTGTACAGAATGGCGTAATTCTGACGAGAATCCAACTGACACGGAATAGACCTGGTGAAGGCACTAATTTTGATGAGATGCGAAGTTGTTGCCGCTTATTCCCGGGTTGGCAAGTAGGTTCTCACCACGAGTTCACTTGGGGTACTTTAGTGCGACTTGTGATGGATCTTACCGAAGTCATCCCGATGGCCCATAGTTACTTGTTGTTTGTAGTGGTCACAGTCCGTAAGGTGATGGAGATAGATGAGGTGAGTCCTTGGAAGGCTTATAGCGCTACGAAACCGTAACAGACAGGTTCTGTTTTCAGCTCTTGATCATTCTATTTATCCGTGACTTCTCTGCATTGGTTAGAATCCTGTGCTCTTAGTACAAATACCTGGGCCGTTGTGTGTTGCCTTCTGGTCTATCATCAGTTCGGAGGCCATACACTCGTCTGTGATAGACAATCCTTGGAGGTGCGCTTTGCAGCCTTAAAGTGCAACGACAACTTTAGGGTTAGATTGGACAATGAAATTCCGGAGGTCGTTGTTCAGCTTGTATACTTTAAAGGTTGTCTATTCAATTGCACGAGTCTGTAAACTGAAGCCAAAATCCGTGTTTATCAAGCTGTGGTCCTGTTCTAAAAGTTATGAAGATTTTGACGGCAAAACGATACCACTCTGTGTTAAAGGTTACATCATTGAGACCACACACAGAGCAGTTTCACTTTGCTGCTGCAAACCATAGCCGATTTAGATTGTGGATATAAAACGTATTGAGGCCTTTATGTTTTTGTTTGTATTCCACCGCATGTATCAGGGTAATTTTAACAGGCAAACAACAGTGAGACTGAAAAACGGGTTCTTTTGTCTTGAAGATTGAACATAAACGGTTGGGTCATGTGTTTAGAATGCCAATCCATCGCTTACCACATCGTGCATTCCGAGGCAACTCCTCAGCTCATTCACATAAGCTCGAGGTGACTCATCATTGAATTGGCAAAGTTCAATAAAATTAGGAGCATTAGATTGTATCCTCTTAACTCACCTGGCCTTTAACGAGAAACATTGGGGTTCTAGCGGCTAATCAAGTTTGGTGGCTTGAGTGTTGTTGTTTGGCTGAGTTGCTTGTTACTCAAGTGTAATAACTAAAACGAGGTACTGAAGGCCGTGAAAAAGCTGTCTTACGACTGCTACTTTACACTCGCTTACGTCTAAGTTGCTTGTTTGTAATGTGAAGACGCCTTGACGTTGATTATCTGAGTTTCTGCTAAGAGTCTTAGGACGTAATTTCCATCCTGTCTTGTTCGTTCAACTTATAATATAGACCATTTCTTATTTTCATGGCTATGCGACAATTATGCTACTGCTGTATTGGTGAAGGTGAGAATAGTGCGGGAAAAACATCTGCTTTTCATGTTCCATCTAATATCTTTTTAACTCTTGTCAGTCTTCCATTAGTAGCAATGGTTTTTGGCTGATGTAAATTGAACATCATTCACAATTGATTGCAACTTTGCGTCCGTCTAAATTTTTCAGTCAGCCTCTTTCGAATGAAACCAGAACATTTGGGTTTCGGTCTTGTTGAAGCTTGCCACGATCGAGATTCCAATTGTGACCATGCTTTCGCGAAGTAAGGAGATCGGCTGCGAAGTTTGTTTGAAATGCGAAAAATACTGTAACTCATGAGTAATGTCCAACTTATGTCAGCCGTGATACTCTACAACTTATCGTTACTGAAAATGTCGTTCAGTGCCTTGAGGAGATGCTGTAATCATGGAGCCATCTTTTGGAACTTACGGGATAGTTACCACATCTCTTCTCAAAGCGATCGGGGATCTGAGCAGTACTCGCAAGCGAATATGGTTGAGCTTTTGAATCTGATGTTTCAGTCGGGCTTTATGTGAATTCATTGGCACAATAGTCAACACGATTGTTGCGTAAGAGCGTGTGCGTGGCTCATCTCCCGGCTGTGTGTTGAATATATGTAACTGACAACATGTAACAACGACTTTTATCAATCTTGCGGTACTCCTCCATCAATCGTATTGCTCTCAAATCGTTGCTTTGATCAGTCAACCAAATATTTCGATCTTCATTATGTCCATCACTCATTCAACTGTTGGCTTATATGTTGGTTTATATCTCGCTTTAATTGCTTCAACTCCTGTAAATCGTCTGCTTCCCAAATCCTGTTTGTTTCCGAACATTCTGTCGCTCTTTCAGTTCGCATTAAACTGTGCAGTTTGTGTTACGAATAATTGTCGCTCGTTGTCGATATCTACTTTTCCTCGAGTGTCCCCTAGTTAGCGCGATTTCCAGCTAATCTCGACCATTTTTGCACATGAGTTTACCCTAAACTACCCATTCATCGTTGTACATTCAACCCTCTGTAATTTAATCGGACAATAATTTAGTCTTGTTATGTTACTTGTCCTAGATACTCTCTGTAGAGCACCGTTGGTACTTGCCACTGTCACCTCGACACCGAAACAGTGTTCCTCTCTCAGAGTACTCATACACTAATGAGCCTCATAAATAGGATCCCTGGGGGATCTGTCGATTAGGGGAAGATGAGAGTGGTCTAATATATCCGAATTCCCATTGGTTAGGTTAGAAAGAGAAAAATCGATCACAGCCTGTCGAACACACTACGAGCGCACATCGACACACAGCAAACAACTACTGACTTACAAGTTTTGAATGGTCTCTCCTCCCTCTAATCTACCACAATTATGTGGATGACCCACTTGACACCCGTCTTGGCGTCCTTGCTGTTGGATTTGCTGCCGAATCCGTCTGTTGACGATACTGTCATGATAGGCTGTGTAGGTTATTCGGTATTGGGCACATCTGGAAGTGTAAAGATCGGTTTTCTCTGCAAACCAAACAACTCCGCTAATTCACTTCTTACGGGTTGCTCACAAGATAGTTATTCTGATTGGGCGAGCGTATTGTCATGTCAGTTTCGACCCCTTATGGACAACTGATGTAGACTATGTTCATTTTAATCAAAGCGAAGCGACAACAATTAACCCAATTGCTCCTACCATATAGTGTTGTCCACTAGATAGATAAATGGTTTCCATTGTAGGAATATCCTAATTACTAAATTCGCGTGTACCTATCGCCGGTCGTTAGCTTACACTACGGGAATTCCAGGCCATACAACATGGTTTCATCGTAAGTGGTCTTCTTTTACGTCCTATTTTGTCAGCTTTCCTGTGACTGTTTCGAGACATTCCAGTAAATGTCCGATTAGTTTCTTCTCCAACTTGTTACACCACCACAATATGGCGAATGACACTGATGGGAAAAACACCTCCATCTGGCTCTGTCTGCTTTATGAGTCCAAATGGAAATGAAACAGATCGTGCAGTGTACAGAGTTTTGTGTATTCAATAAGGACCATCGGTACTATACTCACTAGCCTTGTCTACATTGGAACAGTTCGTGTAGTCGGTACAGGGATCATTTTGATCGCCATATTCGTTACCGCTTGTCTCCTTATGCTTCACTTCACTGTTTAACCATTCAATCGACATGCTGCATGTGAGCAACATTCTCTATACCTTGTCTCTATTGTCTGTGTCATTATTTCCAGGATGTACTGTGCACATCCATCTCCACACCACGTGGAAGTAGGCGTTAGCATCAACATTATTCATCACTGATAAAAACCTCTATAATAGAATTGAGCCATACAGTTCGACATGTGAAAAATGTGTACATGGTTGGGAAATACTTAATTACATTAACCACTTGGATAATCCTGCTTTGGGTAAGGGATGATTGATGCTTTAATTGTTTTTTGCTTACAATTCTCTAATGAAAGATGAATTTACGATTTCCAGAGAACAGGATAAGGCGAATGGGGTGTGTAAGTAGATGCTTGGCACAAGGCTTCACATGGATTCCATCAGAGTAACGTGGAATTCCACTACATACTATACTGTTTGTTCGAGAGGCCTGGTAATCAATTTCTAACTCGGTATTCAGTAGTCTGGAAAACAACTCGATAATGGCAACCAACCAAGCGGAGTGTTTGTAGGGTGATAGACAGTTAAAGGGTGTGAAACGCATGAAACGATTATCGTTTTATGTTTCTGATGATAATGTTGTTGTTGTTCAGAAAGCACGTGTTGGTTGCACACAAACAAGGTCAGTTGTCTCGTACAGATTACACTGCATATTTTGACAGAATAATCGCTGTGGCCTCGCTACTAAGGAAATCGAGTCAAACTAAGGTCAACAATGTGGTCTGCGCTCATGTTTGCAGTCGATCTATCTGAAGTTCTAACTTCATGGATAAAAGTAATCTGTCCATGGGAATGGTCCTTCTTTGGAGGGACTACTGTACTTAACTGTTATAATCTCCCATCAGACAGTGCTTCTGTCTTTTCATCTGTGTGAATAGATTGCCCATACTTGTATAGCTGACAAAAACCGTTTGGCGGTTTTTCTAAATAATAATCGTAGCACCACGTTGTTCACTATGTAGCGCCTAATCCAGAGAGACCTATTTTGGGTGATGCTCAGATTATTTGACAGTCTTATTTCAAGCAACAAGGTTCCAAATTAGTTACTTTATATTTTTCTGGAGTTTTCAATTAATGACACACATTAACAACCCTAATTATTATCCTTTGTAACTTCCATTATACGTGATCACAAGTGGTATTCTCGGAAGATGGTTACCCGTTTGCTCGTTACTTATTGTATCAATCTCTCTGTTTATTTGCATCTCTAAACGCGACGTCGAGGTATGCATACATTCTGGTCAGAACGAGACTTTTTTGTTAACGGTTTCTACTATTCAGTCCCTTTTTCTGTTGACAGTATAACAACACTTTTCATACGGGGGCAATCCTTATGTGTACGACATCCGTGCATTCTGTTTAATGTGACCTCTGAACACCCGATTCCGATCGATGTGCGTTATGTTCTGGTTCTGCTATTTCTTCTGATTGGCTTTTGTACAGCCGCAATGTCCCGGTTACCTCTTTTCATTTGTCCATAGCTTTTCAGACATAACGGATACTTGATACGCTGTCACGAGTTAAATAACATGAGTGTACGTGACGTATGTAGTTGAACGTTCTTTGTTCATCGGCCGAGCCTCGGTACATACTATTGCTGCACAGATCTTGGTAACCGTTTGTGAATGAACTTTGCTCAATAAGACACTCTCGCACTGTCGCTGTTTGTAACAGCGTGAGTTGGGAGCCACTTAGCAATACGAAACTTAACTGAACTACGTTTACATTAATTCAAACGTCTGGTTTTATTTCACAGTAATCTGCATGTGTAGAGGGGATTATTTTATCAAGTTCCCCCTGTTTTTGTTAATGTTTGCAGGATTCCATTGCTAGTAGCCGATACATATTAGCGTGCTTATCGTTATAGACCGAGCTTGACTGGATGAAACTTGCTGTTTGGTGGTAACGACTCAGCACATAAGGAGTGCGCTTTCACAATTAACTCTTATCAAGACAGCAAGAAGACATACATTGCGAGATGCGAGCATTTCCTTTATTCTCATCAGTCGGTTACATAAAACATTCGGTTATATAGGTTAAGCGCGTAGCGTCAAAACAATGAAATGAACGAACTTCACTTGGTTTCAATCAGGCTTCACTGCCACAGCAACGAAATTGATTGCGTCAGTACCTTTTGCCAACAAAGGGCCGGTGCGTGACGCTTGATCAACATTGCCTCTGAGAACGCTAACAATCTAGGGTCGCGATTGCGCAATAGGACTGTGAATGAAGTGTCGGGGTCAACTACATGACCTGTTGCGATTAGGTGTTTGGCGATGGAAGACGCCGGACTTCTGTTCGAGTTTTGGTATGCTGACCCACCTTGAAACATTGTTTGCACTAGCCACTTGGGAATGTGCTCCGCCTTCCTCTGTCGTAAATTTCGGTCCGTTCTGCCGATGTATGAATCACCGCAACTGCAGGTGAACTGGTAAATAACGTGAGAGGCAGAGTTTTCCGAAGAAGAACGATCGGGGCAGTGGAGGCTCATCCTACGGGTGGAGAGTAACAAGCGCAATTCCGCCGCGGGATATGTGCGATCAATGACAGATTTCAACTTTCGACTTACGTCGGTAACGTTGTGGTCACCTGTGTAAGGAAGGTTGATAAAAACCTGTTTTTTCGGTACTAACTGTGGTTGGGAGGCAGTCACTCGCTCCTTGCAATAAATTTCAATAAATTTGGCCGGGTATCCATTCGTGGACAGAACATTCTTTAAGAGCTCCTCCTCAGACTGTAGGCTGTCGGCCGTGCACAGTTTCCTTGCTCGGTGAAAAACAGTTCGTACCAAACTACGTTTGTAAGCCACCGGCGTAAATGAAGAGAACTGTAGGTACTGCCCACTCCATGTGGCTTTTCGATAAACAGACCTACTGAGTGTACCGTCTGAGCGCCTAGAAATAAGGACGTCTAGGAATGGTAATGAGTTATCTAACTCTTGTTCATAGGTGACATGGAGATTTCGATGGGCAGAGTTAAACTGATGTAAAAGGTTCATAAAATGATCAAAATCGGTGAATATTATGATATCGTCGACATACCGTTTATAAAGCAAAGAACGATCAATACAATCTGACATTCCATCTTCGACCATTCCAAGAAAAATATCAGCCAGTGTTGGACCCGACGGGCTACCCACTGCCACTCCGTCAATTTGCTTATAAGCACATCCGCGTCAACTTGGTGGTTTATACCGACGTTCACCTACCGTACTAGCGTACAAAACGGTCCTTGTTTAGCGGTGGAAGTAAGACTCAATTCATTCCAACTTCTTGCCCAGACCAATGTATATTGAAATGCATACATGTTGCTCACTACAGTAAACGACTGTCTACACGAGCCCCTGTTGCGTCGTGAACAGATTGAAGTCAAACAACAGCACTATTAATGCTGCTGAATTTCGACCTTTTCAATCAAAAGCTTAGTGAGGCACTGGGATGGTACTGTTGATGTTTAGTCGTATGACTTGAACGTCGCAGTTGTTTGACTGGTTTTATTGTGAATTATGGGCAATTAAGTAGGCAGGGCAGTGCGTGTTGTCACATTTCTGTTTGCGAGGAAATTACTTGTTGATTAGCTGTAAAACACTTGGATTTTGTAAGTGTAAGATTGCGGTATTTATGAACGTAATTCCGTTCCTCTTCACTCTGTTATTTCTAATCGAAGGCTGTTTTTTAGACGATCTTGTGACAGTTAAGCATCAACATTAACCGCAGATGTTTCTGCTGTTACTGTTAATGTTGAACATCCTAAGTCCTCCTACGTGTGATTCCCATTTGATTGAACACCATCCGAGATGTACGCTTTCTTGTAGTCTGAATTACTATTTCCCATTTTTACCTCCTCTCAGGTGCATAGACAATTGCGCTAAGTGTGTCGGACCCCGGATCGGTGAATGCCTTCTGTGTACACCGGGTTTTCGACTGATTCACGGACGTTGTGTGCACGGACAGTCAGTGGACGGTCGTTGCAACAGTGGTGAGTTTTTGTTCCGTTCAAATAGTTCTAGGTCGTTCGTCCTGTGGTTGAGTGGTGAACAAAAGGTTCATCCAGATCCATCAACTTGGTGCAGGACGATCGCTTTGGTGTACCTTAACCATCACTCTTAAGGTTCCACCCTACCACGATAGATTTGCTCGTGTGATGATTCGGGCGACCGTGAGCAACTCCGCTCAGATATGTTGCTGATTTTAACCCAGGGCAGATCACTTTTTAAACTAGGAAAGCCTCGGATCTAGTTGACACTGAGGCTTCTGTTGGAATCTAAAGGACACGTGTGTTCTGTGTTCACGCTTGTCCTTTAATTGCCTGCTGACTCAATCTTCCAGTCATCTAGAGGTCTATTTTTCTACGTTTATTTATTGCATTACTGAAATGGTCGCCCTTTCGTACACTGTTATTAAGATGACAAAATGGTGTCCCTGTTACGCACGTTTTTTCCCAGGACGTTTCACGACCTCTTCAAATGAAGCTATTGTCTCGTTACTCTGCCCTCATTTCTACGCACGCATGCGGGTGCTTGCACGTTACCCCCCTTCTCAAGCCCACTTAAATTCAATCAATTCCGACTCGTCTGACCGGTTTCGGGAAACATCAAACGACCTTCACGTCGTTTTTTGAGAGTTGCCCACATGTTTTTAACGGTAGGGCACACCCTCATTGTGTGCGCCATCAAATTGTTCGACTTAGGGAATCGAACAATGTATCGATCGGCTCCTGAAGTGGATTGAACGCACTCAAGCTGTACTGGTGAACGTTCTACCCGTTGGGTTGTTGAAGTAATCATTCGGTCTGCGGTAGTAGCTCAGTTACTCTGACGGTATTTGTACATTGTCAATAGTACGGAACCAATAAGCTAGGGTTCTCAGCTTTTGTACAACTTGGAGGCAATTGTCGTACAGTTTACTAGCTCTTGTACCGGTGGGATGCCGTCAGGTTGCTCAAACCTAAACAGGAACAGTCGGCATGATGAGACCCAAACCCGCAACCCTTGGACAATAAATGTTTTTAATATCAACCAACGAAGTCGAACACCAACGTGCATCATGCAGTAATATGCTTTTATGTCTGCTGGATCTATGTTGTTTCAGAAGGGCTTTAGGGTTGTTGGATTTCTATCCAGGGTGGACTGGGTACATTCTCAGTCTGATAGTTGACTTAATTTAAGGCAACGTTTGCTTCTTATCTTCAAAGGTCTTACAGTAGGTCGTGAGAGGTTACTGTGGTTTTACCTGGTATTCTGCTAGTGTTTTTAATTATAACCGATAACCCACAGGCTGTTATATTAAGAACATCGTGCTACAGCTTTTCATTACTAGGCAAACGAAATCAAATAATTGCAACAGATGGACAAATAATTGCACATACAATTCGTCCAACGAGATGGGGTCTCATCGGGCTCGTCCTAGCTGTCCGTGGATTGGGTGGTGTACTCTTGTGGCCGCATCCCATCACACGTTCACTTACATAACACGGTTCCTCTGAACCGGTTCGGTCAGTGGATCTAACATCGAGTTGGTACGGTGGCACTGGACAATTTTCGTACAGCCTGCGGCCAAAAATTATTGTCTACTAGCTAATGCGATCACTTTAATTGTGGTAAAATAAAGCGAATTTCCACATATTTCCACCTGTGTTTCAAAAAGCTCTCTCTGTTCTTTGCAAACGAATAGAAATTATTTTCATGCGATTGCTAAGACTACTGTATGCAGGTGAGATGCATTCTCATCAAAGCTTGCGGGTTTGGGTTGTAGCTCTTCACAGTATTACGTTGTGCGTTCAGATGATTTAGCAGTACTGTGGGGGATTTGTTTGCAACAGTGACGACGGTAAACCGACTACGAATCCTCGGAGAAATTTCATGGACATCCTTGCTCTTGACGTTTGTCTGACAAGTTAAGAAAACGCCTCGAACTAGTAATCCAAGTTTCCTAGTCGATGTCGAGATATCAGCAACAATTGTGTAATTGACCTTCTTGGTACGTGAAGGATGTTGGTGTGGACGCGAAAGCGTTCTACGCAACAGGATGATAAGGTTCACTCCACAAACAACTTCAACTGATGCTTAACGATGAGTGTATTTTTGCGGTCTCAAGTTACAGTTTTGCGAGTGCCTCGTGAGTTTGAGTTGTGCAGAAGTCGCTTATGAGCGTTGCACTAACTGGAAAACGTAAACAGCATCGCTTGACTGGTTTTTATTTGCGGGGTTGCGTAACGTGGACAGATTAACTCAGACACTGACTTTACAGACGTGATATGACAGACTGTTTCAGTCGTTCGTTGAAAAATGTGCTCTCTGTTCTTCGTACAGCCTAATTGTTAGCGTGAGACGAAATGTGGAACTTATCAGAACAGTCGGCGGTTGTAGGGATATAGCACGCTGTTGGTTTGAGTCTCTTCAGCTCCCTGTTAGAAAAGACCCTTTTATAAGGACAAAGTATAGCGTTGTGAGAATTAGGGAGCTTAAGACCGTTTTTTAAAGGCAGTGCAAAGCTCGTTAGACGGAATGGTTGTCCACGAATGCCCTTGTTAAATGCAACTGTTCAGTGTTTTTCTGTAATAGGCGAGTGCCTGTCGTACTCAGTTTTTTCGCATGGCATTTGTACAACAAAGTGATGGCATAGAAGCTGAGTTAGACGAACATTTTGAGTGCTGTTTGTACTCGATGCTATTTCTGAAAATTAACTTAGCTCATTTGTCTGCAATGGACAAACTAACTTCATATTACTGGTTGATCACTGTTTAAAGTTCCAAATTTAGTCGTGCATTTTTCACTCGGCTGTATTTTCTCGTTTCTTTCGCTATGGATGACTCGACTTGGTCTTCGTCGGTATGTGCCCGATCTATTCCCTGAAAATGACGTCTAAAGTTACTACAACTCAGTTTTTGTTATTTTGTGGTTTGTTCATCATTTACATTTGGTTTCAACTTTCTCACTCAAACAAACTTTGATGCTGGACTCTTCCTAGGGTTGTTGGTTTTCAACCAGTGGTCATTAGCCACCTAAGCTATTTTACACTGTTTAATGCTCGTCTGCCTCGGTTACGTTATGCAACCACAACCAGCTCAAACATTTAACTTGTGTCTGGCCTATTCGGTACCGCAAATTGAAACAGCCGCATCGATTATGCTTCCATTCTTTGTCGCACGTGTGCTACGCACAATAACTTAGAAAAACTAACTACCGTGACACTGTAGAAAACGTCTAGCACAATCATAAAGGGTCTTCCACTGGATTGTTTCCTTGAACCAGTGTTTATATACCTGCCTTTTTTCATTTCGTTCTATGAATGTTGCGTGCGTTTGTGTTTTGTGATCAGACTTGGCCATTCCTCACAGCTATCTGTCGCTATCATCTTTACTCCTTCTCGTGTTCAGGACAATATTTGAAACAGTCCGTCTGCGTCGATTGTCCAGTTGGCTGCGAACGGAACGGCTGTCTGCTGGATGGCCAATGCGTTCGATGCAAATCAGAATTCCCGTGAGTGCTGTTTTGTTCATCTGTGTTCTGAAGAACCCACTGCCCCTGTGTGTTTCGTCACACAGTGTAGGCAACTAAAAGTATCTCCAGCGATCTCAGGTACCAGTGCATTATCAGAACTTGTGGAGAAATATACCAACCAAGCATCAAGTAGAGACAGGCGTGCCCTGTCTATAGGTATTGGGAATCTCCCCTGAATTGCTGGCATCTTGTAATATCACGGAACGACCGAGCGAACACAATTTAGCTGGAACCATCCCTATAACGCAATACTACTGTACGTGCTGTAGTTACCCCGAAGAGCTGACACCCAGACCGACTATGAAAGAAAAACACTGATCTCCAGAAAGAGAACTTTTACCGTCCCAGTCCGAAGACAGCTCGTCAAGCGACCTTGTGAATAATGATCAATGAAGCGCATGAAAAGTGTCGTAGGTCACAAACCGGCGAATTAGCGTCCAGTATGTTAATTAGCACGAAAAATGAAAAGGATGGTGCAATAATGGCGCGAAAAAGATAGATTGGAATCTACAAAAGTAATAAATTTTCACTACCCGTTAATTTAACAGTTTTTAGGGCATTTGACATCTGCAACATACCTTCGAATCAATTGTCATTCATATCTCTTCCGCACTAGCTCATTTTACGTATTTATAAAGGCAACTACCTTCACAGCACGTAATTCCGACTGGATTATAAATGATCATTTTTCAAGGGACGTTCCTAACCGTGTGTATTGGGCTTAAGGGTTTACTGGTCTTCGCATGATCATATTTGATTAGTAAGTACATAAAGCCAAACCGCATTTTGTCACATACAAATGTCCACAGCAAAAGCCATTCACAATACCACGGGCACCAAATGGTGTTCACAAAATTGACCGAAAGTAGAAGGCGGGATTCATAAATCACGAATACTTTGGACCGGTTGGTTGTCTCAAAAGATCATGCCGTATACCGCACTACGCCGCCAACACCAGTCGTAGTGCATGATAGAGCGTTTTAAAGACTACGTTTGATGGATGTCCACACGATCTACTACATCGAAGTTCGTTATCGACACCGTTGTTCCTACGACTGCGAACTTCTCTGTAGGAGATATTGGCCAGCAACCAAAAACGACGCAAACGAAGTCTTTTTATTTGTTGGGTTCAACTCAACATGCTACGGTAACGTGTTGATCGTTCATTTAGTTCGTCGCTAATACGATCACCCAAAGCAGTCGGCAACCCAGCGCCCACATTCGTTGCAACATTTATTGTAATTGAACTCCATTAATGTCTAGACCTCACGAGTTAATCCGTCATGCGTTGCCGGCATTCGATATACGAATTCAACCTTTTAGCCCTGAGGGAACCGTGTTTCTTTCTATCCCTGTACGTTATAGTGCGTCACATTCGCCCAATCCAGTTTTACATTGCTAACACTGATCACGTGATCCATCCATTATCCGTCCAGTCGCCTACACCATATCGGGCTTGCATAACGTTGACGTCTGATAGATGCGTATCTCGTTACGTGACGCTAAAGCTGGTTCACATGTTTTCTACTTTCTTGCTCGATTAGTTCGTATGGCAGAAGTGTGTGATTTCTACCTTACTTCATAAAATGATACATTAATATCAACTATTCGTGATTGTTCTCTGTTTTTCTGCTATATATACTGAGTGTGTCCGCGTCTATAGTCTATTTGAACTGCTAAACAACACAAAATGTAGTGTTACCAAGTTGTAAGCTCGCCTGATGAACTTAAAGTTATTCAACATCCTCCGCTCTCTTCTGTGTAGTTTCCTTTTCAGTGGGACTTGTGTGAAGAGCTGTCCTCTCGGTTGGTTTGCTGGCCTCGTGATCCAAGATTCGTTGACATCACTGTCCACGACAGTTTCGTCTTCACTTACATCAGTACGAAGGCTGTGCGAGCCCTGTCCGCCAGGTTGTCAATCTTGCACCGATCTAAATGAGTGTACTGCATGCCTAACTGGATTTGAACTGCAGAACAACCATTGCGTTATTACAAAGTAAGTATGTGGTGCGTTTGCATGCCACTCGTAAGATGCGCATTTTCTTTATCGTTAGTGTCCAATTCTATTCTGATTTTGTACACTGGAATCACAACTCCCGTTTTCTTCGTCACACATGCACGAGTAGACGAACAGTTTTGAACACCTGTGTTGCACAGATAAGGTACAACCCGCAGAAATAATGTGAGATCTAGCTGTAAGCTAACATGCCTGATTCTAAGCAAATAGTAGACCTGAGAACAGCAAAACGTGTGAAGGTCAGTGCTACGAATGCTATAGTGACACTGGACGAAAATTGAACTGGTTTCCCCTTGGTTCCTCGTCTGAATCGCATTGTTAAACAATTTCTTTGCACTATTTCTGGCCTCTGTCTGCTCATCTTCATCCCTCATGTAGTTTTCTATCCAGATGACCTAGGGATGCTATCAAGCACTTCTCTGATTATGTTACTCAAGGTACTAGTTAATACAGGTTCTATTCGAAAATAACACCAAAACGGACTGATTCCATTATACCCTTAGCTCGACAGACGATGTAACCCATTAAACGCTAAGTCTGTTACTGACTCCCACGGGAAAATAGCTTCTGGTAAAGTCCACTTTTGCTCCACTATACATCGAAGTTTATCGTTATTAGTTTAAAAAATCAGGGGACTCATACACCCCAATTATCGGCGCTATCGAACTACCATTTAAATTGTCACTTAGACAGTAATGCACAGTGTACAGCATTCATTAAAATGTTTCGAAGGAGGTTATGCAAAAATGCATTCTCCGAACAGCAAACTTCTGTCCATGTGAATGGTGTGCTTTACGGACGGTGGTCCTTGTGAAACATTAAGATCACCTTAGATCTTTGATTGTGATGTACTTCCGAGGAGACAGGCTCACACAACGGTAACACCAATATAAACTTAACGATCACGATTATGTACATCCTTACTCCACAGGAGTCACACTTCAGACAAGTGGTACACGCTATAAAGTGACACTTTCATGCGTAGTTGCAGTGAAGTGTAGATTCTGAAGATTTCCTAACCGATAATTTGGATAAACAGAGAGGCGAAAGTGAAAACAGCCACTGATGAAGACACCTCACATTCTACTGTGTGCCCGAAGAGAACTCGACCTGAAGACGATCGCCAAGTTGCTGGATAGTACTACAACAGCATGTGAGTTGATTGTCAAAGTCGATCTAAATTGAGCGTAGAAGCGCGAGAACTGTCTAGACACAAATTTTCGGGTGAGTACATCAAGCGATCGAAACGCACCCACAATGCTGCTTGCGACAAATGAAAATTCGTCTGGTTCAGAATGTTCCAAAAATTCCAACAGACTGCCGATTAGACGGCCATTGAGTTTACATTTTCGTTCGGTTTTGGTGGTCGACTAAAATGTCTTAATAGTTATTACTGTTGTTATGACTTTGTATGACCGCATTCACATTGAAATGCAACTTATCATTGTCATCTGTTCGTCTAGTCATCTATTAAAATCTTGGCTCTTCGTGAGTTACGTGATCAATGCAACCGAGAATTTGACGAAATTAAGTGATCTTAATTGCACATGGGAACAGGGACTCTAGCAACTGCTGAATGTTCTTATAGGGGAGTGAAAAACATTTGATGGTGTCATCAGACCACCTGAATAAAAACTGGGACGAGGGGAAATGGCGGTGAAAAGTTGCAATCCAACGTGAAAACAGTACGACGAATTTGTTTCGCGATGTGGTTTGAATCAGTAACCGCTAGGAAACGTCCAGTTGGAGTGATACGGTGTGATATTGGTGCATGAAAAGGATGTTCTTGCCCAACAGTTCAGTCTGTAAAATTAATTAGGGTTGCCGTAGAATTATGCAACAAATTAGTTGGTGTGTTCATCCAGGAATTATTGTGTTGTTTTTCTTCACCCTTTCCAAACGTGGTGACACGCTAACACATCCGAGCCAGAATCACATATTCGCAAAGTTCTCCGTGCACTTGTGTTTATGATCTCATAACCATTGGATGACGACTGACAATTGATCACACTATTGGCATTCTGATGCTTCTCTGCTTGCGAATTTCGCCGGAATTCCGCGGTTTTAAGCCTACTATGCAGCATATTACCGCCCAATAATTGCCTGAGATTTGTACGGAGGTGGTTATATAACCATTGGACTACGTTAAGGTGTCTATTCCTGGTGTTATACAACAGCAGTTAAAGTCATTCGTGTTTTCTCTGGTAGCCGACTTTCTGGTGTCAGTTTTCTAGGTGGTCAAATGACCGTGATCTGTAGGTAGCACTCACGTCGTTTGTTGTTTTGTATCTCAGCCTCCTAACGTAATCGGTCATAGTATGTCCATTGCTAGCATGTTCGTCAGAAAATTACGGTGTTATCGATCAGTTCTCCATCACACATGAATGCCGTGGTCCTGGAACTGAAGGCTGTGCCGCTTCCAAATGATTTTAACCTCTCTTCTGGTAGTTTACTAATGACAGCACTCATCGTAAGTCACACTGTCTATAGCTCGAAACCTAGTTTTGTCGACTACTGATGCTAGTATTCGTTAGCCCTCACCCGTGAAGTTTAGTATGCTCGTGTATTGATGTATACGATCGTTTGTGTGTATATGTACATTCCATACATTTCCCCAACCAATACACCTACGTGCGTATGGTCCATGATTTTGTCTGCCCTTCTTTTGCAGTCGAACCAACGTTCCGCTTTCGTGCAAACCACCATGTTCCACTTGTTTTGGACAGCCTGACAGTTGTCTTACTTGCCCACTCAACCACAGTCTGATGGCCATGATATTGCTCAATAAAACACAGTTGTACTCCAGACCAGCTCCCTTGATAGTATCACACAAGCTAGCGCTCGCAAGTGAGACCAAACCAGAATGGCCGGTTACCGTTGCGGGTTCTGGTGTTATTCCTATTCATAGTTGCTTCAAATCTTGTCCTCCGGGTACCTACATCAGTCAACGGATCGCAGGCCATGGACCGATATGTCGAGTTTGTCCACTGGCTTGTATACTTTGCTCAGGTTTGTGTTTATTTCATTTTCTCGATTCCTCAATTTGTTCTCGTTTTTCTGTACATGCTCGGTTAAGTTAATCATCATCATAACTGAGTTCCTCATACACTTGTAAGGAACGTATCCACAGGACATAACTGGAGTTATAATCATGAAACTTAACAGGTAGTGTCACTAGCAATCTTTATGTCAGCCTGTACAACGCAAGGCGACTTTATACTGTCCTAATTCATAAATCTGGAGAGGAGTGTTTGTGGTTCAAACTGCGTTGCACGATTTTTATTCGAAGTCGGTACTATTAAGGTATGAGTTGCCGTTTGTGAAGACTGAGACCGCTTTTGCGTGAGTTGCAAGTTGATTTATCAGGGGTAGTGTGGTCCCTCAGTGATGTAACTAACGGCTGCGAAGGAAAAATCTCATCGACTTCTTTATAACTTGTCTTTCTGAGTTGAAGCGAGTTAACTCTTATTTACTTCACTATTCTATCGTGAGCTTTCCTCACTTACGTGATTTTTTAGTTACTCCACTGTTGTGTTCTGACCATATCCTGGTAGCTGGATGGGTGCGATCCACTCATATTTGTTGCTAGGTTTAATGATTCATCCCATCCCATTATGTGAGCAAAGGAGTAACCATTAGTACATCTTCGCCTCACGAGCATACGAGCCGGATTTTAAATCCAGAGTGAGATCGTACGTTGTTGATCCATTCGAAGAAGTGCGGTCATGCCATACATTATCCAGAAGGACTTTCACCTGCCAATCCTCATTGTATATACTATACTCAAAAGACCGCTGATGCTGATAATTCATTATGTGCCTCACAATAATATACCGCCATTTTCACCCAGTAGTTTTGTCTGCCAGTATCCAGTTGATCTGCTCTCGATTGTGTAATCATTCCAGTTTCCGACACCCGCTCAAGGTTTCCACAAACAAACTTAGTGGTGAGTTGGCTTGTGGAAACTACAAAATAGTAACCAGCGTTTGAATTCAGATTGCATGATACTCATCAGTTTCATGGATAATGAAGAGGACCTAATTTCGTATGCATGGTCGGATGAGAACGAATTCGCAGTCAGTGAGCCCTCACAAGATCACTACTGACAATAAAAGCTTCCTTTCGAAGAATACCAGCTCTAAGGTTGTTTGGAACACATTCTTAACGGTGTTCGCACTACAGAGTTTTCCGCTGTCACAAAATACTCCCGTGATCGCACGTTTTAAGACTTAGTTTTTTTTGTCACCGATTTTTACGTTAATTGCAATTATTTGGTCTCACTGAACCACACCATCATTTGGGCCACTTCTGTCAAACCTTGACGATTAATCTGAAATGTCGTCTTTGTTGTAGACACCACTAATTAGTAGTCACGTTAAACAACAAATTTGTTTATTTGATAACTTCTGTCATTCCCTCACCTTGTCAACATTCCGGCCTCTTTTCAAACTCGCAGACCAAACCCATTGTCTTTCGTGTCGGCATCCATTCTATTTTGATAACGAAACCTCTTCCTGTCTTTTGGGTCCAACCTGTCGTTATTCGGAATACTTTGACCGCGGAATGAAAGTATGTCCTTTCGTATTCGTTTATCTAGACCTTTGCATTTGAACAACAAAACTGAGTTATTACATTTGCTCTGTTTACTGTGTATGTTCACTTTGTGGTCTTTTCCAACTCAGTGCTTGGTTGTTATTCTTTCAACGTTAAATTCATCTGATTGAAAGATCTTTTGTTATCCGGTCCAAATTGAGCGAGAAGGTTTTTAATAATAGCGCAATCCCTAACATACGGCATCTCGTCTTTGACGATAATTTTGCGTTCACAAGACGGACAATTTCGTGTTGCTAACTGGCTTAATGAATGCACATGTACTGGATATCCGGATTGCGTTACCACCTTTATCGAGGCGTGTCCATTGCCCAATTGCCAAGGCAACCGTAGTGTTAACACAATTTGCTTGTTAACATTGATCCTCCTAAGCGATAACGGATCAGCAAATTGCACAATGCGTACATATTGCGCTCCTGAATAACGTGGATAGGGGGTCAGTGACGGTGATTACGTTTGGTTTCAAGCAGACACTCGGTTATAGGATAAATTAGTTTCCTTCATGTTTGACTGAATATAATTTAGTGATCTCTCACCATGAACCGAATCACTTCCAAACGTGTTTTCCAATCGAGGTAACTATATCACGTCAAATCGGATGAAGGTGGCAACTCCGGTGTGATCGTGTTTATGTTAGTTCTGTAATGTGAGCTTCCCACTTCATAGAGAGGTCTCTATGGCTTAAATTATTTTTCAGCCGCTTCATATATCAAGTAATTCATGTGTCCGTCAATTTTCTCATATGATCCTCAGGCATGTCTTCCATGTGATCCGACATGTGCCACTTGTCACGGTCCACTTGCATCTGAGTGCACTAGTTGTGCCATGAGTGGGCCCTCTCCACGTTGCCTACGCACGACCAGCGTGGATCGTTGGCAGGTTTCCTCGGACATGACAGATGTTCCCATTGGAAACTGTATTCCCTGCTGTGCCTATAAGCGAGCTTTACTGAGCCGCGCTCCGACGAACTGCATGTTCTGTGTGGCCAGTCAAGGTGAGTATCATCACAGTTGCTATTCACACATATCGATATTGTTTGGCTTTGTATTAACGGGTTATGTTGTTTGACGCGAACGGTTTCTTTCTTCTTCCTAGCCACTTGTCTGAGTGGAAGCGATGTCGGTGCTGGTGAAGGCCTTCTGGTAGATCCAACCATCACAGATGTGGATAGTATGCATTCCTGGTTAACAAAAGAACCGTCCAGGCTAGTTTTGATTGTGCTTTGTGTCACATTGTTAATAGGCGTGTCCGCATTTATCATCGCGCATGCAACCCAGATGTGTCGCAAACGACGAATACATGATCAGCCGGATACTGCCGCCACACGACGACGTCATCGTCGTAATTTTCGGGGTAACAATACAAATGGAGCACACAGCACTTTGAAGGTTGGTGACGAATCACGAAATAGCCCGCTGATCAATTCCAATCCGGTGAGAGACGAATCAAAATCACAATTAAAGACCACGTCTTTACCCACGGACATAACAGTCGGGAAGGATGTTCAACTAAACGGAATGTCAATTAGCAAACCGTGTGGTTTCGTAGATCCCACATCCTCCGCTACTTCCGTTGTCTCATATCAGCGAGCTGCTCCGTCAACCGATTCACATCAGCGAGTCCTCTACACCAAACTAGTGCCCACTGGTGCGGATGAAGAAACGTACACGGATGACAACGAGGATGATAATCACGTACCAGTATGTACAACCCATGCAGCCGGGGAACTGTGTACACGGGCCATATGCAACGTTAAAACGAACCCTGGTCTATCTAAGTCCTACTCTTAACACACGTCTCTTGTTCTCCCACATTCTCATTTTTTCTCTCTCGCAGTTTCTGATCTACACAAGTCTATGAATTTCATTTCTTTGACTTAAACGGAACCCTAGTTTGTTCGACTGCTTTCGTATGCCTCACGATTGCATATCGGAAGATTATTAAAGTGTTTTTTTATTCAGACTAGTGTGCATGTCCTCACTTTCATGGATTATTTTTTTTATACTGCTTGACTTTCTTAACTGTACGTAGACTACGCGCGCCTGTCGATTTGTACGCGCGATTACACCCCGTATTCTTCTGTTCCCTATTCTGGCATATCTGTCTACACAACAGCGCCAGTCCACCTGTTTTCGTTTCTCCTTTATTAGTATGCTCCCTGAATGTTAAACCTTCAAACTGTGATGCTCCCTTTATTCAATTGATGTGGCCGAGTCCGAAAACGGTGGCCTTGCGTATTTACAGATTCGACCGCACACTTGATCTCTTCTCGATTTTTATACTTATGTTTGGACTGGTTTGCCTAAATATGCAGCATGCTTTGCCCCATTATTGTGCCTCAAGCCTATTTATTTACTCAAAACTAGTCTGATCTGATTATCATTTACAGTGGTTTTTATTCGTATAGAATTTTATGATTGTCAACTTTAAAAATTGACGTCCTCGTTTGGGTGAACCTTTACGTGCCGAACCACATGGACTGATTGATGACTTCGGGGTTAATTTCCACTCTGTAGAAAATACACCACGACCTCTGCAACTGCTATGTTTTCTCTCTCAAACTTATCTGGTCACATCTTTTCGCATCGGTGGGCGTACATTTTTCACGCTTCAATTGACTACTTGCGAGTAGTCAAAATGTTTTGAAAAATAACCGCGCAAAGGTACTCGAATTGCACGATGGATTTCGCGGCTCTCCTGCTGCAAGTTGTTGCATACTGTGTGTTGTTATTTGAATTTTACTATATTTTGATATCTTATGGAGATATTTTTTTGTAAATGATATGGTTGTGGCATCTTTGATTGCAATCTAATGGACCTCTTTTTGCATGATTTCCGGTCAGCTGTTGAACATGCCCTGCTTTCCTGATAGGAAAGAGCTAGATCACTAACTTTATGTCCACTTACAATCCACTGACAATCAAAATCAGTCATTATTGAACGACTGATTCACTCACTAAAACTAATGCTGACTTAACAGCATGTTTACCTCACCATTTAAATGTTAACAGATATGGTCCTGTATATTTGTGGAAAATTGCGTACGAACAATGATGCGTGCCTATTGTGTACACTAGGTAAGCGGTGGAACATATCTTGAGTTCATTTAAGTAATGGGTGAACGCTTTCCTATTAGCAGTTATGGTGGCAGAGATGTTTATGTAAGGTTTTTCTCACAGTTGCATCTCCGTTAGCTTTAATCTGTGGAGCGTGATGTATCATTCCTAATCGAATCCAGCAGTATTTTTCAATAGTTTGTGTTACTGATAGATAGTTTGAAAGTTGGTTGATGGAATTTAAACACCATTCATACTTAGTTGTAGTTCTCGCATTTAGGAACACTTCCCAGCCAACCCCTTCGGAAAGGAGTACTAGAATCAAGTTCTGTTCTTGTTGGAGCACACAAGTGGCGTGTATCCTTCACGTTAACAAGATTTGTTCTTGGTTAGGCACTGCTTAATTATGATATCTTGCCAAGGCACTCATAATGTTTTTCAATCACAATCGCACACTTGATTTGAAATATTCTGACTGCGTCCCCCTCCTAACTACGATTCTGTGACAAGTGGCTTTCTCTTTCAGGGTTATATGTATGTTAGTTATACCTTTATCAGTTTTCAGCCTTTTTTCTCCAGAAGTCTTGTACATTCATGCTTCCCTTCCAATGTCTGAATGCACAGATGGGGTTCAAAGCTGTGAATATTCTATGGGTGATTGTACGAAATATGTATTTTCAAAGCGATTCTGATTCAACAGGTTTTTTATGAATACCCAAAACTGTACTGCGTATGTTTTTATATTGGTTATGTGACCGCAAAGTTTGATGGCATGAAGGCCGTTTGGTTGTGAACTTACGATTCGCATCATCCAGAGAAACTCTAAATTAATTGTTGTTTTGATGGTCACTGTTTCCTATGAAATGATGGAACGTAACAATTGACAAACGTAAACATACGTGTGCTGATCTGCAAACGGCACAGACAACACGGGCCAAGTTCACTTTTTAAAATTCGTCCATTGATAGTAGGAAAATTAAACCTACACAACTAGTTTGCCAACATGAACACGTTTCGAGGAATCAAAGAATAGTGACACGTTCTACAAATTTCCAATCACTTTTTATGAGTAACCAAGTAAATTCAAGTAATTCTGTTTGTACATCCATTTCTTTCACGAGTTCGAATAAATGCACAAACGGCATTTCTTTCGTCCACCAGTTTAATATAAAAGTTCTCTTCTTGAACGACGATCGAAATTTTTGCACAAGTTCCTTTGCGTACCGTTGCTGCGCAGATGAATGGTCACTAATCACATGACTCACTTTGGGTTCCTTCATGTATATCTGTATCTAATGGTCAAGAACGATTGATTCGGACTCTTTTCCAGTCCAAAACAACAGGCAGAATTTTGAATGTTTATTGGAGGTACTGTATACAAAAAGGAGTGCCAACTCGGGGAAATGCTTGAGAAATACGTTGCCTACAAAAAATTACTCTTTGAAAGCGCCGCCCATATGTGGTACTTGCTGTACAGCAATCTGAACGTTGTTTTACTCACAAACTTGTTACGTTTGTCAACTTCGCGCACTTTGGTGAACGGCGCAGTTACCATTTTCATCACGCAACAGGAACCATAGCGGTCAGATCAAATCCCACGTAATTTACCTATCCTCATGTAAGTGCAGTAAGCATTATGAACGACCGGTTTCTCTCTGGATAGGCGCATCACTGATAATTTCAGTGTATTTGCAAACCCAAATGACTGTTCTGTTCACACCGGTTGTCTCACAAGATCGAAACCCATCCTCTTCTGTTTGTAGACTAATAAAAGTTGGACGCCATTATTGCATTTAATGTTCTGTTTCGTGCCACAGAGACATCTTGCAGTTTTCCAAGACGTTTTCAATCAAATCTATTGTCCTGACTTGTGTTTCTCGAAACGATTCGTGGTGTTCCAGCTGTCGTGGTAACCTATGTGATGTATTGAAAATATATGATTTGCGTCCATCTGTTTATGATCAGTTGTCACGATCCTGTCTATCAATGTGTTTACGTTTCTATTACGACGTACACCGAACAGATACCACTAACCATTGGCCAAGATGAGAAGTTGATATGCGAAACCGAACATGTGCACGCACGAACGCCTGAGGGACAGCGACACTTTAGCTTGTTAGGAGACGAGCGGAAAGTCATATGCGACATGACTGAGTTTATGTCAGTTTGATAAAAGCATTTTCCAGCTTCTTTGAATAATCACGATGACCGGGTTGGATGTTGGTCGTTGATTCGCCGAACACCGGGCGCATACTACAGATTGCGGTTTATGGATTGTGACTTAAGCTTCGCTTGATAATTTGGTGACATTTACTGCGACTGGACTGCGTCTGTTCCTTTTTTAATTGTGGATTTTCCGTGACAGATTAAATTTCACAGGCTGATCAGTTGGTAACAGTTCTGAAAAATGTAGCTGATTGACGCCGACGTAGCAGTATTGAACTCTGAATCTTTCAGTCTTCGGTTTGTAGAGTATGCACGATGTGTTCGTGCACCGTTATTCGGCCAAGGGAAACTATAGGCTAATGCGTTCGTGACAACGGTTCCTTGAACAACACACGACGGTTATCGACCATGGGAACGACAGGCTCGTATGAAATTGGAAGGAATGTATCACTTTTTGTATGGTTGACTCCCCAACTATCTATCCGTGAATTTGCTGACGTGCGTGCTACTACAACTCTGCTTTGGGATCAAGTATTATAATGAATTGGTAATAGATATAATTTTACATTCATCTTATACCGTAAGCTTCGCTTTCGAATCAAGTTCTCCATTTTCTGTGATGCACATGAAAAGCTATCGCAAGTGCCAACTCTAAGAACAATGATATTCTGAACAAAAAGTAAGCCGATCGGCCTTGCTGATTTGCGTTCATGGTTAGTCTGGAGTAAGTCATGGTGAATTTCTGGTCGAGTTCAGACAATGATCCATCCGCTTCAGTTTGTCGCCCGACATCGACCAATGTACATTCACCATCATAACTGCCCTCAGTACTATCCTGGCAACATTAAAACACCCGTATCCGCATGCGAACATTACCCTAGTGAATCCCAGGCTGTTTACAAATTTTGCTGTCTTGGTTAGAAGAAAGCATATATGACATTGCGCCTCGTTTGAAAAGATCGTGGAACCGTCCACTCTGAGGCTTCATGATCGGCACACATCTGGGACCAAACACAAATGTGCGCCAGGCTATCTATGAAAGGTGCGATGGTATATGTATTATGGACGAACGGAAGGCCAAATATACTACTGGTAACACAATGTGTTGGCTGTACTACCCTTGTGAATTACGCCAATAAGCAGAATGGAACGTACACAGTCCACAACGTCCAAGAATCTGACAACTTAAAACATATGCGTTTTTAGTCATTTGAACAATTGACTGAGCTCTGTACGGATTGCAACCGATGCGGAGCAATACAAGCCATGAAAAATAGTGTACATGATTATCCTGGTGTATTTTCATGTAACCTGCAATTAGTGTATGTCAGTAAATCTTCCGGTTGACCGTCTTTTGTGGAGTCAGTATGCTTATTACGAACTGCATCTCACGAATATTGAGGTGACGGTCGATATCAATGACAACAGCCGCAACACGATTCCAAATGTGGTTCCCACGCTGAAACATCAAACGTCTTACTCACGAAAGAGAAGTATTTCCAGTTGCAGACATATAGTCCTAAAGCTCCCCGTTAAAAACGCTCTCTTTCTGTCTAAATGTGTCAACAGGATTAACATGATTTTCAGTCGGGTCTTAAGCGGAAAAACAGCTAGGCTTGACCAATCGGATTTTATTTAAATAATGACTTTGGAAATGTACAGATCCATTTGATCAGATTGAGCGGAACTCTGAAAGATTCGTGCTTAGTGAGCACCATATCGTAGATTTGTTTGTATTGTTCAATAGATTGTGATGTCTGAAAACAAAGCAGAACATTTTTGTGATATATCAATAGTCTGATAACATCGTTGACATCAACAACAAATTATTTATTTTACTGCCGGTAATTGGTTGGGTGACTGTTAAGATAGTGATGTATCGAACAACTAAGTGCTAGGGTCCGTTTATAATATTACTGAACATGAAACTCATGTTACTGTCAATTGGTACGACGGATTGATTAATCGTGGACTCTATCAACGATGCAATTGCATATCATTTGATAGACAACAGAACAAGTAGGCAACAATGTTCTCGACACAGTTTTCTAACTCACCTAATCGAGTATGTGTTTTGCAATGGTGTGCATTTCTCATTGCTGGTTCGAATCTGTCGCAGTTTAATTTTTTCTTTTTGACTAAAATTATCGCCAAATAATATAACCACTTTGTCCCATTAGGGTGGATATCAGATGTACATCTGAGTTACAAAATCCGCTCACAGTTGGACAGGTTGCCTAGCTTCTACTTGGAACGAACTCAGTGTTACTGTTTGGAATGTCGCCACGTGGGATTAGAACGATGGGACAGCCTTAATATACACTGTCTGTCTGTGATAAGAAACGAAGTCTACTGAGAGCAGTGGGTGTAATGTAAGGGTTACCACAATATGACAGATTGGGTGTGTTCAAGTTCACAGTGAAAGGAATCATGTGCTTACTGGTCTCACGGAAGACTGGCAGCTTCAAGGTTTTGAGGTTGAAAATTCTTTTCCACCTTTTATTCTCGACGCTTCTGCACTGGAGGAGCGTAGCAGCTAATCGATAACAATTTGCGGAGAAGTCTAGAATGGCTACTTATTATAAGTTATGGACTATGGTACGGTTTGAATTCATACTTGGAAATTCGGCAATCAGTCAGCGGGGCTAATGTTTCATCGCGATTTCTAACGCATTGACAGTGCATCAATTAATGAAATCTACGGATTATTTTGGTCAATATTCGCAATAGGCTGACAAGATCAAATTCAGTTGGAACACACAAGGTTGTTGGTTCATACACTTTGTGTCAGAGTGAGCTCGCACTCAACTGAAACATTGCAAACTATTTCCTATCCAGGAAGGTTCATTTCACGTTGTATACAGTGCTAATTCCGGGAGTATTCATTTGTGTGAAACTACTGTCCGAAGGTGAGAAACAGGTGGAAATGATGTCCATAGTCATGGTGGTTGTAGAGAAAACCTAAAGTCCAGCAAAACTGCTTGATCATGCTTGACAGAAGTCTGCCTACTGGTCATGTGAAAATGTCAATATCTAAGCAGCGTGTCACACTACATATTGCTTAATTACACCACTGCAGATAAAGTTATGGTGGGTTTATGGTCAGTGATGTACGGTTTAGTGAATATCTTCCGAAAAGTTTGTTCGAATCAAAGCTTGACAATCTAGTGCAGTACCTACGTGTGCCTTATCCCCAAACCTCTGTACAACTATTAGGGATTGTTCATCGTAGTTATTGTCCAATGTTTTTACGCGTACTCATAACCGCATTCATTAGAGTTCACCGTCGTGATAATTACTTACAGTGACCGTCCACATTGTGTACAACAATGACTGCCTGTGACGTTGACTTTATCCTGGCAAATATCTTCTTAAGAACAAGGACCTTTCATGGTCCATGCAAGTTTGCTTTGACCTCGTTTGGACCGAATTGACAGACCTACTAGTTTGCACAGTAACTTAGAGATTGCTACATCCGTCCACCGTTGCTCTTACTTGTTAGTTTTCGACAATAAAGAACGGCATTAGACCGACCTTCCATGGGTGTTCATGAAGTCTGGCTCCACAATAATTCGATACAACACAATCTAATTCAATGATCACACTCTTACTTAGGTTTTTGTGTGAACATCTTAAGTGCTCAGCAAGACACTCAGTGCGGTGTTGTGCATTATTGCCGGGATCAACTTTCCAGGCAATATTATGATATTTTACACCCGTGAACGAATGAGATGACGATACCGGTAATGTGAAGAGCTTAATAACTACACCAAAAATGTGCGACCGTTGCCCTAGAAACGATGTACCAGAATGTGGCGAAAAGGATCTGTAAGAAGTCTCTTATGTGAAAAGCTGTCTTAGGCAATTCTCATCGGGCTTTTACAATTAAATAGGGTACATGCGTTTTATATAGGAAAAACTGGAGCAAGTAAAATGCGTCATTAAGATCATAGGCACCGGACTCTGCTAGCTGATTTCAATCGTGCACACCCCAACATCGCTTTCACTGTTGAATTAGAGACGAACAACCAACTATCGTTTTTAGATGTCACTATGCTTCGTAGAACTGACGGATCAATTCGAAGGTCAGTTCACAGGGAAAAAACGTGGATTGGCCAGTACACACACTTTTGCAGCTTTGTTCCGTTGAAGTATAAGCGAGATTTGGTTTGTTGCTTAGCAAACACAGCGCAAAGGATATGCACACCAGACACCTTATCCAATGAACTCCAGCACGTTCGAGATGTGCTGAGTCTAAACGGATATCCTCAGCGGTTTCTGGACAGAAACATGCAACCAAAAGTGAGGCATGAAATTGTCCAGACGGTGGATAAAAAAAACATTTTTATCACTCTATCATACAAGGATGAAGTTACCAGTGAAATTGTCACTCACCGAGTTTGCAATGCAGCAGCACGGGTTATCTTATTGTTCAATACCTGCCCGGTACTGGTGCTACACCTCAAAGATAGTTTGCTTAGGTTTTCCTCGTCCTTTTGTGTTCATCATCTCACCTGTCGTTGTCAAGCCGGTTACGTTGGGAGAACCACAAGACGGCTATCGGAAAGGATTCGTGAACACCTNTAACTGACTTCTTATGAATCCCATGGGAATCTGGAAACGATGGAAAAGGATCTGATTCTGCAGTTGTTTTCTCAGATGCAAATGAATCGGGTTTAATCCAAAGGGTGTAGTTACCTCAATTCTGCCTAAGTGAATTAGTGTGCTGACGCTACCTGATGAAATAATACTTTTTATTACAATATGCTGTTGAAGTGATCGATTTCCCATTAGCTGACATTCTTCACGTCGCATATCCGTCTGATCCAGTTAACCAGCAGTTTAAACACTATGCTGGCTGATAAAAGAGCCCAAAACAACTAAGTCATTTTACAGCCTTCATCTGATTTCCTTGTGCAAAGGCTCAGTTTTGACTTTATGACAGTTGGAACAGTGGTCTACATTGCGTACTATGACTCATTATCTAAGTGGCATCACTGGTTTAAAAAAATTCTGGACGGATCAGTTCCACTGTTCATCTAAACTTATCCTGCAATACAGCTCTCCTCAAACACGCCTGAAAGATGCGCTTCAGTAAATTATCAAGCTTCAAACTAAGTGAAACTCACTGGCTGATTGAGAAAACCAATCTTCAAGACAGTATTGAAATCGTGTCCGTTTGTCATATGAACGTCATGCGGTGAATCGCCCAGTAGCATCACATTCCGCCGCGTTAATTGTTCTGACCGGTTGGTAAGAATCGATGCTGGCTGTTTCAGTATTTGCAAAGTTTTGTTGTGCACACAAATTATGGGTTTAGCGAACGCATAAGCTACGTCCTGAGATCATATGAAGGAATGGGAGAATGAAGGAACAGTTTTGCATACATCACATCAACCTTGCGGTAGTCCACATTGGATTTAGGTCAACTTTGACATCTGGTAAACGTTTAAGGTCAACTATGGAAATCTTACGCAAAAGCTTAGTTATTTTGCCCGACATATCTGCTTGTTTCGAGTAGTGACTAGGAAAAAGAGCGCCAAAGTGTTGTGGTCAATTTTCCTACTTAATCGTTTATTGTTTGTTAGTTAATCTAAGCAATCATTAACCCACGTAGTCCGGAAATGTTAGAAGCTTTGGAGCTGCCATCACGGGCATCTGAACAAAAGTTATCCTCTGATTAAAGGATGCAAAATGTTAGATTATTGATGAGTGGTTGGGAATGGATGGTTGGACTGACATAATCTGAACACCACCCACAGTGAATCACAATTCAGCCTGCAAGTTTACGAAATGAACGCTTACTGAAACTCGCCAACAGTGCCTGTGCTTTTCGGAGCTCAGATAGTGGAATACTCCCTCAGCTGACGTCACACTGGGTATAACCGAATAATCATACACAAACATTCAGTTGTCAGCCTTCTCAGTTGTCTAATCATAACTATCTGACTAATTGCAGACAGTAACTCTGCATTCAGGACGTATGCAGGTTGAAATCGCCAACTTTGACTACCCATGAACAGTTGTGGTCTCACGTGTTACCACTTTTGCTGTCTTTCACTGCCTTGACTGTCGTAGTTTTACGAAGTACAAAGTGGTTGAGGGCTTGGACGCTCACCATCTAACCAATTCATCGGTGTTAAATAGTGAGTGTGTGGGCTATACAAAAATAAATGTGGTTGAACATTAATTACCTACAACAAAAGAACGATAAACAATTGAGTGTTGAGGTTTACGGTTAGACTAGAATCGTGAGGTTGACTGGGAATACAAAGGCAATGAAGAACCACGTACAACAATAAATTTCCGGATTGACAAAACTATAGCAACCCAGGTGCATGCCTTGTGACGGTAATATTGAAAGGGCAGGTTCACGTGGATGCTGCATGAAGCTGCCGAATTGCGTTTGCGGGCACGCGCATCTCGGCGCATCATATGCATGTGTAATAGGTCCGGTAGCAAAATGTGGAGTCCAGACCAAACGGTCAGCGGGCGGGCCCCGTAACCGAATCGGGTGAGCGAGCGCGCACAACAATAGAAGCGCAGCCAGATTTGCAGGTTGTGCGTAGGGTGGGGTTGTACGCACATTTTCAACAAAGTCTCTCAGCGCCATCGACAGTTTTGGTCACCACGGTCGGCGAACGGTAACATCTGGCTGTTCACACGCCTCCGTAACTGTTCTAGCACTCGAAAGGCTACACTGGACTGAGATGCAGCATGCACCCGTGAGTGAAAATGGACACAGTAAAGATATAGTATTTCCCCAACGGATTTTGCCACCACGATAGTTTTTTCCACTAAACGATGGATACTAAAAGGCTGCATTTATGGACGAAACAGATTTACGGCTCACTAAAAGACTGATCAGAACCCAGCAACTTTTCGTGAACTCTGATGTGACCTTTTATAACCATGCTATGAAAACAATGGGCGTCGCTCGGCTTGTCTGAGTTCTGTGGCTTCGTTACTGGGCCGGTTCGTTCCATTTCGCGTCTACTTGTTTCATTTGATCATTTCATTGGCGCCTTGATGAAGGCAACCTGTTGCTTTATCGAGATCGGTATGGATAGACCGCTGGGAAAGGTTTCATTTTGAAAAACGATATATCTAGGATGTGAAAGCTGTCTAGCTTGGGTAGACAAAAAGGCGTTCATATCATACGGATGTTGGTTAGGGACCCAGGAAATAGGATGACGTGCTGGTACATTCTTTCATGTACTGTGCTACCAAATCGAAAAAGAACAGAGGTTTGAGCAGCACTAAACAATCCCTTTTTAATAGAAAATTAGAGCCCTTCCCATACGGGAACGACATTACTCAATGCAGCAGGTGATTGACACTTCCGATTGATTGGCGCTGGTCGATCGCAATTCCGCCTACAGCAACATGTGTGTGAGTTCTAATCAATTGAAACTCTATCATTCAGAAAACTCTTCTAGTCCAATCTGATTTCATCTTCACTCTTTTGACAAAATTGCTCACTTCTCATTCTTGATCACTGCTCTCAGTTTGCACCACAGATCTCCCGTTTCGACGAAATCCGCTCTCTGAAGTGCTGTCTACGCCAACATCGTATGGCTGTTGCCCACGGTTTTTAATCACCACACCCCGTGTCCATTTTCTTGGATTCTCAGGGACCCAGTGGACGCACACCTCGTCATCTGGCTTTAGGCTTGTAAGTCTCCGGGCTCCGCGATCATAGTACATTTTTGTTGCAATCTGCACCGTTGTAACGTATTAAAAAAATGCCATGATGGAAATTCACGAAGTCTCTCGTGTGACTGGCATTCAAACTGAGGATAAGAGTTGAATCCCCGGCTGTAACGAAGAAATCAATCAATATTTGACATTCTCCAGATTAGTGATCGACGCAATTGCTTTCCCCAACGTTTGAGTTGTTGTTCCACTCCACATTCGCAGTTGCATATCACACGGTTCTATGGTCTATGTTTGAAGAAAACCTGCTAGTATAACATTCACTGATGCACCAGAATCCAACTGGCATCGCCCTCATTTGCTTTTACTAATAAGGTCGACATAAATCTCTTTTAATCCAGATGCATTTCGAACTCCACTCAACATCTGTTAAACTCCGGACTCCTCACTGACCGGTCTGACGGATGATGATTTGAACTATTTGGCAAAATACCACTTCCGTCGGCACTCTATGATGTTTTCTCCAAACTCCAGGTCGTTCATGATCACCGCCACAAAAATGACGGAGGTATATTGAGAACCTCCCTCGAGCTCGACCAATCACATTGAGCTCCATTTTGCTTCCACTGTTAAGGTGATCCATCCTCTGCTCCGGGGCTGCCTCGCTGTAGCACATGTCGGTATATTGGGAAAGCGTTAACTGTTTCACTTTTAACATTCCCTTAGTCATTACACAGTCTTGGACTCCATAAACCATTCGACCACTTGTAAGACTGCCTTTCATAAGCTTGCAAAATTTGCAAGTTCTGACCAGCTTGTTCTGTGTTATTACAAACTGGTCGATGGGTCTCCTCTGATGACGTTTATTTTTTAAAAAAGAGGAAACGTTCGAACGTTTCAGTTGCTTGACCAAAACAGTATTCTTCGGGGTTACTAATCGCTATATCCAGACCGTCCTTGTGTTCATACTCAACAAAATTCAGATCCATTAAGCCATGTCTGCTTCCGTCTCCAAGACAACGTCGAAACATTCTCAATTGCTATTCTTTCGATCCTTCCGACAAATTGCTCAACACAGCAAAGTCATCGAGCCTCTGTCTCCACATTCGCCATGCTTCTGGCAATCAGCTGCTGGCATTGACGCTCAACGCTTCAGAAGGAACAAGTGCAATCCAACCCCACGCATTACCTTGGAACCTGTAAGCGGGTTCTTTTTTGTTCTCTGACACCATACCACGTACTACACTACCAAATCAGAACAAACGTTTGAGCGACACTAAACGATCCCTCTTTTTTTACAGAATAAAAAAAACACTTTTCATAGAGGAACAACATTAACCAATGTGGCAGTTGGTTAAAATTCCTGAGTAATTGGTTCCGATTGGTCGCAATTCCACTTGCAGCAGCTAGTACGTGCGTTCTGATCAACTGAAACTTCACCCTATGGGTACTGATCGGGGTGGGCGGGACGAGGAAAGGGGTGCAACCCCTTACTTGCAAGTATCGTGTTTGTTTGCAAACTGACTTCTCTGGGACTGTACAGACTGCAAGTGTGGATGCTTCTTATGGCGGCTTGGTATGGATACCTACATTTCAACAAAGGTACTTTGGACTTGTGGACCCCAAGGGTGATTGATCTGACCTGTTTGTGTGCCTGCCTGTCTAACTCTGGTCATGTTGAGTTGTGTTGCATCACATTCTTCTCAGTATGGTTCATTCTGCCGGGCGGAAGCCGCACGTATCTTGGTCTGAAGGAATTTATCATGCTGGGACCAGATCGCACTGCTGGAACACACCGACGTACGATTATCGATTTCGTTTACAGCCTTTCACAGACCATTTGCACATTCCGTGCAGTAAATATTCGGTCTTCATTCTGAATATCGCGTCTGGTTAACGCACATCTGTGAATACTGACCAGATGCGTCGCGCGTTGCAGGTCATGAACACCGCCGTTTTAACAAACTTTTTCACCAGATTACTGTTGAGTAGTCGGGGCTTTGGTTTATTTTCAAATTGACCAGCACACACTTTTGATCGCAACCTTTGCATTCAGAGATCGGAGATTTCGACCTGTATTGGAAGTCCTAATCGCGGGGTTATCGATTGGAGTTAACAGGCCGTAACTGTGTCTCCTCTCAAGACGACCGGGCAATCTGATCACTGCTCACAAGCGAGAGTGGTTGAGCGTTCAGATTTGATAATTCGGTCGTGCCTAATGTGAGGTCAATGGCGCAGTGGTTAACACGGTTTTCTCATGATTGGATTGGCCGGAGTTCCAATCCCGGCCGTGGCAAGGATATGCACTACTGACGAGCTCTAATGAGAGCGAAACTCGAGTCTAGTGCTCCTTTTCGAAAGGGGCTGGCTGGAAAGTCTATCTGAATGTGAAGGCTGCGATCAAATATGAGTGATGGTCAACTTGAAAATAAGCCAAATCTCCGACTACTCATCAGTAATCTACTTTACTCATCCTTGTTCTTACACCATCTACTTTGACCGTTTCCCTTAACCCTACTTAGTCTGAGCCCTGTAAACTTCTAAATACCGATTTTAGACATTTTTCTTCCACATTTTTTCTCGAGTAACTTATGATTCCCGTTGTTTTTTGATGCACGAACAGCCGTTTTGCCCCAACCCAACCAATGACCATTTGTTTGAGTGAGCTCATCCCGTTTTATCGTCCACCATTTTTGATCGGTGCCTGGTTGTCGATTTGTTGTGGATACTTTCTTCGATTTCTGAGGATTTTCACATTCGAGGTGAGCGACTCAATTTTCCTGTACATCGGTTCAATTAGTACCATATTAAATCCAGTTATTACGAGCGCCTTCTCGTTAACCGTTTCGAGGATAGATTATCTCTGTCGTTGGATATTGAAAGGCATTTACCGGGTCAACATATTACGCTTAACTCGGTGTGAACTTGAATCGTTAGCGAACGATTCAATAGTACTCGAATTCCTCAACATGTGGCCGGGACTTCTTGCACTCTGACAAGGACGAATAAGAACGCTGTCCAGTCATGGAATTCCGGCATTTTGCTAGAATGACGAAGTCGGACATTGTGGAAAGTGCCACCGGTCCTAACAATCATGGCGTTATCGAGGCTGATCCTGCCATCCGGGACCAGCGTTTTGTCACCGGACTATCGAACACTGCCTTACCAACCGAGGTTGCTACAATGTCCCATAAACCATTCCCATTTTTTGACGAGAATCAGCTGGATACCCATAACTATGGTGATGTCCCTCTTTCTATTAATCTTAATTCTTTGAAGTTTACGAACGATTCTTTCATGCCAAATGTTTTAAGTATTTCTAAAAACTTTCTTAATGCAAGGATCCCACCTGAACCGACTGCTGCTGAGCATAATTGCTTTTTGTTTGGGGTCCCTAAAACTAAGCAGGGATCCGGCCCAGAGGTAACGATAAGGACGGTGTTAGCCCCATCGGAGAAGATGGACAGTGTGTCCAAAACCAGTGTTGTTTTGCCCGTTCTGCTTAATCGTGCTCTGGTGAATGTTTCTAATGAAGTTTCTGATGATCTGTTAGAGGAAGAGCTGATCTTGAACGCAGAGGAGCTTGAGACGTAGAGTGCTCGAGCTCCAGAAAAGACAGGGTAGGGCCGCGAAATCTGAGTCCGTCCCGGCAGCCAGGACTAAGTTTAGTACACCATGCCACCCTGGTCAACAGAGGGCCTCCAAAATAAACCCCTTTTGTTTAGACACTGTCGAGTCGTTAGAGCGGGCTCTCAGACCTTTGGTTCTTGGAGCTAGTCTTCCGAATATTGAGGTGCATAATTTCGATGGATCCACGAAGAAGTACTCTACCTTTCTCAGAAATTTTGAAAGTAACGTGGTAGTCAAATTAGTTGACGAAGAATTGAAGCTTTCTTGTTTGTTTCATTATTGTCGTGGTTGAGGTGAAAGAGGCAATTGAGCACTGTGCCAAAGGAGGTGGGTTTACAGAGGCTATGAGAATTTTGCACCAGCAGTTTGGCCGCCGACATGATATTATGCAAGCGGTAAGCAAGGAGGTTTTCATGAGTCCTAGATTAGCCGCTGGCGACGTTGATGGCTTGTGTGAACTAACCAGTCAAATGAAAGGCTGTCAGGGGATGTTAATACGGCTAGATTACGGTGCAGAGCTAAACTGCACAACAAACAACAGATTACGCCTAACTCGGTGTGAACTTGAATCTTTAGCGAACGATTCAATACACACAGCGGAAATGAAAATTATAAAACATGTATAAAGTCGTCACCAACAGAAAACTTCTCGATGTATGAAAAACTTCACGACCATTACCAAAGTAATACTATCCTAATAAACAACTTTTGCACACACAGTGACGGCTTCGATCATATAGAGTCAAATGCGTCGGCAAAGTTGTGTAGGCTTTCACTCCGGTTAGTTAAAACGTCTGAGATTACGGACTCACTGTCAATGCAGTGATCTGTCTACGCGATTTCGGAGAGATGTGTGAACAGTCAGATGCTGTGGCTCTTAGACCATGATGGCCAAAACACGGTCGATGGAGCTGAATGGCTTTACTGAGATTGCGCATACAACACCCGCCCTACGCACAGCTAGCTAATCTGGCTGTGGTTTCATCGGCCTGTTGTGCGCGCTCACTCACCCGACTCGGCGTGCCCGTTGGGTAAGCCGTTTGGCCTGACAGGATTGGGCTGGTGCCCGTCGAGTGAGTGAAGTTGAGACGCACATAGCCGGAACCGTGTTTGCAGGCTGGATCGTGTTTTAGGGATCACGCGCTGGCTTCGATGCACGTGATGTCGCTCTGTTGCCTTAGCAGTTGGCATGAGATCGCGTGTAGATGGTACAACTGAAGTGCAAGAGTTGCTGAGCGGACTCTGGTCGAATGGATGACTAAAGTTGAGTCATCCGCTTTGTCCTACGGCTTTGTGTTGTTAAACCAGTAATTGTTTTAGTCGGTTCGTTTCCAGTCTTGCTCACTCGGTCAGACAGCTCTGGTGAATAAGGTAGAGCTATGGTTCAAAATACAAAGGTTTTCCGTTCGAATTTTGTGCAATCATTTTTCCGCTGTTGAGTTTAAATAAGAATAAAGCCGATCCAGGTGGAGCATTGCTTCAGAAGTCTTTGTCGAAAGGCTTAAACATCAGACCACCTGCCCATCGTCAGACAGTCTACTGAACTCGTGTCTCTCCCATTAATGGGCAATAGTGATGCATATACTTGCTTTTGTCAGGGTTTCAACCGCAGTAGGTTTAAGGGATATGACATGTGAGTGTGCACACACGTGGATTCTGATTTCTCTTTTCGCTTTGGTAACATGTAGCCTCATAGGTTTTTGTACAAAGCGTCCGAGAAGTTTTCCGCCAGTAGTAACCACAAGATAACCTCAACTGCTGTTGTTGCAGGTATTGGACAATATGGCCTATTCCAAGTTTCCTTGCACTTGACTAAACTCCTTTATAAAGTGTAGTATCAATAAACAATCAACGTGTCTGCTGCAGAGCAGTATAACTGTGGTGTAACACTGTTAAATACTACACGATAAGCAGTCAAATATACTGTGTACCGCTCACCGAAACGTGGTTGGCAGCTGACGTTGACATTGTTCCCGTCGTGACGTGCGGACGACCAGTGTGATCACAATATTCTTTCTGTTTTTGTACTTCTCAGCCAGTGTCGTTCAATTTTTAATCATTTAGCTTCGGACCTCAGAAGGTTGTTTCGGCGGGAAATTTTGTCACGACTCGTCAACATGCCTGGTTATGGATATTTAGCTCCTGTCTCCCTCGACTATAACTCACAAGACACTGCAGGGGGCAGCAGACAGACACACTCACACCTACTACAGTGATCGGATTCCCTCTCCGGGTACTGTTAGCTTCATATAGTGTCAACACCTCCAGGTGTTCTGTTATCGATTTTCTGTAACAAGTTGTCAGTTTCAACCTTCTCAAGGTTTGGATTAAATTTCGAGGACTTAGATCACTGAAAATCATCCACGTTCGATCACAGTCGTTGCATCCAGATAAGTCTCCTAGCCGGCTCACTTTGTAAGGAAGTACTAAGCTCGAAGTTTACTCTCATTATGGCTCATCATCATGCAAGGACTGTGACCGAATGAGACTGGTGTTCCATTTGAAATAGTCCGAATCCACAAAATTCAGTCCAAGTTATACACATTCCTCAGTTGGTTGACTAGAGTCCGTGACTTCAACCTAACTGAAAGTTAACAGGACAGTTACTCTGTCCTCAACCGAGGCACACACGATTGCCGTTGAGCGTTCACATATGACAGATTGGTCACGCCTAATGTGAGACTACTGGAGTTGTGGTCAAGAGGCTGGTCTGACAAACACGAGGGCCAGGGTGCAAACTCCGGCATCGATAAGGATATGCACTTACTGTTGGGTTCTAATAAGAACGAAAGTCGAGTCTAGTGCCTCTTTACGAAGTAGGTCGGACAAAAGGTTTGCCCGAACTCAAGGCGTGCAGTTTGTAGACAATACTGATTTATCAGTACCGTCGCATTGGAACCTCAACGTCGATTGCCAGTGTATAACTGCAGATGACTTAGTCAATTCGGATTAACGAGAGTGGTCACTTGACATGATTGTGTAAAGGTTGTAGTCAGCAACATGTAGATGTGTGCTCTCTTTAGATCGCATCATTTCTGTCGACTTCCCCCACAGTATTTCCGCTACTGTGGTTCACTGGTGTTTGATGACCCAACTCATTTAGCGAAACTGTTGGTTTGAACTTACACGGAGTGATGGTGCGCAGATGTGTTAGACGTTTGCCTAACTGTGGCGGTATTTCCCTTTTCCAGTTTAACGCTATTGATCAACTTATGGCCCTTAAGTCGTTTGCCTTCAAAATGTTGTCTGCGTCGATTAATTATGTTTATACCGATCTTTCTGGTTCCAAAGACGCACGTTTACTTAGGCCCAGTTACAAATCCTTGCGGTTGCTCAGGGTTCTTCTGTTTTATTGTTTAGTTAGCACGGTTTCTAATCCGTCCAGATAATTTACAACTGTATTAGTGACCTTCGTCCATTGTCTGCTGAAGATGCGATTATATTCTCCTCTCGAGTTACGTCAAGTGATTTCTTGACTTGACCTAAACTGTTCTTGTCAAGGGCTAGTAATCCAGTTTACAGGAACCGGGCATTCCAGGTGGTCATTTAGGCAAAACAAAGTTAGACATCTTCATAGCTTTTAAGCCACGTTACGAAGGCTTGATGAAAATACAGAGTGAACCATGATTCTTTTGTGACATTTGCCTAGGGTTCAGCTGTGTTCTGTCTTGGAGAATTTTGAGTTCGTTTAACACTACAAGGACGGCCGTTGAGATCGACAAAAGATGTTTGAAAATGGCCGGCGTACAAATTTGACTGAGGCGCCAAACATATGCTGTCCTTGTCATGTGTCGAAACGCTTTCGCGCACACACGGCTGAACAGCTGGCAGGGCTAGTAGTGACACTAGACATGCGACCATATGTGTAACTGGCCTCATGTCTATTATTTCCAGGCCGTTGGCGAGAATTATTGAAAATATTTCTCTGTAAGAAATGTCCATTAGGAGTAATCTGTACACTTTGGCACATACACTTCAGCATAACGGAGCCCGGCAGAATGCAATTCTGTGAATCAAAGGATGCAGACTGATTTCCGTTGATCGATACTACGGCAGCTGTGCAGTGAGCTTGGCCTATACCAGAACAACAAATAATACGCAGGTTGAAGACACCGCAAGTATACAGTAGACGCCATCTACTAATGTCTTCTACTGCGACAGAAGTTCGTTTTATAAAGGAGGGAGGGAGAGAGTGAACTTTACCTGACAAGCATGAGATGCATTGAAAACAGTAATTAAACATTTTTACAACGATCTGTTGTGCTTCCAGGTTAGTCGGTAAAACGATTTCTCACAGAAATCCCGGCCCTTCAGGATCTGGACCAGATAAACCTGTTGAGTCTCAATCTAATTGACCGTGTTGGGAGGCCCATCTCACGAGGCCACCACGACGCACCACGCCATATCGATCGACCGGCCTAGATCGGATGGTATGGCTCGGCTCAGCCAATCAGACTGCGGTGGTGCCGTCGAACGCCCGTGCGCTATCTGAATTGTTTTCTCGCGTTTGCATTTTGATGCCCCCTGTTGCGTGACTTGTCCCAACGCCCTGGTTGCCACATATGATCACTTCATTTGATTCTCTCTGTTTCTGACTGTCATTTAGAATCGTCTAATTTGATTTGCTCCGCTTCTTGTCGGCCATGTTTGGTGACCGCTTCGCTCCATAAATTTAGGGCCCAGTAGCCTACTTCGGACTCGTTTTTCCAATAAACGCTGTTGCCATGTCTCTTGTCCTTCTCGGGTTCTGGTCATACGGTTGAGCACATAACAAAGGTACGATCCAACAGATTGTGTTTCGTTTAAACAATCCTACTTTTATCCCCCCACGGAGTTATAGGCTACCTTTTTGCAATTCCGGAAAGTGTTGGCAGATTGTTTCCAGGATCTTCAATGTTCCTATCCTACATAACCTCAGGTTCAGCTCAAGTGAAAGTGCCGTTATGCTTTTCATTTCGTGTGAGTCTGTTGATAATTGGTTTGTGGTCAGCGGCTCCAGTAATCCCAAAAAGAAATGGGACGGAACTGGCTGCGGTGAAAATCTAGTTCATTCATTGCTTATCCAAACTCCCCACACAACAGAGAATTCAACAACGGATCAATCCAAATAGTCGCGCTGAGATACCATATAGGAAATGGTCGAAAAGCCCCAATGTTACGATTGCCGTTACGTATCAGGCTGTTTGTTCAGTATTTAATCAGTCTGCTTACAATTTAACCTTACAGGTGCCAATTGGAGCAGCCAATGGCAGACTATGATTTCTTCAATTCTGCTGTGCGTCTATAAATGTGTCTTTTTGTGTCTTAAATAACAACCGTTTACTGCAATCAATGCAAGGTCTTCTCCCTGTTACTTGTGTAGGAGGTTTCAATTCGAGTGTGATTTATAGGGCTATTCGAAATCCCCAGTTCCAAGTATTACACCAGCACAAGTCTTCACGAACCACAGCCGGTATACAGTGTATTTTTGTCTTCAACTGGACTTAGATAATAAGCATTATCCAACTCAATCTCAAGAGCTGCATTACAATGGAATACTTTCTCAACGTTCATCAGAACGATGCGGTTAAAGGTGGAGCGTATTGTGGTGGAAATATCGATTCACCGGTTATCGAAATCCCGACACAACAGAAGATCTGACAAACGGCCAATCCAAATATCGCGTTAAATATACATCAGGATTGGACGAACGGTCTCAATGTTGTGCCTTCCGTTATTCGCCAATTCATCTGTTCCGTATTCCGCCAATTAACATACAGTTTATGATGTTGCATGTGCTAATGAGATCAGCCAATGACAAGTTGTGATTTCTTTAATACTGTTGTACATTAATAAATTCGACGTCTCAATTCATGAATAACCATTGCTTACTGCTACCAGTACCAGTTCTTCTCCTTAGTGCCTGCGTGGGAGGTTTCAATTCACGCAAATGTACGATCAATTGTCAGTGCTTTTCCATTTGTAAAAACCACTACTAGTTTCTAATAATCAAAACCCAACAAGCTAACCGATTTCTTTGTTATCAACCTTCTGAGCAGTTCGAATAAATTTGTCACCGTCTCAAGTTTTCAGGGCGATTAACGTCCTTTAGTGATTGAGTCACGCAAATTGAATATTAGTAGGGAATAACTAAGGCTCAAATAAGAGCCAATGGCAATCGTATATTGACCTTTAGAAATCGGCTGTCAGTTTCCGAAAAATGTCTCGGAGCTACACAATGCCTGGTGTATAATGTATTCTCTCCATAGTATCCAAACAACAGAATAAATGCGACTGCTGGTGTGCAACGGAAAACAATCGTATGTTACAAAAGAGACTAACTTTATATCTAGAAAACTTCGTATAGTTGAACAAAGGTGCAATTTGCTGTCGTACATGACACCGTAGTTAGGTAACGTTACTCATGGATTAAACAAAAACTTTATAATACTCAATACCAGCCGCGATCTATCATATATCAGCTAAATTCATTCGAAATTTGTCGCCTTACAAATCGTTTATCAACCAGCTGTTTCAGAAACCTGCTAAAGTTGTTTCCTAAACAGATTAATAGCGCCGTAATTGTGTGTAGGATAAACATCCAGAATTATTAAAAGTTCACCCGAATGAATTTATGGTTTACTCGTTCCTTTACGGGCCTCATTATTTCTCACTTCCAAGCCATACTTATTCAACAGAAGAGAAAGGAAAGGTAAATACAATAATACTGTTTATAATGAATAAACCAAATTATGCGATTTGGGTGCCGTAGCTTGTATTTCACTACTTGCCAGGATAAATTCGACGGTTCGTTCCTGAAGTCCTATCACTTAACTGGTAACCGAACGAGATCGGGCAATTTATTCCATTTCGTCTATCGTGCTTGCCAAGGGATATGATGGAAATTATTTGTTGCAACGTGCCTAAGATCGACTGAAGTGTCATAATTTCGATGGAACAATATATATTTTGGTTCATTGGTGACGTTTCACTTCTGACATAAAAGTTTCTTCAGGTCAGGTGTGGTGGTATTTAATGCAGACTGGACCTAATCAACCAATCGAAACAGAGGAAAACAAATCGTGTTCAACTGTTTCCCTCTTTACTTGCCTCAAAAACAGCTGACATTTTGACCGACCTGTCTGACTGTTTGCATGTTCCCGATCTGCTGTAATTAGCAAATCGTATGCAGCATTGACCCCTTTCTATCCAAACTTGACCGATGACCTCTTACCTTCTGTTTCGTTTAGCTGCTTACATCCAGTCTGACTTGAATATCACCGAATTGGGTAACTCACTCATTTCAGTAGAAGAAGCTTCGCTGTCAAAAGTGAAATGTCACTAATACAAACTGCTGAGTATTTACAAGTTGTTCTGTAATGGTAGAATTTACTCAGCTTTTCATCCTAAATAATCTCACATGTGAACATCTGGACTTAAATCAAGTGAACCTATCGGATAAAGATAGAGTCCCATTCCGGCGGTAATTTCGAAGTCGTCAGCAAACTTTGCTTGATGTAGACCTATACGGCCATCTGTGCCATGGACTAGTAGTATCGAGCTATGGTCAAGTTGTTCGCCTGAGATCAAAAACTCGCATATCTACACATACAAATGGAGTAGCCGTTTTGCTCTTCAATAGCCACTTAGCTCTTTCGTTGATCACCTTTCTTTGGAGACCACGTCAGGAAAACATAACCGCCGGAGAAGACGTTAGGTATACCTTCTCAGACATCTTCCGTTCATCTAAATCTTTTGGACAACCCGTGTTTTTAATATTCCATCTCTCCATACCCAGACAATTTTATGTAGGATTGTATGTAAAATTACACATGAATCAATGTCACTTGCGTTGATGAAGGTCATCTACACGCGCGTACCTCAATTCCAGTTTGGAATGGTCCAATTTCGCTACGAACACCCACTTTAAAAAGTGGTTAATTGAATCTCGGAGGTAACGTAAAAAAATTGTCGAGAACGTGATAAACCTATAGTGATGAACATGATCTACTTTGGTTATGATCTAGGCGTGGTTATTATTGAGCTAGTGAACGCGTCAACCAGCTAGTGAGGACCACCTGTCAATGCACCAATGGTCTGATTGATTGAGCGGTTACCAGGCAAGGTATGACCACTCAGCCTATTTTGTGCACGGACCGTAACGTTGAATCTCCTTGTTCTGTCAAGTTATTTCGTCCAGCGATGGACAATTGCATCTTGAGTAACTAACCCCTATTCAAACAAGTTGTGGTTGTGCGTTTGTGCATCATCATTCGGTCTTGCTCATTATGAGGTTGCATGAACTGAGATGATGATGATGATGATGATGATGATGATGATGATGGCTCTCACGCTCGCTTCATTAGCACGAGGGCAGGAGTGCAAATTTCAGTCCGGAAAACACTAAACAGCACTATTTAGCTCGAATAATTACGAAGCTCAAGTCTGGTACCTTCTCTCAAAATGGGTCGACCGAAAGGCCTATCTGCATGCGACGGCGGCGATCCAGTCTGAGTGTTGATCAAATTGTATCAAATTTCAAAAGTTTATCTCGTTGGATTTCTCTATAGAGATATCTGACATCTTCAATTCCTCCCAAAATCATGAAAGATCTTAGGCAGGAAATTAAAACTCAGCGTTAGCTCATTTGGGAGAAATAATGCTAAATGGTCTTGCATCTTCTATAATACCTCCGCCAGTGAGCATTTTTTGATACTAGAACTTGCTGACTTGGAAGAATTCTTACCTAAGTTTTGACACATTAATAACAGGAAATAAACAGTGACAATAATAATAACAACAACAACACAAGAATGAAGCACTCACATTTCTACCAAACTGCATATAATTCGCTGCAATCAACACGTTTTCCATACTCATGTGGGCACTCTGCATCAGCTGTGCTATCACATCACCCAGGCCTGCTGAAAACACCGTCAATGGTATCCACACTGACCGCAAATAAGCGGCGAAATCAGTGAATTCCTGTCTGAAAATAAACGGGAAGAGAGACAGCCGAACGAAAGATGAAGTAAGTCCTGATTAAAGTTGGTATTAGCATTTGCATATGCACATTTGCATACATACTTGAATAGTTTGCAACGCTCGTTTTCCGATTAGCTAACCACGGTGGCTGAACTCACAGGGTGTACCATCACGTCGAACTCCTGTATCACCGCCGTAGCCCATACCCTCCTTATACCTGAATGATTAATTTCCAGAGGATTATGTTTAAAGGTCTGTACCACAGGTATCCCAAGCTGCGCAAGACTTAAGGAAAACAAGACAACACTATCCGACAGAACTGAAGGATGGTAAATTATTCGGAGACATCCCTCCTATTAGCAGAATAAAGTTTGACCATTTAAGGGGGGAAAATTCTCGGTCGTATAACATTATTAGTAGAAGGAAGGACAAAACTTCAGATTAACACGCAACTAGCATCTCTATTGGCTTCCAGACTAGTCTTTCACGTTGTCCAGGGCTAAAGAGTATCGGTGAGATTATGTTATCACAAATGGTTTGTGCTGCACCGCTTGTGGTTTCAACCACGAATCCTGTATCTGTAAGAAAAATAGCGGGAAGTATCTGAACTGCACGGGTTTCCACTCACCCAACTGGATCACAAGCACATGTAACGAAAGCGAGATACTGAACATATAGCAACTTACAAATATGCTTATTCAATTACAGGTCGACGACGATCCATGATGCAGACTGCCGAAATGTGTCAGTGGTCGCTGGAAAGTTGAACGTAACGAAAGCCACAGGAGGTCTGTGCTAAGATGTAGTCCTCGTTCTTCAATCGATATACCTTATTTTCAGGATATACCATAAAGAGACAAAACCAACAAGCACGCAAGCTGATGGCTGTGTTTGTGCGATAGGTGAAAGTCAGATTCATGTATATATTTGAAACGAAAATGTGAGTCCAACAACGGTAAGTTCCGGGTTGTGATCACGGAGCATATTACCGTAGATCAGAAAGAAAAGTAAAGTACAGCGGTGCAAACCATTAAGAAGAAACGCATATGTAGGGATAGACATCAATACCGTTTGTGCATTCCAAGCAGAACAAATAAAAGACCATTTTTTCGAGCTCCGAAAAGAAAAACTCTGTATGACACTGACAATCGGATGACGCGGCCGATTAGCTGGGTTGATGGGTCACCGAGCGTTGACACTTTTGTACAAACAAGAACTGTTATCCTTGTCCGGTAGTTAGGCTTCAGACTTTAGACTACGGAGCTTACCGGAATTGGCGATTCCGCCTACTGGAACCCACGCGACCGGATCACAGGCGCGTGCAACTATCGGTGACCAGTCACGCCCTTATATAAATCTCTCCACTTTGGCGTGCAGCCGTGACACACTGTTCGTTATCATAAGGGACACAACGTCCTCGGTTGAAGTATGCATGTCTGGTAGGAGCTGAAAGCTAAGCATTCAGCGTTTTCTGGACAGGGCGTTCACTCCCATTTTGAGGGACTGGATGCTGCCAGGATAGCCACTGTACATGATATATAGAGTTTAACTTGGCCAATAACTGTGCGCGATTACCCGTCGAATGACATTCTTTTCGTCTACTGCCAACCAGAAATCCAGGTTATCATACACCGGGAAGGAATGAAAGTGGTGTAAATTGCGCAGCATTCACAAATGCTGGAATCGTTCACATTGGTTCATTGACTCACCAGTTAGTCTCTTTCGAAAAGAAACACCAAACTCGTATTTTGCTCCTATCAAAGCCCAGCAGTAACACATGTTCATGAGCAGACTATTCCATATACTTCCGAATTTCCTCGAAGTCAGTTGTCCATATTTTAACGAGCTGCTAACTATTCCATGACCAATGCCATTAGACACAACCTTGAGTTATTCTCTTGGATATCCATCCAAAATTAATCTTCATAGTCAGAAGAGTTTCAAATAAACCAGGTTCCAGTGGTTCAACTTACCTTTTATTTCTACGTCGTAGCGTTGTGAACCGAGAAGGCGGATAGCACAAAGGTTGTTTATTCGGGGAAACCAATACACGAGTTATGCGTCTCAACCTGACTACGAACAAAAACACTCATTTCCACATTACACTGATCTGAGGATGTTCCGGTCGCTTTGGACACCAAATCTCAGTTTCCTCGTGTGGCAAAAGCCATTCCATGTGATGCTGCCTCCCAATGATCCTTACCGTATCTCTCCCGTATTTTTCCCGCGACCATTTTCAATCATGCTGTCGCCTCGCTACTGAATGCTGGTGGTGTAAGTAGTATAGTGCGACCGTCTATCCTCACTACAGTAAGAGCCACATTCATTCTTTTGTACAGCGCAACTTCTTCAGGTTAAAACAGCACTCAGGTCTCTCGTTCGATCGCAGACGATGATAGATCTCTGATCTAGCAGCCATTCTAATCCCTTTTCTGGAACATTGGTTTATTTACGCTTCTTGGTATTTGTAGTTTTCTGGTGAGTTTCCCGTTCTTTGGCTGAATAGCTGTTGGAAGTGACCGGTTTTCACGTCGTACGGTGAAAAGTTATTTGTCTATAAAAGCATAGCACATGGTTCTTCAAAGCACCCTCGGCTTTTAACATCGACAGTACCCTTTTTTTACCACCGACTTTGCATTTCCACCCAAGTGACCATCGAACGGGCTGGCAGATCGATGAGAGTACTCACAGTTCGATAAGATTTCTATCTGGGTTCTGGACTAAGAAACCGTGCTTCGTTGTCTGAATTTACTTCTTTGAATAATCAATATCATGCGAATGTGACAACTCAGTTTGTTCAGCATCGTTTGCACATCAATTGCGATTATTGCGACAGTTTCTAAGTAGGCATGTTAAACATGCTAAACACGACGCCCAAACTATTCAACTTCATTCGTACTACATTTGGTGCTGATATCTTACAACTGAAATAGAGGAAGTTGTGAACCGAGATGACGGCACATTTGCCCAGATGGACGGTCCGCGAATTCCTCTACCATTGCGCGCCATGTATTCAAAATATACACACACACACACACACACGGTCAGCTGGTCTCAGCCACCCTCACACACCGAAACAGATGTTTGTAGTTTAGTCACTCATCTCTGACAGATCTACAAAAGAGCTGTTTTATGTGAAAGCACCGAGAAACTTGCAGCTGCATGAAGGCTTGACAGAGCGGATTATTTTTTCACTAAAACTGTCTTGTCACACGTGGTGTTGTTATATACGTTTGATGTTTGACGATTCCAGATCTAGTGTTTTTCCTCCTTAGACTCTTTCGATTTCACAACGTTCGACTTTGCGAAACCATCTAAATAGGTCTGTTTGATGGTTTAGCTGAGTGAAAAATGGTGTGGAACAAATCGAACGTTCAGCAATCAAAATTCGCAAAAAGAACACAAGAGGGTTCTCGGTTGTTGTCATCTGTCAACAATCCGTACCCGATAGATCTTGTTCACACAAATGACATGCTCACCTGAGGGGCAGTAATAGTTACAATGTTTGTCGTCCAAGTCCCTAGAACATACACTCAGTTCGGTTGAAAGAAGCGTTCAACAAGCAAGCTTGAAACAGTAAAAACACACAATGTCTAATGGAGTACAGTCTGTGCATTTGAGGCAGACTAAACAGCTATACAATTCCTGAAAGTGTCCATGTAATCTGCACTGACCCATGTACTTGACTGAATCAGAGGTGATTCGCAAAATTAACACAAAGACGATTTGTCGTTTTCTAAACAGATGAATGAACCTGGTTAAACAATCCACATTCTGCCTCATTCACCTTGATCCTTCCAAATCCGTCTCCTGAGTTTCGTTGCACACTTCCGGCTTATGACTTTGAACAAGTTTTCCTGTGGGTATTTTACTATAGTTCATACTGTCATCCTCCCTTCCTTATCGGTTGCATAGAAGTTGCGCAGTAATTTGAACATTCAGCCAATTGGTTAGATATGGAGTAGTGTGAACCAAACACGAAACTAGCAAAAATCGGGGGAACAGGGAAAACGTGTCTTAGGTGACCAAATTTAAAATCAAGGAAATTCGGGTTTGTCAGGATTGCAATGAAGTGAAAAATGGCTGCTTCTGTTTTTTGTTCATCAGTTATTAGTTCTGATGAAACAGATAACACAGGTTGCCCGATTAGGTGCCTTCCTGTAAGATAAGTGAAAACTATCGGTCGTGTTTGATCAATAGGTAAACAAAATGGAATACAATTCCACATTTACACATGCAGTCAACTCTGGGTGTTGTTTCACTTAAACCCACTGCCTAATGCCAAACTGCGCTTATTTTCACCTTACATAAGGTCCATGTCTACTCATCAGCCCACCTTTTCTAGCAAAGTTTTCAATGACACATCGTTAAGCAGTAAATGTGCGACTCTATTTTCTTAACCAATGTACTGGACAGCTTGTGTGAGTTACAAAAATACGGTTTTGCAGTCCCTCTTTTAACACATCCAAACATACATAGTACGGGATTTTGGTTAATGAAAAAATGTACACTGATCATAGTTCGTCATAGATTTCGCTATCCCCTAAACTTTTCAAACAGTCTCTTTCAAAAAGAACGGGACTCGAGTTTCGCTTTTTCTAGAGCTCTAACAAAAGATAAACTCAGGACTAATATTATTTACGTAAAGGATTCGGCTGTAATGTCTGTTGGAATGTATAGAGCGTGAAAATTTGTTACACGTATTCAACTCGCATTCATACGGACGGACATTTTATTGTTTATTGTGAGAGAGAAACAATTGCAAGAAATCTCTATCGTACGTCAAAGAATATCCCACATTCTGCTAGATACCCAAGACAACTACTGCGTTGTAGCAATAGCTCTGTTAACCATTTCTCTAAGCTCATCATTTCTCAGTGCTCTACGATGCGCAAAAACGCGCAGGAAAAATTCGAAATCTTACTACCCAGCTGTTCAGTGCAACTCTACGTAGTCCACTGAATCTCGCACGCACCCGGAACTAATCTGTTCCTGCTATACCCTATTTCTTTCGACTTCTGTGCAAACCCAACTTTCCAAGTGACTCAGTGGATATTTTCATTCAACACTGATTGTGACCGTTCACTGACATTTCCATTAAGTTTATGATGATTATTGCCATTGTATCTCGTTCACTGAAAATATAATTATGCAAATGGCTAAACACTGATACACAAGGCGTAATACTGAAGTGAAAGGAGACTGCGCTTATTTGTGACCCATTTGCTCTGGCTTACCTTGACAGGGAACCCATTTACAAAAATAACCAGTTTTCTGTACAAAGTGTTCGGGCAAAATTGTGTCACATATTGTAAGTTATTAAACTGGCCTGTTAATCGGTTTGTTGTCAGTTGTTGCGTATTTCGTATGTTGATTACAAACAGTTCATCAGTCCCCTTTGTACCTCGAGAATCGTAGACTTTGCAATAAACGGTAGAACAAATGGTGTTTTATGAGTGGTACGAATAGACGGTTGAACAACCAAGAACAGATGGGGGATTTCCAAGGGTAGATATTTAAGTAAGCGTTTTTGTGTTTGTGATTGCCGGTTTGAACACACTAGTCAGTATTTCCAGCTGATTTCAAAGAAAAGTGCCGGGCTTGAAGACACCACTGTTACGAGAACTGTACAAATATACCATCCGGAAGCGTTTGGAAATTTTAATCACTTTAACAGCGCTATATCGGAGAAACAACAGTAAATATAAAGTGAACAAGATATCACTATAAATTAACCTTGGGATTTTCAAGAAGGTCGTACAGGTAGGGAAAGGTAGAGGGTGTTTATGTACATCGGTTTCTGTGCTGAACAGTTCTAATTGAATTCGAGATGGGAAATATAAAGATGTGAGTAGTTTAATTTGAGAAGTCAACAATTTTGTCAGGGAAAATCCAAGGGGGATAAACTAAGCTCGAGCACAACTCATCAGGCATGAATAAATCACAGTTCAGCATTTGAAAATGGCAGACTACTGCAGTAAACGATGAGAAGCTGAATGCACTTTCACATCACCGGAATGCCTTCAAAGATCAACCTATTTGAATGTTCTATCTTCTTTCTCAAATGTGCCTGCGTTTAAAATAATCAACTGATAGGGATATCATAATAGATTCCAGCACAGCTTTTTAGATTGAAAGCAAGAGCGATTATAGTTTCGGCCACCTACTTTGAAGGTGACTTCAGACGTTGTGCTAAGTAGAAGTACGTTTGCAAAGAATGGTATAGATGAGGAGGTATCTCAAAACTTAAGTCACCCCTTAGAGCGTCGACGGGAAAGCACTCTTTCCGTTATTAAAGCGAACGAGGTTTTACAGCAGGCTACAGCATTCCCCGCTCTACACTCTCAGAAGGAACAACTTCTTCCGGTAGTTATTGATAGCAAACTGGAAAGTGAAAAGCCATCAAAGAGTTGGACACAATCGGATTGTCTTTCAGAATACAGTGTCCCAAACATTCTAACAAAAACCGACTGGCAAATCAGCTCTTCCGGACATTCACGTGTATTTCTAAAACTGAATGAGGTCGTTTTTGTACCCAGTTAAAGAGTAATGGTACACAATATTCCACTGTTAAAAAACCAATCTTTACAAAAACGTGCACGGAATACCAGACCGCTGTCTATAAACCACAGATACAGAACTTCCAACTTGTTTCGCAGCCTCTCATCCACTGTTGTGTGACCCGCAACGAGTGAATTTCGTAAGCAATAGCGGTAATTGAACGACTGATCCACCGTGGTCACATGCAGCCATCCCTCGGTACTAGCGTCACCTGTTAACTAGCATCATTTTTTCGTTCGCCTATCTGGGGGTGATTAAATACCACCAAGTGACACGTAATATGAGGACCGCCCAAGTAACGCAATCCAACCAACTTCGCTGCATCTAAATGAGTAACACAGAGACAAACTTAACAAAACCTAATCGCATCCAGCGTGAATGATCTATTGTTATCAGCATTGGTTGATCCATTCAAGCTGCTCCTGTGGTGGGCTGAGTAACAACCAAGTGATCCATTCCATTGATAAACAATTTGCGGGTTCAGTGGCGCTCAATCTCTCATTGATCGATAGGCCCGGTTACTAAGAAATGTGAGTCATATTTTCTGCCAACTAGACACTGTTGAAAGAGTGTATTGCTCAAACAAACATGTATTTATCCTTTCTTTACTTGGTCCGACAATGCAAGAAAATGAAATGTAGATAGAATATATAGTTATGTTCGTACATTACGTGTAGTGTGGTTGACAGCAAAATGCACATTTTTGGCACGTCTGCAATATCGTATTATATCCGTGAGGACGCTATTCATATTGCATAATTCATCTATTACTTATTTCATTGCATCACCAACTCCGATATTCAACTGAATTGACTAATGATCTGAGTCACTACTTAAGCATGAAAGAATAATTAAAAAATGCTTGTAACTTTCGTCTATAGCGGGCTTAATTTTCGACGGCGTGCGGAGAGTTCACTAACTGTTATGCTTGTGGTTGTCTCTCCAATCAGACTTCTATAGCTAAATTATGACAATTACGGCTCGAACCTGTTGGTCATCACATCCTTCTGTGATATTTCAGTGAACTAGGGTTAGAGGCAGGGCTTATACGTGGTTAGCGCTGATTCATTAATAGGGCGGGTTATTCGTTCAGCCTACACGCGCTGAGCGATAATGAACGCTGTGATCTGAATGGTGGACACGGAATTGCCTGGGCCAGAATAACCGGCCTATCAGCCAGTGGCCGCCGAACAGCTCACCATCGCAAAATACTCTCTCGCCCCCGGCAAGCCTGTCCGTGCAGTGAGGGGAGCGGCGGAGACCGCGTTGGAGCAACGAAAGTGGCCACGCAGTGCCTGGGATTGGAAACCATAGTTAGGGGAGTCTATTGGATGACCGTCGACAAAAAATAATGGCGAATGTTTAATGAACCATGGATACTGCTAAAAAAGGATCTGATAGAGTTCACTTACGGCGAAAAACGTGGCTCTTTTCGAGATGGTTTGTCCAGAGTGGTTTCTGTGAGTGTAGCAGAACTGTGATCATGAGAGAGGTATTTGACTCATGATTAGGCGCTTGTCCGAACAGTTTAGCTTTGCTCTTGGCTCATCCTCTCTATAAAGGTCGCCGCGTTGTTTGAAAGAGAAGTTACGGGTAATTCCGGCCAGTTCGTATAAACAGTCACAGAATGGATGGCAAGTATTTTCTAACCGCTTGTCAATAGATCATGAAATCGCAATTCTTCTACATACGTCCGTCTTTCTGGTTACTTCGTTGCACATGGCATTACGTCAATGCCTGTCATGTGATAGTCCATTCGTATGCAGTTGAAACTCATCCTACAGCCTAGCCGCATCCCTAGAGAGGTCAGACTTTTTTCTTTCCCTCTTTCACTTCTGTCACCTTGACAGGCGTGTTTGTCTGGAATCCGGTTTTGGGTTTAGACGACGTTGACTTGTCAAAAGGTGGCTTGTTCCTCCCGGCATTGATAATGGTCAACTTATCTGAAAGCCGGATCAGACGTGGGTTCATGTAATTTTGGAAAACTGGTCGGCGTTTTGTTTTTCTTTCAGACTGGGAAACGCCAACATTACCCGTATCAAAACCCGACGGTACTGTGAGAATTTGTGGTCACTATGAATCAAGTGTTACAGTTAGTTCTTCATCCTCCACCAAAAATTGAGGACATATGCATCCTTATCTGAGGGTGAGCTTACTGCAGAATTGGACCTGAATAACGCATACCAACAGATTGAACTAGATGAAGATTCAAGTTCTTGCGCTACAATCAACACTCATGTAAGGTTGTTCCGTTAGCTATCCGGAATCAATTCAGCGCACGCTATTTTTCAACTTACCATTGACTCTGTTGTTAAGGTTATACTTATTACATGTGGTTAACCTGATGAGAGTTTGATCACCAGACTTGATAATGAAAAACATTTGCAGACTTTGGATCTGTTTTTTGTCTTGTACTGAGAAGAGAAAAGTATGAGTTCTCGGTACTCAGCGTACAATTCCTCTGAGCTATCGAAGGGAAACCTACTACCACTAAAAGAGAAAATACTAGCTCTACTAGATGCGCCATCACCCAAAAACGTTCGCGAGCTTCGGTCGTTTTTAAGGTTGATAACACAGTTTCCCCGATTTATACCTTTCCTACCAAAGCACCTTCAGCCCCCTTTTACAACCTCTGCGAAAAAGGGAGAGCTTGCAGTAAACCCAGATTCATGAGATTATTTTCAACACATTTAGACAGTTTCTTACTTCACCACACGTTCTAATCCAGTATGATCCAGAAAAAACAATCGTACTTTATTGTGATGCTTCTTCACGCGGTCTTGGTCCTTTTCTACCACACAAGGTACAACAAGGATCACAACGCAACACCACATTGCATCACATCATTCGGCTGAACGTGCAGTTCAGTTTGTCAAACAAGACCTTCCAGGCGGCACTCTTGAACGGTACAAACCAAACTAGATCGGTTTTTTGAAGCAACTTGTGAACAGTCGATAGTTCAGTTTACTGCTAACGCTTCACTTCCGGCACAAAGGCTCCTTCATACCGGATCGGTTTTTATTCGTGTACAGAACAGCTCCAACTGAGTCGACAAGTAGTTGCTAACAAGATTAAATTTGCTTATCGCCACTCCTTCCATTTACGTTGAAAGACAAAAGGAAAAGATATGTGCACAATCACAAGACAGGTGAGAAATAAAATTAGATGGGTCGGATCCAGTTTATACTAGGTCATCTTACGAGACAAGTTAGTGGCCCGCTACGGTCACTACTTCTACTGGAAATCAATCTGAGGTACAGCTAATTGATGACCGCATTGTGGGTTGATATTCAGACTGTGCCTGACGTTGTACTCCTGAGGCGATTGGGCCTAACATATTGACAGAGAATGCTAATACACGAACAAATCTAGAAAAGTCTGTTTCGATCCAAAGAACAACCACAGATAATCCAGCGGAGCCCTGACGATTTCAACGCTTGCCGATATCAACGGGAGTCTTATTATGCTCCCTGAGAGTGAAAAAGATGTTACTTAATACAATGTTGAACCAACTGCTTTATTTGATCGCTCTCTGATTGACTGTGACTAACTTTGACAATCTACTTATCCTGGATTTTACTGGCTGTAATCCGGGGTCGTTTGGTCGCCTGTACATTTCAACAAATCTGTTCTGTCTCTGCTTGGGCTACGGGCTTTGGATATTTTCTTGTTCAATAACACGTGACAAACTAATGTTTGATTGACATAAATCTCATTCATTTTGACGAATAAGAGTGTATATCCAACAGAGCCTAATTCGAAGCAGCATGTGCGAACAGTCGCATACAAATTTACATCACATCAAAATTAGATCATAATTTTGTGGCTTGGGCTTGGTTACCCGCAGTGCTGACCGGCACGTATGGCTTCACCACAGTCTAGACAATCGATCACACGCGAGTGGATCACGTGAACCGCGGAAACACGCATCACCACGTCCACGTAACATGTCGGGACCACGTGTCTGGTGTGCGGTCTGCTCGGGCAGTGCATGAATTAGCAGCACTACCTGAGTGTGGACAATTTCACTGGAACAAACTGATCCTAGGTTAAAACCTGCTTCCAGCTCTCACTGGTCAGACGTGCGTTGCTCTCACGCACACTTGATACACTCTTACTTACGGTTAGAGATTCAACTGTGTTCATTTGGTCGCAATCCTGCCCTTAGCTGTGCCAGTTTATGGACGGCAGTTGCTATACTTCAGAATCTGCTGAAACAGTGCTCTTACAAGAAACTATATTTACGTGAAAACATGATGCTTCATGGTTTACTGTTCCTTTCTGTGCTATGCTTGATACCTCTCTTGTTCTTAGTGTTGCTCATGGTTCGCACAATGGCAAACAGGCCAACGATATCAAATCATATATTTTCTGACAGAATAAGCAGACAAGGAAAGGTAGCATCATTTAGGCGGTTTGGAGACGACAAGAAAAGTACGGAGTTCTCGAACTTATCTCGCTGGACCTTTGCGTACGTGTACATGCCATCTGATACCCACTACTCAGTTCGGGCCATTGACGATCAGGACACCAAGCGCAGTGGAATTCTGTTGGATCGGGGGACTGATGAAAATCGTATGGACGGTCGAGTGGGAAGCGGTGTGAAGGAGATTATGAATCACTGGTATTCAGTAAAGTTAGCCTAACTAATAACTGCAGGGTTACCGTCGTGTGTACGCCTCCTGGCTACCTGTGTGCCCGATACTCGTGCTAGGACTCAAACTACGTTCCGACTGGTCGTGTCTTCGTCAATCAACGGTTTACTCATCCACGCACCTTAAAGTGACGCTGCCGCTTGTAAATTTCAGAATATAGTTTGTATTTTTCCAGAGTCACGTGCCGAAGGTCGAAACTCGCTGAACTATTCACTCTGAAAGAACGGTTACGTCTACTCAGTGCTGTTTAAATGTGGAGTTTGATTATAGGTTTTTTAGTTGTATGTTGCGTCCGGATCATGCAATTCCTGTCCATAAGCGGAAATAACCAAAACTTTACCTCAGTATTCTCTTGTGAGCCATCTCACCATATGTTCTTATTCGTAAAAACAAATGAGCTGTATGTGAGTTTTTATCGAACAAACGTTTTTGGGCACAATAAACAATGGTGTACTCACACATACGCATATGTATATGCATACATGCAGGTATATGTACAAACATACATCCTTATTAAATCATGCGTGAAATCGCGCAAAAACCAAAGAGGGTACAGGGAATGACATTCAATATGGGATAGGTATAGACTTGTCAAACAAGCGATCAATGAGTCTGGCTACACTCGTTCCACCACCAAACGGAGTACAATAGGGGCATCAACACGATAACTGTGCCCGTTGTGTTGGTATACGTCTGTGTGTGACATGTATAGGTCTCAAGTTCTGCCTAAGACAATCCTTCATTAACACTCACTCAAATAAGTTGCAAGTGTGATGGTGTATACATCGACAACAGTTGAAAACAGGGAGTTGTTTGTTGAATGTTGCGATTCGGTCGGCAAACAGAAATCCGGAATCTCGCGTTGCACATCGTGTTTTAACGGGCGAGTTACCTACTGAAGTCGATCGTTTTCTTCCCTACGTTCATCATGTCATTACGTACTGTAAGTCCATAGTTAATAAACTTGACAGTGGTAAGTGGTTCGGTGAGTACCACACGGCTGTCTCCGTAGGACTGACCGAACTCGTGGTTCCCCAATAGGAGTGTTAACGTTTCACTCGCCATTTCATGCGTACAAACAACCCAATCGGTGGTACTCATTGCTACATTCTCGCCACGTACTGTACAGATATACCTGATTGTTGCATATACGCAACCTACACTACTGGATGCGCTAAAGTTTTACAATGGCTGTAATCTTATCCCTCTGGTCAAGTGAACAGATACAGCTCAACTCTTCGAGTAACCAAATACCAAAACTTCCTAGTCTTCTATCATTTACAACTGAGACTTCTTTTTACATGTTCGATGAAAATGGAAGAACACCTTCTAGTTAGTTCAGCACCACACACATACACAATACTTCAGTTTAATACGCTGTTACCAGCACTTACATCATGTTCACCAAGTATAAAGTTCTTTGACAGATTTATCTTAACCACTTAGTTGATCAGTGAAGAAATGGCTACTCACCGGAATACGATTGGTGCAAACTGTTCAACCTCGACAATCATCCTTCGAGTAACCGGATTGGCTAGCAAGATGGAATAGGACTGATTCCACCAGAGATCCATGTGCTGACGTAGAATGACTGGATCCTTAACACATGACATTTCTATTGGCAAGTAGATATCCCTTAGCTTGCGTAACTGTTAGCAGAGCAAATGGGTGATTATAAGTTATGCAAAGCGAACTTGTGCATACTTCCGAAATGGAACGCTTCTTCATGTTCGGATGCATTTCTATCGCCTCTAAAGATCAGAATGAATCATATAAATGATCCAGAAGAATGGTTAACCAACCATGAGTGGTCAGCATTCTTTGACCACCATCGATATATTTAGTGATGGTGTAATCGAAATCTGATATGATCTGTAGTTGCTGATGTCCATCCTGTGCGATGGTACTTAACTGCTTGATCAATTTCTCCTCGTTTGAAAGAACAACGCAGTTCTTGATGAATGACTACAAGTAGACACGAAGCCAGTAGATATTCATAGATAAAAAAAACTCACGGAGAGTAGTTCTTCGATATTGCCTTGGGCAAAGAATTTGTTTCTGTTCGCATTGTTCGAACCGGTCTCGTAGAAAAACCTCATGCATGAATTTGCAGCCTTTCAGATTTTAAATATCGTAAGTAATATTTCTATAATACTGCTACATAGGTTCGATCAGGAAACCCTGTTTACTGTCCGTTTATTCGCTAGTCAGCCTAAGGTCGATTCTATGCTGTTAAGAATTTGCCATCTCCTAGCAAACAGTTGCTATTCGCCGATTGATTTTAAACCTATCAAAATATACCATGATTGCGTAGGTTGGTTAGCAAAGTGCTGGCAACATTCATAGCCGTATACCAATTAGTTGGTTGCGTATAAGTTTGTCAAGTGACTTTAGTAGTTCAGGTTTAGTCTGATATCTCATGTACTGCCAAACTGTCGAGGACACGGTTTCATATATCTTGACCAACACGCGAGATCCTAAAACCATCACAACGGTTATTTCTGGTCCCAAAGTTGTATGGTGTTCGACTCGGTCGTAATGCATACAAAAGTCAGTAGGGTTCCTGATCAAAATGACCAACCTGCACACTCATGTGCATTACTTGAAATGCACACACTAACAGCAATTCAGTTTGCACGGCAGTCATAAGTCTCGTCACCGTACGGTGTTATTCCACTGTCTTCGTCGGAAAAAAAGTTTTTTAAAAATGCAGCAGTAATTAAACTCGAAGAAAAAGTACACAAAATTTTCTGGTGCTCTTTGGAAGAATGAGGTGAGGGAGTGAGCCGAATTTCTCAAATGAACTAAGTCTACATTACACACCCGGGTGTGCAATTATTAGGACGGTACGGCAGAAGCCGAAGACAGCTCATTGAAAATGACCAAAAACAGATGGACGTGCTGTTGAAGACAGGCGTGACAAGTAACCAGGAGATATTTTTATCCATGGCGTTGTTCTTTCAATTTCAGTTATCATATCTACACAAATTAACAGCGATCTTCACCAAGGGAACTATTCAAAATGCTGAGCGCACCTGGATATTCTCGTTTGTGCGACTGAAATGGGCATGGTAAATACGTTAAATTTACGAGAACACCAAAAGCACATGTTAGGACACATATTAGCTTGTATTTTGAATCTATTGAAGTCATACTAATTCATTCCGACATGAATACGCATACTGGAAAAGTCACATAACTGAAGCCAGCAAAAGACTAGGCACCATGTCTTCTACATGTTGAAACATACGTCTACTGTTGATGGCTGATCCACCAAGTGGAATTCGGATATCAAGCAAGATTTTATTGGTCAGAATATCTGGCACATTTTACTGTCGCTCATCATTGTTGTGAACCAAAAATGAAGAGGGTCAATAGCAAAAATACCGTCTATTCACAAGCTGACACCCAACGAGCACAAACACCCGTTTACTCATAAGTATAATCATCGATCGCCATAATTGCCAGAGACAAGTTAACTTATTGCAAGAAAAATGTTCTTGTCGAATTGAACTCCGATGCGTATTTTAACATTTTTCTTCGGTTTCTTCATTGCCTCACAAGATGCGTATGTGTTGGTTCATTCTCATTCCACTGGTATGCTCCTTTGTCACAGCACAAAATATTTCTAGTCATAACAAATAAAAATACAGGTCTGACTGGGCATGTTGGGAAATATCATTAAGTTATTAACTGTATGGCAACAAACTGCTGGAATACCCCACAGACGAAGTAACATATGATGAGGTTCCAAATATTGGCAGTGTTGTTACATACTATTGCTTGCAAAGGTGAAGTCTGGGTCTAAGATGTATTACTCCAAGTTGTACTCTTTAGTTCGCATTATCGCAGAGTCCGAGCCACACAGTTGATCGGAGCTGTGTAGAATCTACATTTTTTAACAAACAAACAAACAAACAGGTCGCTTTATCATTATACGTACAACTTTCGACACGTTCGTTAACTGTTGTGTTCTGCTGTTGATGTTTTTGCATTTCAAGTTTGACTTCAATATGCCCCGGTTTACATTTGTTCATTCTCTATCAAAACCTTAACTTCTGACGCATTAACTTCCAAAACAGAATTTGGCCCAGTTACACTTCTGAAAGTGTTTTTAAAAGCAACTAAAAACCGAAATTGTTGAAAAGTAGCACAAAACAAATATCAGTTCGATGAGTTTCTGCTGGTTATTGTATAGACAAGATACATCAACAAAATGAATTGAACTGGTGCGTTTCTATTGAACATCTCGGCTCCGCCTGTAGTTTGTTTGTGTTAACGCGTGACGCACTTAAACACATGTCTTACTCTGATGTACGCTAAAACAGATTCCGAAGTTAACCCAGCGTGCTATCCCGATTGATCATCAGACCCACACTTCAGTTTTCTCACTTTGTCTACAGTGATAAGTAGTAGCCTTCCGCAAATCATCTGTTGATTTCGTATAGATGCATTGATCAATCAAATGCAATTATGTCCTCTGATTTTTCGTGGCGTAAAACCATTCTGGTTTGCGATAAGGAATATTCCTTTGTGAAAAGATGAACTTTGACCGATGTACTTCGCATTCAAAATCGCACACAAAAACACTTTAAAAATTCCCTCGAAGTTAATTCCATATGACCGACAACCACAATACTTCACCACCACTCCTACTCATCACCGTGGGCTATTTGGAACGCACTGTGCCTATACCTTATCGCTCACTTCTAGAACCGGTAGATCGCAGACTCATTTGTCGTGGTATCGCTTATGGAGTCTTTTGACAGCTCAGTAGACTACCAACGCCTACTTTTGTGTTTGTCAATATCCTTGCTCTGCTATAGTCAACAAACGTGATGTGCAAATGATCGGATATTCCTCCCGTTCCAACACAACAATGTCAACACTGGATTCACCTAAGCTCAGCGCGGTAACTTTAGACATAGTAAATGGGGCTAACAGTGGCCTTTTAATCACAACTTGTATCAATTCTCGCAGAAGAATTTAGTCTTTTTGAGTCCAAGATCATGTTTTTGCTGACTAAAATACAAATAATGGTTGTGCTTTCGTGTAAAAGTTGGGGATAAAACGAGATTAGTACTGCAAACATCCGATCATTGGTCGCAGCTCATTTTGGTCCCTTGGTGATGCAATGATAACCGACGCTTTTTGCCGGTAGGGTCCGACCTATACACTTTATCACAAGTGGTAAAACCAAGAAAACTCAGCTTCCATATTTGGAACATGTACTTAGAAAGCTTTATGACTACGTTCTCATCCCTGAATCGTTCCAGAAGTAACCTCTTATCATGCTCCTCTGCATTGTAGGCGTATATGATTACATCATCTTGATAAGCGCGTACTCCTGGTAAGTCGTTGATTACTTCAGCAATCAAATAAATTGCTTGATACTGTCCACTCTGACGAACTTTTTAATGGACAGTGTCAAGCCCATTTACGCAACCTGATTGTTCAGTGTTCACAGAATTCAGGAGGAATGGAATTAAAACCAGAAAACTGGAGGTGCAAGAGGACCCGATTTTTCTGAAGCACCGAATATTAACTTATGGGATGAGAGAATCTGTGCATAGTGCTCTCAACATGTTGAAGGAAGATGGCATAATCTCGAAGGTTAACCCATCAGCACACGCCATACCAATCGTGCAATCTGAGAAGAAAATGCTATCAGTGATATTCGCCCTAGAACGGTCCAGCACTTATACTTTCGGCCGGAGAACGATAGTTCCCACAGATCACAAACCAGTAGTTTGAACAGTGAAGAAACCGCCATCTGCTGCACCGAGAAAGCTGTAGAGAATGGTAATCCGAATGCAAAAATATGACAATGAATTGATTTACCAGCCGGAGACTCAGTTGCACATAGCTGACATGTTGTCCAGAGCTTGTGAAAAAGGTTTCCTCTTCGAAGAGCTCCATTTCAACGCCATTGTGGCTGTGGATTACACTGTGACCGAAACCATCCTAGTTATAAACTTGAAAGAAGCAGTTGCACAAGACGCTACGTTACAAAGTCTGGCTGAAACACTTAGAAACCGATGGTCACAGAATGAGAAAAAGTTGCCCGAGGAACTAGCATTCTTCTTTAATAACCACGATCGATTTATCCAGGAAAGCGACTTAATATTCAAAGGAAAAAGAGTCGCACTTCCGAGAAAGTTTTGGCGGAAAATGTTAGAGTATGTTCACTTGACATATACGAAGGGGGAAAACTGTACCGGAAGGGTAAAAGAGCCTCTCTATTGGCCTCAGATGCCGAGTTCCATAAGAGACTACATGCAGAGCTGTAATACGTGTCGGACTATTGACTTGAAGCAAACCAAAGAAACGATCATTATGACCTTGGCAAATATTATCTGCAGACATCCTTGCATTTAACAATTAGCCATACTTGGTCGCAATAGACCATTCCAGCGATTTCTACGAGTTGGAATGGCTCAGTTCGACTACTTCTAGCACGGTCCTTAATAAACTTTAAGCCCAATTTGCGTGCTATGGCACACCTGAGACCTCCTTCACAGTCAGCGGGTCAGTTAATTAACACGGGTTTTAGAATGTTTACCGAACAATGGGGATTCCAGCACCGTACGAGTGGTCACCCGTACTGCAGTCAGTCAAATGGCGAGGCGACTGTTGCAGCTGACACAATTATCCGGAAATGACCCATATTTAATGTTATTGGAGAAGCGGAACACTCCTAACGAAACTGCCTCACAGTTCAGTTAAAAGAATGCTGGGGAGTAGGACACGCTCGCATCTACCGACAATAGAACTTCTAAAACCCCGATCGTCGAACGAAACGGATGTGCACGACGATTTGAGACAACGAACTCTAACCCAAAAGCGATACCACGACAAACGAGCCTGCAATCTACCGGTTCTAGAAGTGAGCGACAAGGTATGGGCACAGTGCATTCCAGAAAGCACACGTTGATGAGTAGGAGGGGCGGTGAAGTCTTGTGGTTATCGGGCATTCGGAATTATCTTCTGATGAATATTTTTTTATATATCCTCCTCTTATTCTTGCGTTTCTTTAACCTGTAGCAGTTTTGCCATTTCATAGCTGTACTCTGATTTCTCGTGTCACTCTCAATGGGGCTGAGCTAAATCTGTTGTTTTCAGATCTGTTTTCAGTTTGATCTTTACATACATTCTATTAGAACAATTTACACTTCTGTACACTCCAGTGTACATGATCATTGTTACTCGGCTCTAGATTGCTTGACGCGGCATCTTATTTATCGGGAAGTTTCGTGGTAAATGCTGGTTACTGAGCGAAACACCTAATTCCAACATTCTGTCCTGAGAATATTTGCCTAGAATTGAGCGTTGAATGATTATCTTATAAAATTTGTGAAGCAACTTCGTTATGGGTGTCTGACGTACTGGGCATTGTGTACTGCGGTAGCCGATGGTCAAAACAAACTTTAAGCAGCCAGACGATGGTGTGGTCACGGGCCATAATCGCCTTGATCCTCCCGCAGAGCAAGGTTAGTAGATATCGGTTAGTTGGTTAAGACGCTCGTGATCATGCACGCAGGTTGTTGGGATCTCTGTTGTATCAGTGTGTCGTGGTCAATAGCTAGCCTACCTGCACGAGATTTTGACCCTTCTATTTGTAATGTCTCATTTCTTTCAGTTGATATCTGCACTTATTAACTATTTTGATATCCTTTGTTGCACTGTCAGAACTAACGGTAGCCGGGTCATACTACCTAGAGGTACGACTCAAAGCTTAAAACGAAGCCCACTGCCTTTGGGACTCACTGCACTGTAAATTCCCGTCCACCGAAAAACACTAAGTCAAATCAGTGTAAAGAACCACTCCAGTCATGACCTACTAAGCCCCTTCACTAGTCAGCCTACTAATTCGGGATAAGCAGTGACCGTATGTGAAAGAGAACACAGTAGGCTAGACGAATTCAACCCGCTACTTCTTATTTCTTTTCAATGGCAAAATCCAAATGATGGCCAAACAGAATTCGGCCAAGCAAATGCAATCAGATTGACTGGTGGTAGCGGCCAAAGTAAAAGGTCACTCAGAGTTCGTGAACGAGGAGTGGATTTTGGAAGTGGGGCGGTTAAGAGAAAATTGATGAAAGCATGTTCAACATATTAAACAGTGGTATCGAAGATGGTAGGCTTAGTGTGGACAGCAGTTAAAGTTTGACGTAAGTGCGGGTAGTATCGGTGTGGACTGCGCTGAGAAGAGCACATTTTTTCACGAAAAACCCGTTTGGGCATAGTACTGATCATACGAAGACTTTATTTTAAACGTGTCTTCACCAGAATGGTTATGCCGGCTAACGCTATGTACGAAACAGATTTATACTCAGTTTGATTTCATGTCCACCGAGGCCTCTTCGTAATCTCTTACAAGTGAAGTCATATTGACAAGAGCATCGTTGAACTCAGACTCTTCCATACCCTCTCCGATGTACCAATGAATGAATGATCGTTTGGAATAAAGTAGGTGAAACTTATGTGTTAGTCGTTGCCATGCTTGGCCGACAGCCGAATTGTTGGCCAGCATAACCACATTTTTGTCTGATTGCGCCACACGACTGTTGATCACGGAAACCGGTGGAGACGAGCTAATACCAACTTTGAATCCGGTCGGACACCAGTCTACAAATTCAATCCCTCTGGCGGACTTTAATTCCATCAATGAAAGATACACATGACTGGGGCTGACATTGCCTCGATAGAGCAGAGTACACGCCATAAATTTTCCATAAGTCGGATCAACTTTAACCATTTGGTTTTCACGGTCGAACACAGCCCGAGTCAGTTCTCGAGTGGTCAGCGTTTCGTGCTCGGCTTTCTCAGAAGATATGCACGGTGCAAAATTACTCAGTGGGAAGTGGATACGAGGATAAGGAACTAAATTAGTCTGAATAACATTCAAATCGCTGTTCAGTACGTTTGGAAATCGTAATGAGGCTGTAATCGCGCTGGTAGCTTGGGCAATGAGTCGATTAATAGATGTGTAAGTGGTCATATTTACAGCCAGATAGCGTGCGCATATGTCGTATAATGCTTCATTATCCATCAGTAGCCCCAACTGAATATCCTCCATGGCGAAATGTTCCCCCAGAATGCTGTTGTACGGTTCCACCAGGGAATTAGACAGCGAAGGTGACGGATAGACAGGAATTTCGATTTTGGTCAACTTTCGAAAATCAGACATCACATCCAACAATGCAGCTGTCAGGCCAGCTCCGGTCCCACCGCCAAGACTGCGATAGAGTATGAGTCCTTGTGGAGCTTCACAGCTTTCTAAACTGCGTCGAATTTCATTCACAATGGGAGCAATAAGCAACTTTCCGATAGTGAAAAACCCACGAGCGAAGTTGTTTGCAGCATCTTCGTAGCCAGTAATTAATCGGTCTGGATGATATAGCTTCCTCCATGGACCAACACGAATCTCGTCTGGATTGAATAAGTCAAGGGAAAGCAAGAAGATACCAATAAGAATGCTTTCGTGCTTTTTTGAATATCATCTATAGAAGTTCCAATTAGGGAGCGCAGAGATGTACTTCGACTTTATCGGTGTGTCCAACACATTTGTTCTTGTGTACCACATATGAAGTCCCTGATTATGAATACGGTTTTTTAAAAGTGACAGAAATATTTTGGCTGACAACTTGTAAACAACCGGCGCGTTTCTATTTTCTAGGTGGCACTCGAGTGTGTGATCCGAATGAAATGTGGCTTCGTATTATTAAGAAGCATTGACTTATTCCGCAGGGGTGAATATTATCCTACGATTTTAGATTCACATATTCAGGAAACCGGAAACTGGCACTGCTTTAAATTAAGATTGTGCAGATGTTATCTATGTAGCCTGACTAGGGAAAAAATACGGCATATTATTGAAAAATAATTTCAGAGAACTCTGTCTCAACGATTGAAATTTAGCTCGTTAAATTTGTCCTACGTCGTATGTCAATTGGTGATGTGCATGTTCGAAACTTCCAACGCCGGGGTTTCTGCCCTGTTATGACCATAAAAGTTGACTGATATAGGAGGATGTTTGATGCACAAAATCCTGCACAGGTTATGTGAAAACAGAACAATGAACAAGCCCATTCTTCTGCACGGCTGGACAGCCGTGTCATAATCATCACAATCATAGACAGCAATATATCAGTGGTTCACACCAATGCTTAACTGCCACACAACCACGAAGAGAAACTAAACCCTATATGAGAATAGAGAAGGAAGAAGGAAGGGGACCGCAAGGGACCTAACTACCGAAAATAACTACGTCCAGATTCAAACATTCCACATCAAGGTGCCTACACCTTGCAAACAAACAACCGAGCTGCAAGTGATAGTAAAGCGTCATCAGCAAGACAGCTTCCTTACGGCTTTCACTGCCCCGCGTCATTAAATGCACTCACTTCACAGACA
>QNGE01000382.1:170501-183484 GCA_008508345.1 Paragonimus westermani
CGATGTGATGCTATCCCAAACCTGCCACCTAAACGAGATTCGGCCTCACCAAGGCGGCCGACCTGGGCGTTCATATCTCCGGCCAGAACGACTATATCAGAACCACGTGTCGACCGGATGAGAGCAGCCAGATCCGAATAAAAGACGTCCTTGACGCCGATGTCACTACAGTCAGTTGGAGCATGAACAGACACAACGAGAAGATTTCTGACGCTTTTGCGTCTAGAACTGACCCTAACAGAACCTGCCAAGTGGACGGCACAAAGTCCACTATTAACAGGAATTCAACCTATCAATACGGCTGCGGCCGTCCTGCTGAGGACTATACCTACTCCAGCCCGACCGGTAACCGCGGCCGGAGAGTCACCTGGAGTGTATAACCAGTGTCGGGTAGAAAGTGCGGGTGCTGTTTATTCCATACGTTGACTACTGACGTGGATTCTAGTTTCCGTGATACGGCAGACATCGATGTGCAACAAGTCTAACGTCTGCGTGAGAGCAGTCTGTTGACCTATCTGTTTTCGAGTACGAACGTTGAAGGCACCTATGTTAATTTGCAATCTAGGTCGAAGCACAGGACGAGGGAGGTCTGGGACTGAGTGGCGAGAGCTGGGACTTATCAGCACACTGTTACTATGATTAATTATATCTTTTGTGGGACCTGCAGAGAAGTTATCAGAATTGGGAATCGGGAGGGACCTGAGAGCTGAATTTGATAGGACAGTGGGGAAGGGTTCAGCAGTAACATGTTTTCGCCTATCCACCCTGCTGTATACAGCAGATAGGGCGACCCGGTTTATACTGTGAGACGGCCAATGCAGTATAGAATTGTTGATGTTGTGATGATTCATGGTTGTGTGTGGGTTGAGATACTGCCAGGACGCCCAGACCTAGACAGGAGAACGATTAGGGTTCTCAACCAAAGCCTTTGGCTCAATAGCCTGTACCTCAAGGCAGCGGGTGGGTGGCGGTGTACCGGAAATGGTGTGTTTTTCGGGAGGAGATGCCAATCATCTTCCAACCCACAACCTGGAGGACCAGGAGACTGTGGTTCGTCAGACCTCTACCTGTTGGTCTGCCCGTTATGAGTTACTCTGTTGGGGTGGTCACCATGCGGTCCAGTTAATTCCAAGAGGTCATCGAGATGCGCAAGCCGTCACACCACGTCAAGGTCCAGTCTCATCGTCAGCAGTATACCGTCATTTGTGTTGGGGACATGTTCCACATAGTGCATTGACACTGATTCAATAAGCGTTTCTGATCCCTCGTCTTCCTAGTCTTGAGAACTGGCCTTTCTTTGTGTGCGCACGCACTATACTACTCACAAACGTAGGTCCGTTCTCCACACTGTAATCGTGACTTCTTTTTTTCAGTCTGAATATGTGATGCAGATCGGCACGACGCAGTTTCCTCTTCTTATACCCATAAGCTGCCACTTGTCTGGATGAGTGTTTTCTGTGATTTACAGAAGGTCTTGATATTTACGTGAGCTATGTGCGACTCATATGTGAAGAACAGAAAATGTCACATAGATCATTAAGTATTACAGACCTGGGAGAATGACAGTTCACCTCAGGACTGTAATTTTCCAACCTAGCCATTACTAGTCAAAGAATAACAGGGAGAGAATCCTCAGTGTCGCACCAGAGCTGTTAGAGTGTACCAGTTACCAACAACACACCCCAACAATTTCATACTCCAAAACGTATGTCTGTATGTGCAAAAAACTCTCGAGACCCTCTGATACCTTCTTTGACTATTATATACAAGGCAGCAGAAAGCCGAACAAGTGTGATCCTAATATCATTATTGTCACTGTTGTTGTTATTAATTACAGTAACACACAAGTGACCTGCACCAATGTTTAACTGTCATATCATTGTGGAAGAGGGAAGTAAGATGGAAGGGAACGAACATAATGAATAACACTATTCATGTCTAAATTCAAACGTCCATTAACGTGTCTGTATCCTGTAAACAAAAAAATATACCTTAAATGAATATAAGGCGTCATCAGCAAGACAACCTACTTCCGACTTTCACTGTTCCGTGTCAGTAAGCGCGCTTATCACACACACAACTGCACCAAATAGTGAGAACATTCAAGACACTGAGTTCGGCTAGCCGTCATTTCCCGCAGTGTCTCTATCCACCTAAATTGTGAGTCATGAGACGAAACTTACCTGTCACGGCTAATTTTTGGCAAACTTTTTTATGCCATTATGTCAAATCATCTCCCTATTTCACACATCAAGCCAGACGACCACGATATCTAAAAGCATGTTCTGTACCACAGACATTTAACTGATGTGTTCGGTACACAGCTTGATCACCGTACGTGTGTAAGCAATGGACGTACATAAAACCTGCTGCTGGACATCAGCTTTCTAACCTCATCATTCCCTACTCATTGCTGATACCGAATGAGGGCGACCATGTGCAGACGTTGACAAACAAAACTTCGAATACGGTTCAAACCTTCTACTGTGGGTGGCCATGTTTCGTGGATACTGAGTGGAAGGATTCTTAGCCATCCTAATTATGAAACTTTAGGCTTCAATGAGATGCCTCTCTGTTACCAGAAATATCCCAAATTAACGAGTAGGGTCTTAGTCTTGGAGATATCCGGTTCTAGTTCATTTCATATACTGCTGCCACTGCTGATGATACTTCCAATGTGAACAGATCTGTCAGCAACCCCCCACCACTGAAGAGTAGGTGTCTCGTAATGTACGGATGTGCCATTCACACAGACTCACCAACTCACCACACTCATTCCCAGGAGAATGTGATCGACTCATATCTGTGATATTTTGTAACTTTTCTGTACTCATACATAATTCATTCAGCGTGATATCCAGATACCTCTTGGTCTCATCGGGTACTTTAAAGCTTCCGTTGTTTACGAGCATTCCAGTAATCTTTTAAGTAAGCTTTCCAATAAATACGTCTATCACTTTTGATGTCAGCCTCCCATAGCATTCAGACTCGAGAAGCGATGGGTTACGTGTAGTCAACCCAACAAATTGAAAAACGAAGTGAAAATATTCCAGTTGTTACGGTACTGCATAAGAGATGGTTAGTGAAATTTCTCTCTGTGGGCTCGATTGTATCAGCAAGGCAAGAATCAGGGTGGTGCACAATCAACCGAAATAAAAGAACAGAAACGATGATCAACAGATAGTAGAACTGGCACCTTTAACCAAGACAGAAAAGGTTGCTTGGACCGACTGAGGGTGCTAAATTTAAGTGGAAGAAGTATATGGACCGCGTAGATATTCAAGTGACTCAGGCTGTGGTTGAGAGGCCAGCGAGGAAGTTTCGGTGTAACAGGTAAGGTGGATCGACAGTCTACATGAGTGAGGAAATTTCAAAGCGCTTGGTGTACAACCCTTTACACCAACACGACAAACCCGTCTGTATCAAAAAACCACTAAGCCAGTAAGCCCACGAGCAATCAGGCTCCGGAGATATACGTGAACGACTGGAAAAGTTTATTGATCCAAAACTCTTTCATTTAGAGGAAAGCTCACTGTAATTTCCGTCATGTTTTTCACTGTCTGAATGGCCAACGGCGTCTGATTCTCACAGATCATCATCATCATCATCATCATCATCATCGTCACGGAAAACATAAATACACTAGTGATTTGCGCTGATACTCAACTGCCATATAACAATGAGGATAGAAGTAAATCCTGGCTAAGAAGAAGAAGAAGAGAAGAGGAGGCAGGTGACCTAACTATTTGTAGTGACTCCTTTTGCAGGAATAGGTTATTTCAGTTCTCTTAAGCAACTGTCTATGCACAATCACAAAACATCAGAGTGCCCGCACATTGCAAACAAACAACCACCATGGAATTCAAAATACGTTTTGGCTGGTTTTGAGAGTTCATTTTTTCTCTGACCTTAGTTGGGTTCCGAACTGTTGGATTCAGTTTAGGAAATTCATAAGAAATGAGAGCGCATACAGTATTGAACAGATAGTGGAGTTACCTTCACTGCATAACAGTTAGACTTTCCTTTCTTGTAAAATGAAATCCATCCACCATGTGTAATTGGTGTGCAACAGAGCATTCGGTTTCCAGAACCCCAGAAGGGTTGATAGAAATATGCAAACAAGCTGATCCACGTGATAAACACTGGGATGATATAAGCTGGCTCAAATTTGAGCCCATCAGTATCACTCACGTCAAGGACTCAAACCATCGACGTGTGAATCGATGCCCCTTAGTACAACTGTAAATCAGCACACACCAGAGTGGTGAAAACGATCTATTCTGCTGGAAGCCTACTTAGTTTACTTAATTCTGATGACCCCTGCTACACGTGCGTTGTTCTAAAATCTCATTTGAATAAATCCTCATTAACCTTAGGTCATTTGATGAGGCTATATATTCAGAATGTGTCTAGTGCTTATGGGTTCTCCAATCGTGACCAGATATGCAATTTCATTTCGAGATGGTCTCATAATCTTGTTACTCTGTTCACTTGAGGCTTGAGATTCCAGACCAGTGAATGCGATCACTGTACGCTTACAAGTTTGTTCTGAAGTCAACATGTGTTGTACTGGTTTTAATTATCATGACTTTCTGTCAACTGTAGTTCCGTTTCCGTTACCCATTAAACTGTTCTCAGGTTTCTCCTCATTAACTGGTTTCTTTGCACTTATTCCACAATATCATCCGGCTAATTCTTGTATCAAAATATTTATTGTCGGGAAGAAAAGCTGGTACATATATGTACCACGTAATCTTTCAGTGCAACAAGATTCCTCAATTTACCACATAGCTTTAACATAGATTCTTTTATACTGTCAATGTTGTTTTCCTGTAATTTCGTTGTCATTTCCGAAAACGGATGGTTCTTCATTAGCGAGATACCTCATGAGTGCTCTCAAATGTAGCTGTTTTCGATAAAACCCCGATCAATTTTATAGTGTATACATATTTTAACGTACAGGGAGTTTGCTTATCCCAATTGTTCCACTTCATTTCCTTATATTTGGTACGACAATAGTTGTTTGTAAGTCTAACGTATGAAATTCTACGACATCTCCATCACGTTAGTCCTCCCGTGCAGAAATCTAGCTAAAACGAACAGTGACTCCTCTCATGAATATGGTTACATCAAGAAACGGAAGTATTCCCAAACATAACACACTGTCTTGAAAAACACTGGTTTCTGCACCCTTTGTTTAATCTCAGATCACTGCCCTTTTGGAATTATTGAAAATATTCCTAACTATTCTTTAGGCTGGTCATTGATCGTCAATGTTAAATTGTAGCATTTTATTCAGTGAATAGATGGGTACATGCCCCTGCTGGGATAGGTTTCCAGAGAAGCGGTTATTGTTAACAAGAAGCCTAATTTGGACTTTTCTTCTATGGCAGACATGTGATGCTGCTTTGTCTCTCTGTAAACTCCAATCCTTGAATTTGTCAGCTGTTTGTAATAAATGGTTTTGTAACATATTCCCCTACGCATCATCATTTGTCACAATTGTCACTACGAACAGTTGACTCATTCCGTCTATCTACATGACATCTGTGATGTTGATGAATCCACCAATGAGTTGAACAACGGATAGAGTCTGGAGCAGTCATTATTTCTTTGCCAAACTCCAGAATGATGGGTTCGTGCAAAAATTTCAAATAGGTGGCAGTCAGTCTAGACCACTTTGGCCAACTGCTGCAGAGTTCATTCGCAGCATTGCACAACCCACGACAGTCGCAGATGTGTGTACTCTCCCGTTAGCGTTAGAAATGAACCATATATGCCTGGCAGGTTTTTGATCTCGGAAATTTCTTCAGCTACTCTGGGGACGCACGAACTTAAGACACTTGGCAGACACTGCTGGTAATCTGGTTTGCCGTACTGTTGTAAATTTTCGACTCAATACGCTGGTTCGTCCATAGTATAAAAATGCGATTGGTAGTAATTGGATTCTCCCCTTGGAACGATTAATCCGGAAAATCTCAGTCCAGAAAGTAATGCGGCGTTCCCCGTTTTCTCGAGGATGGAGGCAGCTCTGGACAAAAAAAGGATTCCTCTAACACTTATCAAACCGCAATAAGTCTCTATTTTATCATCCTGTGAGGATTCTTATCAGAGCGCTTCTTTGTTTATGACTCACCTATCCGACTGCACAACAGAACGCTATCCGATTTTTCCTTTGTTTTGGAAAGTGTGGTGAAAATCTGACTCTCTACTGCTGCAGTTTGCCTATTAAAACAAACCAGTAGTTTGTCAGCTGTCGTCATAGTTTAACATGCTCTACTCCCTCAGACCGTAAACGAGACAAGGACATTTGACTCATTTCGCTTGATTGATCATCGAATCAGATTTCTAATGTCGTGCAGGTGAGGTAATTGACTTAGTGTCGGAAGATGGGGGTTATAAAATTCATGTGCATACACCACGAGCCGTGATTAATTACAGTAGTGTCACGAATGCCACAAAGTACGCGTATGATCTCACCGAGTGACGATGAGTGTCAGCAGTAGGTTATGAACAAAAAGGTGACCGTGTAAACCATCGGGAGAATGGAGTCATATCAATGCTCGGTGGGGCTGGTTATAACTAATTCGGTTTCACCTATGTAAACAATTTCATAGTCGTATGTATGCACATAATTGTACATACTTGTAGTTGCACGTAATACAAATGTGTAGAGGTTATTTGGTTTGGTCATATGGATAGGCAGTAAATAATCATCTTCAATGATAACTAATATACGAACACAATCTACCTATAACTGACGCCTCCAGATCAATGAAAATCGAACGTGGAACGCTTTGACCTTTCGGTGATAGATGAAAAAAGGTAGACTGACATTCCTGTTCTCTTGGGGGTTCCAATTGGAACCCATCCATACCAATCGCGTGTTCGGCACAATACAATTCCCAGATTGCACTGCCCATCTGCACACCGGCCTGACCCACATGGATAGAAAGCACTTCTCGCTTGTGAGGTGAAAGGGAACACAAAGTTATAGCTAGTTTGAATCGGTTGGACAGCAAACAAAAAGCGAAATTCACAATAAGATTTAGTCAACCTTCCAAACAAATTACCACAGCTTCAGGTAATATGACAGCATAAACGGTTTACGTTGGGTGGTTGAAAGTCGTCGGTAGCCGAAGACAAGTGTCGTGGTTGTTGTCAGTCCTCGGTTATGCGTATTCGATAAAACTTAACTACATAGTCCACTGGTTGAAAGGTAGATGTTGAAGAGTGAATTCGGTAAGTTGTTTGCTAGTTATCCCTTAATCTTTCAAGTGCTTTCATCGATGACAATGAATTACAGTCTATGCTCAAACTGAGATGAATAGCAAAAGCAAACCTTCAAATCAAAGGTCCTTGGATTGATAAATACTTTGTATATGGAAAGATTTCGTTACATTTTTGCCCTTCCATATATATATATATATAACTGCAAAAGTATGTGGATAAACCAGGTAAGAACACGACTAGTCTTGATTGTAAAGTAACACGTTCTTCTTTCAATGATTAAAACCTTATCTAGACCCAGTCACCCGAAATCATGACATCCACAACTTGCTTTGTTTTGGATTCGTTTAGTTAAATGATAGACATTTGCATTCGATTTTATCCAGCTGTTGGAGGAAACAAGGGAGCAAATAACGCCAATGAAAAACTAATTGAACTGGAAGTGACGCTACCAATGATACACTTATTACTGGACTAAATTATTTTGCCCTCGTACGTTTACTTATTCAATGGGACACAATATGCAGTCAGCATAATAAGCATATGAAGGAATTGTCTTCGACGATGGCCGGCGCTAGTTGTGACAATGGGTTGCATGATCACCACATCATGAACTTTAGACTTCAGTTATCTATGTATGAATTACTTAATAGCTTTGCATCATTCTAAAGACAATAATCGTAATAGTCGTAGAAATCCCGATCAGATCAGACATAGCCATTATGGATTAATAAACAGTGTCTCTGTTTCGCTGTTAACTCAAGAACAAGGGGATGAGGTTTGTGTAAAAGTCCACCTAAGTATGGAATAATAGTGTCAGAATAGGACCGCTTGTTTGCAAATAGATTCTTTTATCTGGATTTTGTTGAAAATGTAGGAACACATTTTGGTAGATTTGAATTAGGTGGGTTAGTTACGTAGGAAAACAGTTTACTGCCAAACAGTCAGTGTACTTTACAGTGCCGTGAAACAATATACTCAACAGCGTGTCTACAATGATTTCCGTTAGGCCATGATAAATAGTTTTAGGATCTAGAAAACTGTAAAAGATCACCTGACGATATACCAGAGAAAACAACGGGTGAACACTGAAGGAACACAAGTACATCGACTGATCAAATGATACGGAGCGAAGCGAGATACTGATTGCCGGATAGGGAAAGATAAATGGCTGAGTTTGGTATATAAAAAATACAGTTGACATGAAGTGACCACGTCCTGGTGCTACTCAGATAATTAACACAATGATAGTCTGTCACTTTTGTCAAATAGGTAAAGGACTTTCAAATAGTTCACTCCACCATACCCACGTTCTATTTTACGAGAGTACTTCACTGATGGCGTCGATGAACCGCTCTACTTGGTCGTGAGATTTTGAATACTGCAGGGATGTTACTAATAACGAAAATCATGACAATCATTTGTGACTAATGTGAAAAGACTAGATGAAGATGAAAAGCATGTTGTCACGGCCACGATCATTTCCTGAACATTTTCAACGAAGATTTAGAAAAAGAAGCATACCACCGAGAAAGTTGTAGTGATCACAGGCTGCGCGCTGGTAGTTCACAAACCACAATGGGCCTTAACTGTGTTCATCGGCTGGAATGACAGAACTATAGTCAATCAGAAGTGTCCTACCTACCTTTCTGCCATTGGTCCGACAACCCTTCAAGAGAGGCCTCCGCTACTCACGCACCGAAGGGAGGCGGGGTGATTGTCACCTGTCTGTCTCACTCTCCAGCCAACTGCTTTGCGTATCGACACCTACGGAAGTGAACGCAACTCGAAATGCGGGTGGGTTGCAACCGCATCTGGGGCTTGTTCTGCCATTTCTGCATCGTTGAGACTGGCATTGGGCTAGAGCTGATCGGTCCAGTACTTACAACCAGTCTCATGGGTTCGATGACCGCTAACGTAATCTAGAAGTTTTTGTTCACCAACAGGACTACATCAAACCGAACGGTCAAACATTGTCACACGTACCGTTTAAAACTCAGTTTGTGGGTTTTAGGCACGCAAAAGATGATCTCATCAATCCAGCTAAGCCAGAAGGTAAAAACTCGACTAAATCACACCAAACTATCCGGTACAAGTCGGTGGAAGAGCACTAGCACTTCCTTTCGGTTGCGGAACTACTGGTCGATGCACCTCAAATGGTACAAAGTACTATGTTAAGTCATTAACTTCAGTTATGAACAAAAACGTGATCATATTCAACCTGGACTACGATTCAGATAAAAAGAATGTTGGCGATGACCTCGTTTGGTCCAATGTTAGTAAGATCCGATGTCCACCCATAATAAAAAACTTCAGGACAACAGGTAAACTTACGGTTTAACGAATAAGTTAGCCTTAAGAATAGATTCGGAACTCCTAGTGATCAAAAAGGAGATGACAGAACGCTTGTGAATCTACCGCTTGTCAAACGATAAGCTAATATATATATATATATATATATATATATATATATACCGAACTACGTTTCGTAGGATTATTGAAAATTGTAATTTTTACAAGTGAGTGGACGGCTTCATCGATATAGCTGACGAAACTCTCGTCTGGATAGCCTGATTACTGTAACGAACACAGGACTTCCTAATTTCAACCTTACATTTGAGGTTAACAAAGATGGATAAATATATTTTTTTAGTGTGGCACTGAATCGTCGTGTAGACGTCCCAGTTTAAAACTGTGCTCAGAGGAAGGGTACTTGGAACGATCAACATATCCACTTTTCAGGTACGTATCTCTCAGACAGTAAAGAAACCTCCTTCGTAGTTTGACACAACGTTATGGTGAAACGAGTGAGGCAAAAATGACACTCTCAAGGCTGATGTTTGCAGAGAACACCTATCCCTTAAAATCTGTTGATAGATACATGGATCTGACACCACCGAAAAGTGGGGTGTTGCATAAACTGGACTAGTAGGACAATTAGTACAATCTAAATACCTACAGTGCGACACAATTGTGGACTTCGTTCAGACCCAATCCAGCTTAAAGATATCTCCTCCCATTGTGTTTACTCTTTCCTACGCTTCCGTGGAGTCGGTCACACCGGTCGCACAACCGGATGCCTTTCGCAGAGAACACATGAACGTCATCCCTCATGGCTGACTAAAAGCGAGCGGAAGCCCAATTTGAGTGCAGTTCTGACCCACCTTGTTGATTCAGGACACCGAGACCCATCGGAATTGGCTTTCCAGCCAATGCACCACTTGTCTGGTCTTCACTCGGAAGGGGGCATTCCTCTTAATCTGCCCGCCAGAGAAGCAATCGGAATTCGGCTGTGTAATCCGCAGCTGTGTGCTATGAATCACTTTTTCAGGTTCCACGTTACTAACTTGACAACCCCAATGGTCAGTTTGGTCACCCAATTTTTCCCCAATTAGGAAACGCTTGAAGTAACCATGTGACGAATTGCTTTTTATTTTGCCAGCTTGACAACCGTGACGATATAAAATGTTATGTAATTGACCCGAGGATGAACGATCGAAAGCAGACTGTTTGCCGAACTACATTTTACTTCTGTTGAAATAATGTGAACTATTTGAGACAAAGGTATATATACATAGTTTCCAAAAGTTAACGTTCAACGACAACGTTGCAGAATGTCAGCACAGAACAATGAGATCAGTTGGGTTCTGTTCTTTCAGGTTCACATGTCAAACTAGTCATTTCGATACCTTTCTCCATTGACGTTCTCCAGCTGATGTTAAGATGTTTCTTTATGCAATAATACTACGTTCTTCGACTGGTAACATCTTGTTTATTGAGCTTAAGACTCATGAAATCTATGTAACTCAGTTAGGCAACAGATTGCTTTAGATCTTGCCCATGATGATATAAGTTACCGTGATGAGCAACCGAAAAACAGGCTGTATGTCAAACCACCTTTCATCTCTAATGGGAATATCTTTACAAAGCGGATTCGTTTGGTAGTCTGTGTCGGATCTGATGGTGCAGATGCATCAACGTAGTGTGAGTGTTGTTGTCATATCTTCTACGTGACACACTACACGTAAGTGTTAGCAAGTCATCTTAATTGATGAGGACATTTTCCCCTCTCAAGCAAATTGAAATTGAAATCATTTGACGTAATAGGCCGTTTCGTCTCCAGTGTGAACCACCGATTACTCATCAGCGATCAAAATTGTTGGTGGGTGATTAAATAGACAGAATTTTAACAGGACTGAGAACACATGACTGTCAGGTCATCGACATGATCTGACAGGACAATTTTAGTATTCTGTTCCTGGGTCATAGGAAAATTTTAGCCTGGTCTAAAGACGAACGTTACTGAATGTTTAGATGCGATAGTACACTCGTGGTTGATATGCGGTCAGCGGCTTGGTGGCTGCCACGATTATCACTTACACGGATGAAGTGTAGCTGAAATTTCAGTGATGGTGGGAATGTACACAACTGACTACACCCAGACGGAAAAGGAACCGACGTTCCCCATAAAGACAGTCGGTAATGCTTATTTGTTAAAATTATGTATGTTGCGGTCTGATGTGAACGCTCATCGTCAGAAAGAGTGGAAGAATCAGGTCGCCAGGGTACCAGTTATGCAAATCACTGCTGGTTTCCCGTTTTTTGATATAGTTGTCCGAGATACAAACGAAAATCCATTCAGTGTTGCGTACATACTTCCATCACACTAGGCTGTAGTGTGATTGCTTGTAATTTCCAGTTGAATGATGTCACCACATGGCAGCATTAAAAATTATTCGGAAATCGTTCTGTTTTGTGCAATACGTTATTGCTTCCAGCCGTTTCATCACACCAAGTTTACTAGATGTTACATGCTCGATATCAGAGTCCGCGCTGTAATGAAGGGTGTAGCATGACGCCCAACCCTCAATGTTACCCCCACACACACACATCAGTTGTGTCAGTATGGACACGCCGATGACTGGACATGTGAGTGGCCGATCCTCAGATAAAATGAGAAGTGTGGGTGTATAATTTATTGCGCGTCCACGACTATGGGCACAATGGGGCGCAAGCTTGATAGTGTCTGCATCAACACACTTGCACTTCCCACCACGGTGATTGTCGTTAAACTACCAATGATGTGACCTCATATAGGCCTTATCATAGACGCAGTTACGACGACCTTGCACTGCAGGCTTTCTTGCACTCCCGGCCTGTCTTTGGACCTCAGAAGTGTCGCTAGGTTGGCCACCTGCGTGAAATGTTAGGCTGAATGGAGAAATATGTGTATGGCCAAGCAACATACTGTAGCAAGTTAACCCACCTGTCACGTTAACTCTTGTTAACTCGAAAACACGATGGCATTTGAAGAGGTATATCGGGGAACTAGTTATCATTTTCTACGTTCCGCATGCTGATTTACGCGAATACGGTTTATCACAAATTGGTGTTATTAGTACGCACGGTATTTGCCACTACATAATATTGTGGGGGTTGACTTAGTTACTTCAAAATGTATCATTCCTCAGAGTTAGTGTAGTTAGGAGATACGGTCGCACCATACTACTCACACCACTATTCAGTAGCAGCATGGATCGAGATGATCGCGGATCGAGATAATCGCGTGATAAATACGACAGAGATACGGGATGGATCGTTGGAGGGTAGAATGACATATAATGGCTTTCGCTACACGACGGAACTGATACATGGTGTCTAGAGCGACTGGAGTATCCTCAGAAGAGTATGGTGTGCAAATGAGTGTTTCCGTTTCTTGTCGTGCTCAGACGCTTAAGTAGTGTGTTGGTTTC
>QNGE01000382.1:189975-255772 GCA_008508345.1 Paragonimus westermani
GACCTAGACAGGAGAACGATTAGGGTTCTCAACCAAAGCCTTTGGCTCAATAGCCTGTACCTCAAGGCAGCGGGTGGGTGGCGGTGTACCAGAAATGGTGTGTTTTTCGGGAGGAGATGCCAATCATCTTCCAACCCACAACCTGGAGGACCAGGAGACTGTGGTTTGTTAGACCTCTACCTGTTGGCCTGCCTAGTATGAGTAACTCTGTCCAGTTAATTCCAAGAGGTCATAGAGATGCGCAAGCCGTCACACCACGTCAAGGTCCAGTCTCGCCGTGACGGGTTGATAACTGTACACTATTAAGTCAAAATCGGTTGAAATTGTATGGGCACAGGTCAAACACATTTATTCTTAATTGTATTTCGGAACTCACACAAACATTCAGGTTGACCATTTTCGTACAAAAGCACTAGAATCAAGTTCCGTTGTTATTCGAACACATCAGTAACACGCTTCCTTGCCACATTCGGCATGTCACGGGCTTAATAGTTCGCACAGTTGTTTCAGAAACACGTGAACCGGAGTTCAAGTCCATTTTCGACGGCATAACTGAAGACAATTGATAAGGTAAAATTGGATTCTGCCGTTAGACGCAGACGCGTACAGGGTGGGTGCACCGCTGGAAACGTTCATATAGTGCCCAGTAAACAGTCCACGTGATCACGTTACATACCTACAGTAGGACACTGGCACAGTCGATCTGCTTCTGCATTAGCTACAGGCAACTGAGAAGAAACCCCATCACAACGCATCAATCTTCATAAATCTGATGGCCTACTCAGTGACCTACTTTTAATGATCACGGGCAAGTGATTAAAGAATAACTTAATCTTGAGTTTCAACGTGGTCAGCTACTTTGTTGACACAGACTCTCTTCACTTATGGTCTGTAAACCATGACCTTCCATTTGACAACTCCGGAGGTCAATCTAATTTTCCAGATTCCCTCCAATTCGAAACGGTTTGACGCAGTTATACATCGAAATGCTTTCGAATTTGCTCGTTTGACTACCATGATGATAAGTGTTATGTAGTTAACTTGTTGATGAATAGCGGAAAACAGACTCTTCACCAGGTCACCTTTTACTTCCCATATATCGATTGCCCGAAATATCTTCTCAGATGAACAGGAAAGACGACGGTCACTTGTATACCACTTTTTATACCTCCGAGTAGAGATTCAGTGTCGTGTTCGCAAGTGCTGGCTATCCCAACTTCATTTGCACTGCCTGTTGTGGTGGTTTTGTACTATCAGCAAAGTAACCGTGTTTGTAGTTGAAAAAAGCTAATCACGTACGATACGTGCGGTGTCCCGAGGACAGCTATGCGCAACCACGTCTAAGACAGGTTGAAGCAGTCGGGGATTCAATTGACAGTGGGGGGCGTAAACCATATGGACGGGGTAACCGAACTGGAAGGCTTTCCAAAGGATATATCACAAACAAGGCGTTGCCGAGACTCTGTAGGTTTAGTCAAATTCAACTTTTTAAAACTTAGTCCGAACAGAGTCTGAATGAATAACTCGGAAGTACTAAGCAGGTTAGCATGAGGTAGCAATGGAAGCACTGGCAGCTATGTAAATAGCAAACGATGGGCGAGTGTTTTGATCAGCATTGACTGCTTAGTCGACTAATGGCCAACTGGGTAGTGATCAGAGCAGCTACTGCATGCAAGTCACTATGTATAGTAGTGCAATGAAGATGAACAATCACACCATATTTCTCATCAGTAACCAGGCCGGGGCAGGAGTTTTGGTATTGAAGTAGCCGAGGGGATATGCAAGAAGGAACATTGGAGTGCATTCTGGTAAGAATGGGTGTTTATCGCAGATGAGTTTGACATTAAAAGCGGTAGTGTCTCAGTGTTGTATGTAAATCAGTGTTTCGTGGTGTTTTGTGTGTGCTGCTTTTCTGAGTAAACAACCAATATATCATCTGCTCAAAACAGCGATGCGTTTTGCACAGTGTGTACCACTGGGCCTAACAACCTAGTCTTCGCGATAAAAGGTATTTAGGGACATCTGTTACTGTGGCTGAGTGGAAAATGATGGTGATTTCTCACCTCCTTTTTAAGATTGAGATACTCGGACATTTTGGGGGAGACTTTGGGAAAGTCACTGACGTTTCTAGGGCTTGGACTGACCTTGGGGGGTGGGCTAGTTGTCCTTCTGACGCCTCTAGAGGGAAGTGTGAATGCATCACTGAATGCAATACGAAGAGACTGCTAAGTTAGAGTGGACAAGCACGACCCATGCTCTGCTATTTGACTTCAGTGGCATGACTGGTAGCAATGATGCAGTTCAAAACGACTCGACTTGTATTAGGAGTGCACCGTCTGATGTTTGCAGTCACTCTGTGAACTTCGCCGGACTTTTTTTGTCTCAATTGGGGAACAGTTACCGACTGATCTATTCATCGACGGTCTGTCACCGCGTCAGAGAACTTGATTTCGCCCAACACGATCGACCAGTGGGATGAATATCGCAAGGAAACTTGTGTTGTCGCTAGAGGCCAAGACAACCATGGGAAGCCGGTCGAGCAACACAGAGTTTAAAGGGTTTCAAGATAACGTGAAGCAATTCATAGTAAACGTCGTCGCCTTTAACATCGAAGTATAACCACAGCAGATCGGAATTAGACTCGATTGTCAGAAAATTGAGAAAGGGATACGAGACTGTCCAGACCAGGGCAGTTATTTTGCAGCTAGAATATTATGTTTGTTTTTCACACCAACAAAACTCATGTTAATAGGATTGTTGGGTGAACATACCGGCCATGCGCAGGCAAAAATAAACTAAGTGCAATATGACTTTCTGATCAATACAGATACTGAGTAGTCGATGATTTGGTTTATTTTCAATCTGACCACATTTGATCGCAGCCTTCGCATTCAGATAGACTTTCCAGTCAGCCCCTTTCGAAAAAAGCACCAGACTCGAGTGTCGTTCTCATTAGGGCTCGTCAATAATGCATATCCTTGCCACGGCCGAAGTTTGAACTCCGGCCACGTTTTTCATGAGGCAACCGTGTTCACCACTGCCACCCTTCTTTGTAGAAGCGGTAGGTACACGACTTTCTCTGACTCTTGGACAATCTGACATAGCTTTCAAGCAGACTTAATGACAGCGATGGTTTACGCGTTTGATATACTTTGGTACGGGCCGCTTGCTCGAGACGCAAATTCCGACTTGTCTGTTAACGTCTTGAATTCCGAACACATAAACTGTGGTACATCATCCCATAAAAATACCTCCAGTGTGCCACAGCCAGCAAATTGGACACGTGGTTTGTTGACGATTACAGCTGCAGTGGTACTGCCTATTTAGTCGATTTCAAAATAATCTATGATGTAATCTATCGTAGCCAAATACCGCTTGCCCCCACATATGAATATGTCGGTTGTTGGGAGCTGCAGGGGTCCTCTCGGAAACTCTTTCAGCGGCATCGTTTCCTCTACTTTCCATGTACTCTGCTATCCACAAATTTCAGGTTTCGCCACGTAAACTTTTATATTATTAGACATATTTGGTCAGCAGTATGGTTCGCCGACGTGTATTCCGGAAAGCTCGGGATGCGCGATCAATTGGCCAACTAATTACGTTGCACAGCTTGCGATGTTTGGGTCAAGTGCTCCCTATGCCAGCTGAGCGTTTACCGTACCGGGCATTATATACTGAGGCCACCAACAGTTGGGTAAAACCGCGTGGTGGTCAAGCGACAACGTGGTCACCAAATATGAAGACCTTGACTGCTCCACTGAGCAAATTGGGCAGGTATCGTCTGACTGGAAGGGGTCTTCGCGATCACTCAAACCGCTGGTTAGAGACGCTATCCGAGATGGCGGTTTGTTGCAGTCAATGGCGTACCTGTATTCATACTATTTCTAGTTCTTCCGCTTAATCTTCTTTAATCTTTGTTGATTTTCGTAGTAATGTTTCCTTCTAGGATATTCCACGTCACTGTTGAGGTGAGTGGCGGCCCGAGCCACAGTACCTTTTGGTCAGACTCATGGCTGTTATGATGATGATGAGCAGTAAGGTTCATTTCTTCTCTGAACATAACTATTCACACCAGCAAGCACAACATTGACGTGTTCGGTGAAAGTCAACTGTAAAACGCTCGGGATGGCTATATGTTTTTTAGGGTTATGCCTCCTTCCTCAACAATCTGATAGCATTCCTGGGAAAAACATCACCAGTTCTTCAAACAGATTCTCTTTATTTTGCAGTCGGCTATTTTTTATCATACGAGTTAGGTCTTTAAGTACTAGATTATTTTCCGTCGCATCATGCAGTCTCAACCTTCAGTCCGTCGGTACTAACCTGTAGTCCGCTGGAGCAATGACCCCGAACTCAGAATCTGCTGTCGTAACACCGGATACGTAGGCAAATGAAGGGGTTTTGGCGACGCCTATTCGGTCCTTGGGCGGGTAGACTGAACCACATTTATAGTTTTTGGTCTGAACAACATCGTTTATAAACGTCTGGATGCAGAAGTGAGGGGATTCTTTACTGATGCTATAAAAGTTATTTGTTCTATGTGTACCGTCGTCTTTTTCTCGAATGTGTAGATGTTTGGATGTTCCGAGAAGAAAAATACCATGGCCATCATTTTCTTCCCGATTTGCCCATAACTTCGTTTCACCGTTGAAAGACTCCGGCTTCCGTAATCTGTCGATCTCCCTTGCTGTAATAGCATAGCTCAAAGTCTGAACTGAGTGCCATCACAATGAATGACCAACAGAAGTTCAGGACTGCAACGTGCCAATATCGGAGCTACATACACTAACCTCTCGACTCTAGCAAAAGATTATTTAGAAGTCCCCCAAAATCTATAGGACTCCTTCATGTGTAAATTACCGAATAGAACACATTATGTCCACAAACTTCAGGAGGAATCGTCCAAAGCAGTTGATACCGCCATTTGGAGGCGAAACTGTTTTTGCATTTTCGGAGGCCGGATCGCCTTCACTTTTCGGGATCGGCCTTGAATCTCTCAGTTGTGAGTAGTTGGCAATAAAACATCACTTCGGCCTTTCGTTTTGCAGTATAACAACGCTATTGCTTGGGGGTAAGAAACGTTGTAGAAACGTTTCAAGACTCCGGTCATTCTCCATACTCATTCTTCGACACATCAGCATATCTTCTGTTGCACGTTTCTGAACATTTTTCCGGCCCATTTAATTCAAAGAGTAAACGCAGCCACAGTAAACGCCCAAAAGGCTTGTGGAACGCTGTTAGATAATGGGATTCTTCTTCCAATAGCAGCCGACAGAACGCAGAGACAATTCAAATTGTGTGAAATTGAGAGCTTAACCTAATTCGAACAAAATATCGCCTAAGGTTGACAACTAGTATCGACCTTGCGGAGTGTATTGTTTAGCGGCCTAAGATCAATGCATATTCGAATATCACCAAACATTTTCAACTTTATTGCGGTCTAACTGATCGGGTGAGCAGGCTGATCTAATGGGGACATCACTTTCGGCTGGGGCAAACTATTCAACTCGTCCTTACATTTTTCACCGAGGGTTGACGGAACTCTCTTAGCAGTATCGTATCCAGTAGGGCAGTCCTGGCTACAGAAGGGCTAACACCATCCGACGTATAACCCAAAATGAAATTAAGCACAGGAAATTACTGATCCAACAGCAAGAAATTCTCCGGCATGTGNTAGAAGGCGCCGATCACACACGTAAATCGGTTAGAAATGCACACGACGTGTGAACGGAAACCGGGGGGTGCTGCGGGTTGGAATTATGACTCATAAACGAGAGAGCGTGTGTTGCATGTGACCGGCGATTTGGACAATAAAGATTGTGCATTATTGGACGCTTTCTCGCTACACTATTCCACATTCGTGGTTGGTTATCAGGAGGCTCTGTGGCCGATGTATGAAAATAGCTTGCTGGTGTAACATTGACAGGTGCAACAGAATCTGACTGGTAGGACCGTCGATTGTCTGCAGTAAGAAGTTCAAGGTAAACCCCTTTCTATGCAAGAGCACCCCGATTTTCAGTCAATATATACTGAACAGCTGATTTCTCGTCGGTCGTTGTGACGTATGGTGACTTGCACCGATTGGCAAATTGGTTCGTTTTTTTATATTCCATGCAGGTCTTCCCACACATTGAACAATTAAAGGGGAGGATGATCAGTAAGTATTTAGGATAGGCAATTAAGTCCAGGGAAGGGCCAAGTTCACCAACAGTTGTTTCTGAACACAAAAAGCTGGTTTGAGTCGACTGACTGCAACTGTTTCAGCAAACCGTAAGAATATTGGGTTGGAATGACGTAAAAGGATTCTGACTGCGCACGGTGGATCAATAGCGTGACTAGCGGTCAGGCCGTGTTTAGCGACCGAGGAAACAGGCTGTTTACACGTTTGATTAACATTGCCGTTGTTCAGTGACTTGGACTTCTTTGTCCATTTGGGCAAATGTTTTTTCATTCTGGAGCTCAAGCACTTCTCGGTTCTGCCTATGTAACTTCCGCCACAGTTACTTACAAGTTAGTAAACATAATGTGAAGTGGCATAGATAGGCTGACCTCCTTTGATTGAAGGCACTGATAAATTCCGATTCCGAGTGAGTACACGGAATTCAGCTGCATTGGACGTTCGTTTGATCGAATTTCTCAATGGCTGCGTTGTGTGATCCATGATATAATCACCTTTAAAAGGCAGCTCTATGTGGATCCTCTTTTCCTCCACAGTGACAACCCTTTCGGATGGTACTTTTTGTCTAATGTGCCTATTTATGAACCTTCTGGGGATAACCATTTAATTGCAGGACAGAAGCAATCAGGTCTAGTTCTTTCGTGCGGTTGTCGTGCACACAGATTCATGCCGTTAGATAGCAAATCACACACCTTAACCCGACACTAACAATGGTAATAAAGCACCGACAACGTGTTCACATAATTTTTGGCATGCCCCTCCACTTAAGCAACTCTAAAAGTGTAGATCGAGCCATTGAAGCGGGCGCAATTTTGTATTCGACAAAAACGACAAACATCGACTGGCGGCACATATTGTGGTGGATTATCAAACCGGAGGCGTGGGTGCTCCAACTCTCGGAGGACTACATCGACGAGGCGGCAAGGTACGTCCAAAAGCCCACATCGAGCGGGTCGAAGACAGCATGGGCGACCGGATGAGCCACCACTCAACTGGGTCGGACCAACCGACGAGAGATGGCAGGTAAAATGGGGTGGACAACCAGACCGAGGACACAAATATTCTAACATTCGAAGTGATATCTTGACTTGCTCGTAGAATACGACCAGAGGCCATAGCGGATGGATTTCTGGCAGCACGAACGACCGGATGTGACATCGCCCAACGAGATCGGCTCAACGGACGAGGAATTGCAAGCGAAAAACCCCGGACAGAAAGCGTTGGACACGCGTGATCTGGGCTGAAGTACACACGACGTGTGAGAGGAAACGAGGGTTACTTTGGGCCGGAATTATGACTCATAAACACGAGCGAGCGAGCGCTTAGCATGAGGATCAGCGTAGTGGACAGTAAAGATTGTGGTTTATTGGACGCCTTTTCGCTACAATATAACAGCGTTTTCGAATTTGGCCGAGTAAAAATGTAATTAATACATACTTATCTAGAAAGAAACCCCGCCTGTCCTTTCCCGACGTCTGATTCCGAACCGCAGTGAGTCCACAAACTAAAATAGAACTCATAAAAACCTTCGTTATGGCTGGGGTCAAGCTTGTTTCCCTATGGCTTTTTTGTAAGAGCTTCCAACTCTTTTCCTAAGCATGGAAACTACTTTCGAACTACCCCATAAGTTGGAACAAGTGAGTCAGAGCCTGTACTAACGGTCCCCTGCTTTTTTAAAAAACTGCCGGCTCGAGGCTATTTGGGCCAGCTACCCCACTGCGTTTGAAAGCTGAAACGTAATGGTTAAACTCAATTTTGGTAGATTGTTGTAAACTTACCGAGGAAGGTACTACACTGTGTGTTTGTGGCGGTGACACAATGGATTCAGGAGGCCAGCCAAAGTGACGTTCAAAGTATTACACCGAGCGCCCCAACCTCTTTGACTTACCATCGATGGGTATGCCGTCTATTTTGATGGCAGATGGGCACCCTGGACCAGTAGCACGGATAAGTTTGGAAAGCCCACTAGTATTCGCTGAAGCAAATGCGGTTTCCATACCCTAAAATTACTCCGTTAGTCAAGTCTCACTATTGACGACCAGGCTACGTTTCAGCTTTCCATCGGTATCCCTCTGGAACGTCTTATATTGACTGTTATCAGGGTATTTTCAACACAACTGGGTACAGCGTGTAGAGTCTGTTACCATTTCGATCTTTTGTTACGTACCATTCTTCATACCGGTTGTTCATTGTACATATTAACTACTTGTCTATTGTTTGAATCAATACACACTACTTCGTCCTCGCGCGTTTCGCCTTCTGCTCGCACGCGGTCCTGGTTATCGTGGACTAACCGTGGCAACGTTCATTTAGCTCGCTGAAGGAACCAAATCCGTTATTACTGAAGGGGAGAATCTTCTTGCAATACGCAGCAGACTTAGTGTAGTGGAATTAGTTGCGGACACCTACTGTGAATTCTCGTATTTGCTTCGAGGTACTGTTCCCCCAACTCTCTGCTCCACTACAAGCGCGACCAATTGTTTACGTGGCTGGGAACAAGTATATCCAGCATGCGGCTGAAGTTTTATCCTTTAAATGAATACGATTTACGATGCTAAAACGGCGGATTAGTGTTCAGGACAGAATGGTGCTGCATAGCATGTCACCCCAAGTCAAGTCGAGTCCAGGTAACTCAGATCAAGAAACTACTTAATGCTCGTCAGGAGGTCAACATTCAACGTTTACCCCACCACCTCTTCGACGGACGACAGTCAATAAATCAGTGTTAGTGTTAGCAATTTCGTGAAAATTCCAAGATTGGTAATGAACCGAACCATGTAACAGACGAATCGTAGGCACAGGGCATATGTTGTATTTTGAAGAGGTATAATTTAAGTGGTGGATATATAGAGGACGATTGGAATTGCTTGAAATTTCGGGTGTAAAAGACGTTAAAAAAAATGATTTCAATGAGACAGAAATAAGAGATCCTAATACCGTTAGACAAATGATCTGCATACCTAGAAAAACTTTGAGATTTCCAGTCAGAAATTTGAAAGAAATCACCGGGAATAAACAAGATAACCGATGAGACTACTAATAAATTCACGTAAACTGACAGTAAGATTGTAGAGTAAAAAAAAGGTTGAACTTGAAACAAAACCTGAGTCTTCTCATTTTATTGCGAAATAAGTTCGTGCTGAAGCGATCACACCAATTTGTGGTTTGATACATCTGAATATTTATCAGATCAGTAGCAACACATGGGCTCTGTAATGAACTTCGAGTCAGAATCATTAGTTCTTTGAAAAGAACTATAACACATCTAGACATTCGTTTCTATCCGTATTCAGTAATCTTAAGTGCTATCCCAAAACAGCATGACAACACTGAATCATCTGCTTCTGTATATATTAACTACACCTAACATTTATAACAGTTTACGATTTAAACACGAATTGTTGGTTTAATGTGTGAAGGAACTGAAAAGAAATTTTACAAGTAAGCACTGTACCTTGAAGAAATAACATACCATGCTTCAACCGGATAAATTCCAGCCCTTTGTAAAGCTTCGATACCTAGTTCAAATAAAATTGTTCAATTCCAAATCAATAAGTTCGCTCGAAGAAATGTCCTTGTATCACGTGAGCAGCTGCAGTGCATGCGAAAGCCATTTGTGACTACAAGCAGCTCCTAGCTTTCATTTTGTGGAAGGATGTTGTTAAAACCAAACTGCACCTTGTCAGACAAAGTGGATAAAAAGAAAATCCAATAACTACGATAAGGTGGAATCGTCAGTTGTTATCCCACATTTTGAGGTATGGACCAAAAGTTCAACTGTGTACATTGTGAAAATGGCTGAGTAACATGAACTCCAAAGGAAGAAGTCTCACAAAAACCCGAAAATGAAATTGAGGGATAAACAAGCTTAAGTTCAGAGACCTACTGAACCATGAACACAATTTAGGTGTAAAACATCCTTCCCCAGTTACGAATTTGAACAGTGAAATCAGAAGACCGGTTTTGCAAGATGGTAATACCATATCATATGTTCTCGTCAGTTGCTAACACATAACAGCGGTGAAAATAAAAAAATATTTAAGCGAATTAAGTTCATGCATCAAGTCAATGTATACACTGGTCTGTCATTGGTCAAAACCATGGCAGACGGAGGTTCAAGGTCAACAGCTTTTGCACACAGAGGACCGGCTTGCTACGCGTGACTAGGTAATTGTGTGGCCGTGTGTCATGCCACCTCCCTCTCTCAATTAATGATGCTTCGTTCACCAGTAAGACTGGTGCTGAGTAGTCATAGCATTACTTATAGGTAGCGTGGCCGGTTTCATAATTTAGATGAGACACGATTGTAAAGTCTGGGCTTCGGCGGGATTTAAACCAGGCCAAACGCGGCAAGCACCCTAACAGCTGAGCTATAAAGCCTCGCCGCGATCTCAGAAAAAATTTCACATCTTGACTCAATTACCCGCCCAATTCACTACGTCATATGAAATCCACCAAATGATCCAATGGATTAGACAGGTAACTGATTCCAAATGTGACATTTTCAGAACCCTGGGCGTAGCTTCATAGCTTAGCTAGTAAAGCACTTACCGTTTTTAGGCATGCTGTTTTTGACGGTGGTCTGAGTTCAAAGTCCAGGTTTTTCGCATCTCGATCTTCCCTGGAATTATCTTGGTCGATATGACGGACATGTGTAACATTGCATAACTTTTCTGTCAAAGGCATACAAGCCACAATGATTAAAGTCAGTGGCCTGGCTGATTTGTATGGAATACGGTTCGCACTTTCAACATACAAAGTGCTGCTTCAAGACTGGAGCATTCCCAGTCATGTGTACTTTGTTGCAAGCAATCCACTTGAGACTGTGGATAGCTTCACGCACTTGGGCAACACCACCTCATCAGTTTGCAGTATTGCTGTTGAGACATCGGCGAGGATAGCGAGTTACGATTTGTCTTCGCAAGCCTGCTCTATATGTGAAGCCGAAGAGCGTCCGCCGTCGTTGAAAGGGGAGATGTATTCATTGCCTATGTGCATTTTATAGGACCCTATGGTTCGGAAACGTGGCTCGTTTACCACGAAGATGAAAACAGAGTTGCTACATTCGGCCATCATTGTCTCCTCCAATTAGCCCACATCAAGTGAGATGGTTGGAGCAGTTCGCCAGCGTGTATTTTGGAACATTCCGAATGCTCCATAACTTGGACAACCATTCAATTTGTACATGTGATGGCTGGGTCACATACTTCTCAGGCCAGCTGAGCGGTTATCATAGCAGAAACTATTGGTCGGGACCACCAACACTTGGGCAAGACCGCATGGTGCTGTTTCAACAGTGTGGTCACAAACCATGGAAGCCCTGATTGCTTCATTGGGCAAAGTAGGTAGCTCTTGACGGCCATGCTAGAATACTCGTAATCACTCAAATCAGCGGCTGGAAACACTGATCGAAATAACAGCTAGCCATGATCAGGTGTACCTGCATTTAAACCACTTCTAATTCAACAGCCCAGATATGTTGTAAAAATTCACGTCCTTTCTGCATTTTCTTTAAGCTAATTCTACTTTTCTGTTGCAGTGAACGGTAACTTTTAGTGTTATGAGCTAAGAACGTGAATGGCTCGAGGGCCGTTTACTCGGAAAACCAACACATGGGTTCAGCGCACATGACTACAAACAAAAACACTAATCTGCATACGACACTGGTCTCAGAACATCACGATTGCCACGGACGCTGATGTTCAGTTCCTTCAGGTAGCAAGATCCATTTCATGCTGCGCTGCACTCCAATACTTCTTACCGTATTTTTCTCGCAGCTACTTCAGTGCCAAAATCCACGTTTCCGCCTCGCTACTGAATAGTAGTGGTGCGAGTAGCATAGTGCGGTCGCTCGTCTTCAAAACACTACTTCACACAGGGTCATCGTAAACTGCACGACAGTGATTTCTCGTCGCTTAACCGAAAAATGACTTGGTGGGAGGTGTTGGCCAACCATACTACATGTATAAAGCCTTCAGGTCAGCGTTGTCGTAGACTCGTGTGCATGCCTAACTCAAGGATTAGGCTTTTCATAAAATTACTCTCACATTCGATGGGTGTCTATTTCTCGTACCATAGAACTTAAAGGCACCCAGAAGGACAAGAGGTTATTGACCGAATAATCCACCGCCCAAACGCTAAAAGGGTGTCCGCAGTATGAGAAAACGTGTCTTTTGAAATAGAGTCCAAATAGAGATTATCAGTCAACGTGGAAAAACCGCAAAGCGTGTTGCTTAAAATCTTGGAATCAACTTGATTTGTACTTATTTAACGGAATCAATCGATATTTGGTAAAACCGCCTCGAAAATTTATCGGTTTCTCGAAATCAGCTGAAAGAAACGAATACGGACGCTGCCCTTCAGTTTGGTCGTATAAGTCTTGATTTCACATCTGGTTGACACTCGGAATGGCACGTGCCATACTGGTCAAAGACGATATCACGGATTTTGATGTGTCCACCTGTTGTCTAGCGTAGAACAAATACGATACTGTAGGGAGCGAAATCGTGGGACTTATAACAAGTAATGGATTAGCTCGAGCCCAGTTGAAACGGAATATCGGAACTTATTGATACAGTTACCAGTTCACTCCATTTCTGGTTGCACACACTTTATACGTGGCAATAGTTAGAATAATCCGTTATGGTATGTGAGGCAGACGGGTGCTAAGCACCCAGCGTTCGCTTGGTGCTTGAGCCACGAGAGTTCGCTCGGCTGACACTTGTTGGAAGAATGACAAGGTGAGCAAGGCACTCCTGATTGTCCGTAGGCCTGTCATTTCAGCCTATGTACGCATGGTCATGACATGCTGTCATTCACGAACTACTATAATGGAATCTGTGGTCAACACAGGTACTTCGTGTGTGCAGGAAATACTGATTTGCCCGTATAATAAAGCAAATTTCGTTACGGAGATTTATGGTGAAAACTTAACGAGGAAGCTGGTGTTAGAGTCGAACATTCACGAATGATGATCATAGGACCTTCTCATGCATGTGAACGGCTCTGCAGGTTTACACAGATTCACAATCCGAATTTACTGCCAGGCAGGATGGCAAGCAGGAATAAGAGATGGTATTGTGGTCAACAACAGACCTCAGTATATTATTTGATAGCGTCTATTGGTTTGGGAATTTTCCCCAACCAGCACACCTTCTAACCGAACCCAGTTTCATCTACATATATGTAATGTCCTGTCAATAAACCCTCCTCGAAACCCCAGTTTGCTCTGTGCATTCAGGCTAGAATGGTCTAGATGGGGATTTCGGTAACTCTACTGTATAGAACCTACTTCGTTACGTGTAAATTGGAAACACGAACTGTGGTTGACTACGTGATGTCGAATGATATCGAAGTGTGCATAGCATTTCAGATAAGAACGACGAACTGCTTTTTTGCACCGATGCGAATCGTACCTGTGTACTTATGACGGGGTCCCACGTCAGTGTTAAGGGAGTCGATTTTCTTTCTGCGCACAAAGCAGTATACGCTTCAAGAAAAATCTACGTGAATTTGGGACCATTTCCCCAGTAGTATTAAAGAGTTTGGCTATATTGTAACTGTTACTAGCCGGTAATCAGTGTTGGCCATAGCAGCCTCCAAAGGCTTTCATCAAGCCGACCTCAACCTCACATGACTCCACACACGGTTTTCATCGATCTCCACTAAAGGGCCACTTTTTCTGACATCGTTATATACACATTCCGCTTTTACGGTTTAACTCCTCACTCGGATAAACAGTCTGTAGCGCTTCCTTGGCGCCAGTCTGTTAAATTAAGTTTGTACTAAGTCTCTTCGTAACTTGCTTCAATGATTACCAAGGCTTCAGCCAACGTTGTGGAGTGAACGTATGGACCCCAACTTCCCCCTTTCGTAAGAAACCTTCAACAATGATTCGAACATACGTGACTGCGTGCGCCGTATATACGCAAGCTAATTTGCCTAAGGAATTCGCTATTCAAAATAGTGCACATGTGGGCATATACGCAATTAAAAGTATACTCCAATGGATCTGATTGTGCACCTTCAGATTTGCGGACTGATGAGCTTTTGTTGCAATTTGCATGGGCTTTGACCCATCGTTACTTCTCTCTTGCCCATCAATGTGTACAAAATGAGTTGCAGACAGAATAGCCTGTAGTATCAAGTAAATACCACAGCTCACAAAACTGACGTTAATGTGACTGGCCTATCTGAATGAAACCGGCATCACATTGTTCTATAGAAAATCAGAAGCAATGTTAGTTCAACCACTCATCTTTGTTGACAACGCCGAAACATGCTTCCTCCCCAAATTATTGCAAGTGCGCATTTAGTAATGAGCAGGTTGTCTAACTGAAGACATTCGAACACGGCCATGCTTCAGACGCGTTTTGCACAGTGCAACCAAACAGAACGTTTGCCGTGCACTTACGATCGGTGTGTCGACAACCACAACTTGTCTAGATTCACCATACTTATCTTAAACGGTGAATGCGTGGGGTTTTACTACACCCCAATAAGTCAGATCCACTGGAGTTAATTTACACCTGTTTTATCATTGCACGTGACATGGATAAAAAAGGCGCGCCTTAGTTGTAATTGCTATGTTAAATATTAGTCACTGAACAAATGCAAGCGTATGCAAGATTAAACTGTCAAATGTTTGGCGTGGCCCGTGTGCACACGAATCCGAGCAGCGCGTCACCGACTCTCACATGAGGCGACATCAACTAAAATGCGCTCACCTGAACGTAACCGTGATCATCATTCAGTCTGGACATGGCCAAGACAATTACCGGCGCATCTCGTCGACTCGCCCCATACCGTCAACCTAACCTTTTTTGTCCGAAGTATCGAGACAAAGACGGCTAGTCAAAAGGCGGCGTTGGCCACAGTTGAGGCGACCGTAATTTGGCTGGATAATTCGCCATCGTGCACACAGGCCTTGCGGTTGCCATGGTCACCGCCTGTGCCATGACTGATGAAACTGTCACGGTTCCAGTTGCGTCATAATTTTGACGTAACTGTATCCAAACTTCGTCTCTCCATGTTTACCTGTGACGTGATTGATCATAATTGAACTTATCCGTTCTGTTCACTACGCCCTAACAAAAGTGTTTCACATAAATGGCCTGATGGATAACCGAAAACGAGATTGTTCGCTGCACAGTTTTTCTGATAACTACGATGCAACATAAGTATAGTGGGAAAATTCCAGCAATAGAGTTGTGGCCAAGCCATCTCTTTGACGATTTTTTAAACGGTTTTCACGGGTCAGCCAAAAAGGACTTAATAACCAACAATAGTCTTCTCTTCATGATTTGACATTTTGCCGCTTACAGAAGGTGAACACGTGGAAGACCTGTGGTCGCAACAACCAAAGGATAATCACTGTACACAAATTTGTTACCAATTGTTTCACTCTGATAATTGTTCGGAATTTTCGAAGTCTGCTCCAGTTTCTAAAGAGTGTTACATGGGCATTTATTGCACATCATTTTTGTGCAAATGAAGTTTAAGGCAGCCAACGATAGGCTTTCAATTTAAACTCCAATCAACTCACTTCTTGAGTCCGATTCAAACGACTAAAAAGCCGGGTATTGAAAAGCATGCACAGCGCTTTGTGTGAACAACACGGACCACAAATACTGTTCTCGCTGATAAAATGTGACAATAGACCGATCGAACACGGAATAGAACGCTTACTCAGCAAGGTGGGTTATATCGTCACCTGTTGGAATGACAACTGGAAGTGATAGATGACGTTGGCGCTGCAGCGGCATACTGATTTCATCTATCAGACGATCTATGAATCCATTTCCGTGGAAGATTATCCACGTCACCTATTTACAGTAGATCTAGCAGTTCAAAGATGCAATAGCAAGCGTACATTATAAACGTATTCGAACAAACAAAATCATGAGTCGGAGAACTAACGAGCATACAGCGAGCTGGCTTTGTTATTCATTCACATTCGAGATCGAAGTGAACAAAATCTCAAAGGATTGAACCTCACATTCGTTGAGAAACACGTAATTAGACATATTTCTACCTATCGGTATGTCAATTGAGTGAACAAAAATAACTAGATGGCAGACGAGGATCGCAGATACAGATGCTACCACAACTTATAACACAGGATTAAGTAACACAGAATAGAGAAGACAATGTAACATGAATCCAATGTTTCCACAAAACTCAAAGTGAAACCTCATTAACGGTGTGAATTGCTTTATTAAAAGTATAAATCAGCAAATATGTGTAAGTATGAGAATGACGTGTGTATTGAGGAAAACCTGTGTAAATTCATGGAACAAGTAGGGCAGAGGGGAAAAAAATCACAACTCTAAAAAGCACACAGATCGTATCAGTCGTCAGAACGCGATGAAGAGAGAAGATCCAAAAATTGGATTTTCCGCGACTGAGGATAAGGAGCCAAAGTTGTTACATATCGAAAGGATTGAGAGAAACTTGTGATTGGCCTAAACCAGCATCAGTCGGAAGACAAAGATTTCTCGGGTGGCCGGTGGTTGAATCAAGTACCGCCACCGTATCACTCTCACTATCTGAATCACCAAACGGGTTCGTTCCTGGCTTGACCGCTGATTCCACTCCCGAACGCACTTCGGCAGTCTCGACCGAATAATAACCGCTGGAAGTAGATTTGATGGGCTCAACCGAAGATGTTGGCGGATTCGAGGAGGTTCGCGCAGGTGCACCAACCTCTGTGACGTTCGAAATAGGAATTGGGCTGAAACACGCCAAACACAAGAAATTCAGCATCCATGACTGATTTCACTAACAGAACGCTCATTTCTGTAAAAAAAAGGCAGTTGCGGGAATAGCTCAACGACAGAGATAGAATTCTAAGCGTGTAATCACCGGTTCGAAACGCAGCTATCTCAAATGCCAGAAAATATTAAGCCCACAGATGACAACAAACCGCATCGCATAAAAGACTTTGTGACGTGTGTTATAAAGCAGTAGGTAATTAAAAAAAATAGATAAAACAAGTAACTGTCTAATGTGCTAATGAGCAGGAATAAGAATGAACTAATTGATCAGTCAACTGGAATAAACCGGAATTGTAGGCAGTGGGCTTCCTCGCTCGGTGAGAAACATCTAGAAATGAACCATATATGCAGTTGAATAACATTCCTGATCACAGTCAACCCTAAATTATAACCTTTTTAAGCCCATCGAAAACATTACCCTCGAGAGTTACACCCTTATTTAAAGGACGTATTTTTTAAAGTCTGGAAGAAAATACATAAATGAAGGTCAAAACACGCTTACTCGGTCATATCGAAGTTATCCGTTTCATGCAGTCAGTTGATTCATAGCAGACCTGAAGACCTAAAACACCTAACATGAATACAGTCTGCCACCGAAATCGCGCCACTGATTGATTAACTGAGTTAGGATAGGCTAAAAACTACTGAATCCCAGGGAGTAGCTGCTTATTGCTTCATATGAGACGACGAAATTTTCCATCTCACCTGAGCTGACGGTTGATACTGCGGGATGAACCCTCAATCGACTTAAGAAAAATTAAACGAATTAACTTTTGTAATGCCATACACAGTTAGATAGCTAGTCTATTTATGCTGTTTGGGTGGATGGTTGAGTAGCAGCCAAGTTAGTTTAGGAGCAAGAGTAAACAAATAAAACTAGACTCACTTGATGTGCATAAAATGAACTATAGCATTTATACCTGGTATAAACAATCTACAGTCTAATATGAACTGTAGCATTAGCGCAGATTAAGGTAACATGCTGGGTGTGCGTTGTATGTTGGGTTTTGTTTGGTCTTATGCACAGCACTTTACTGATGCTCTCTTGTCTAGCAGCGTCATTCAGTTTGAGGTCAGAAGATAAGTTAACATCGAAGTCTGGTTGTAGTTAGGCACCTTTAGTTTAAGAACAAGTGAAATTCGATAAATAGTCAAATTCAAGAACGAGATTACGATATGGTGAAATCCAATTAAGTGAAATATAATGGAGAATATGTCGAAGCATGACTAGACTAGTGATGACTGTTATCAGATGTAGCTATTGAAGCAATGCTGAGACAATCCAGGTCTAAGCTACTTACAATTTATCTGCAAAGCCGAAGTGCTTAAAAACAATGGAATAAAAACACACACATACCGCTGCATAATGGACGGCTCTTGTGTTTTCATCGGAGCAGTCTCCTTGAATGGTTGAAGAACGTTCATCTGGATGGCATTTGTGGAGAAAGTCAGAGGACTTTGTGGACGGGGTTGACCGACGGATGGTCCTAACGAGCCCTGAGCCACGCGACTGGCGAGAATCTTGGGCAGTTGTGGCGTTGAAACCGGACTAGCTGATGATCCATTCCAGCCCACTTCGGATGTGTTGTCCTTGCAAGATGGATGATCAGTGTTTAGGGCGACACGTAATTGATCCACAACGTGGGTAGACGATAAACCTGATGTATCAACCGTCGTCTCGGCCAGTAATTTTCTGGAAGACGAGCATACGCAAAAGCATAATGAGGGAACCGAACGTATCACACATTTACAAGTTGTAGGTCACACTGCAAAAAGAAACAAACCAATGCGTCACTCATCTGTAACACAACGCAAACCTGGCGAAAACAGTTCACAAACAGTGTACAACTGCCAGCCAGTCCAAATATCAATTTGATTAATGAATTCTGTGCAACTTCAACATCAACAATTCTCTAATCCAGCGCTATAAGCAATAACGGAACACATGACCAACGAAGAGACCGATTACAGTGAGGATTTTCCTAAAAGCAAGGCGAACGCTACACGTTAATCTTTCGCCCCATAGCAATTGACGCAACAACCACCAGCAGCAACAACAAAGACTAATAACAATAATAATAACGTACAATATCTAAACGAGAAGGCTCAGTTTTTATTGATGTGGTGGCTGACATAACCAAGGCAACGTCCGAACTCTCTCTGGAATCAAAAATCATTTACTCTCCAATGGACATATGACATTATGTTGTCTCTCCACACTTGTTCCAGTTGCTAACCACGTGAAGCAGACAGTTTCATCTTACAGATACCACCACTTCCTGTTTCTGAGGATTGTCAGTTCGTTTATTCCGTTCACTAGAATGGTAATTCACACACATGAATAGATTCAAAATTACATTGCACAGCAGGTAAGGTCTAAATCGATAATCACTTCGTCCCGCTCCAATGCAGCCTTCAACTGTATGCCCACTTGAGACGATTTCTGCGGTCGACAGATAAAACATTGCTTGATTCAAGACGTTCGCTGTTGGTATTTTAACTTCAAGTAGAGATTATACAGTTAGAGCAACTCCTTGGGTTGTTTCTACAAACAAGATTTCGATGCAGAAGGGATTGGCAGCCCTCTGAAGCTTACGTAAACTAAGGTAAGATAGACGAAATGGACCACAGCCCAACCAGATAATGTCCCATACAAACGGCACCGGTAATTACTGTTGTATCTGACACCCCAACATGAAAAGTAGCATGAGAGTATAAAAGCGAGGCTGGCGAAAAGGGAAGTGACTAGCAAGGGTCATCAACTAGGGTTAACGAAAATCACATAACCCATAAAAAAAAACTGTGGTATGAAATAACAGAAGACCAAGAGAAAGACTGCGTTAGAACTTTCTAAAAATACGCGTTCGACCTGATGGCAGACAACAGAGGCCAATGAATCAATGTCAAACGAAGAGGTACACAAAGTACGATAAGCTGTGAACTATTACAAGGACATGTAGAAAGAATTTACAAGTCCGGTGTCGTCAAATGAAGATGTGTGATACCAAACGAAGGTAGTGTAATCAAGGGTATTCAGGTGTGAAACCAGGGATCTCACCGGATACCAGCTGGCTACTGAAATCACCGAATGCGCCTAGGCGACAACCGGGGACCTCAGAGATTTTAGGTTTGGGTCAAATTATCCATTAATCCACATAGTGATTCTGGGAACATCGAAATTAATCACGTGAAATGGCTGGCCAGGAAGTATTTTATTAAACAGCCTTTCCAAACTGGAACTCGACAGCAGACCGGGAGATTTCGTTGATAGCCAGACGTTAAACATCATATGCACTCGAGAAACCGTACATAAAAAAACCAATTCCATGGACTGGTACTTGGTGGAGTTCAAGGTCGCAGATAGGGTGAGTAAAAAACCAAGTCCAAATGACCGTATCACAAAACGATGCAGACACGAGAGGTTTGCTTACAACCGAAATCCAGAATTTTTACACTAATTTCACTACTACTCGTCAGTACTTAATAACAACAGTAACAAAACGAGAGACTAAGATAGGATACTGTGATCGGACTTACTTGTTTCTCGGTGCGCATTCTGGACACTGCTGATCTGCGTATGCATAATTTTCGAAACAGCTGAGTACCCGTGTGTGAGAAAGATGAGGGAAATGAATGGAGAGTTATCGAAGTTACCAAAATGGGAAAAACATTTGACTATCTTTCGGTTCTCATAACACTACTTAGAGAAATTAGAAAATACGTAGGCGGAGAAACGAGTGGCAGTTCATGAAAATCGCATCAACGGCGAAACGCGCAAATTAACATGGGTGATAATTTAGTCCAAATGAAGGCAAAGCAACATCAACAGCAACACTGGAGGGCAGGTGCTAAGTTAATTACCAGGATATTCTGCACGTCGTTTGCGATAGGCCAATATGCCTAGGAAATTGTTTGAACCTCGTGAGGTGAAACTGGTTAACGACCACTTTTCGCACAAGACAAACCTTTATTATTGTGGAGGCATCATCCTTGATCATCAACATCAGAAAACAAACAAACCTCGTACAAAGAGAGAAAAGAAAGAAGAATGGGAGAGAAAGGGACCCAACTACCAAAAATAGTTACGTCTATATTCAGACATTCAACATCAAGTTACTTACACCGCACAAACAAACAACCGGGTTATACATGAATGTAAGGCGTCATAACTATGACAGTTTCTTTACGGTTTTCACTGCTCTACGTCATTAAGGGTACTCACTTCACAGGCAGCTCGATTAAACAATAACAGTCATACCACTGAGTCCGGTTAGCCGTCACCTCACCTAACGTCTCCAACCACTGGTTATGTGAATCACAAGATCTCCACAGCCCAACCAACCCTTGGTAAACGACTTCGCTACTTTATACAAGGTCATCAGCTGTACACCTCGCAGTTTACGCCAGTCGGCCGCAGTGTCGGCACTGAGTGTTTGGTGTGACAGATAACTAGGTAACATGCTTTGCACATGGTCTGATCAGACGTAAGGATGTAACAGTAGTACTCGATTGACAATCACCCTTGATAACCAATCAGTGGTGGGTTGGGACGGATTAGTTTCAATGGATTTTAGTATGTTCGTCATTCTGTGCGATGAATAAAATGTGAATGTCTACCAAAACATTGAAAAAGTTTCTGCTGTCATCAAACACAACAAAACAGTGTGTTAACACACGTATCCCGGTATAAGAATGTTGTTTCTTCCTTGGAGAACATACGTAACAGGGGGTTGGTCAGCTTGTAATTTTAATCGAAACCCGATCTGTACGCGCTGGGGTAGATTCGGTTGAGAAGTACACAACGATAGACTGGAATATACGCAGTTGAAGGTGTGGGTGGAACAACCTGAGTCCAATTCGCATTGAGTCGTTTACCCGGAGCACACCGAAATATACTGAAGATGAGATACAAGTGACCTTTTAAGGGTCTTTTAACGGCGATAATGCCTCCGAAAATATAGGCAACAAACTTAGCGTAGCCCTGAGCAAGACCTATTTGACAACAAAACTACGAGTTCAGTTTAATTCCAAGCCGATTTTGCGCCCTCAGGTGAGAGATACGTGGGCTGTTCACGCTGTCTTTAACTGTGTACACCCTTTCGTTTGTTCCTGTGGCGCGAGCTACGGAGGATGCACGAAATGGCGATCATCCGAACGCATTCGGGGGCATCATCCGGTGTGGCTAACTCGGGGCTTGTCTTCTACTGTTGCGCACCTAATGGAGTCAAATCGCTCAAACGATCTCAGACTCATTTCGTCCCATCTATCACGCTCTTGGTTTACAAACAAAACAGGTCAAAGAGCGCTTGCTAGCAGTCGCAGAAGCCATAGCCACCCGTTTACTCTCCCCCCACACGTCTCGTCAAAACACTGAATCTCCGACGACCTGGTGTCCACGTCCGGACCGAACAGATTTCGTAAGCATGAACACTATTTTAACAGTCATCAGTAGTTTGCACAACCGACCTGATCCTTCTGAAACTGATAACGAACCGTTCGATCCATTACCATACCTTTTCTCATACATGATTAACCCATATAAATAAATGTGCTGTATTTTGCCTGATGATCAATCACCGGAAACAAGCCTGTTCGCTACGTTTTTTCCCCAAGTGCGTCTCATTCACCTTATCCGGAAGAACATAGGGTAAGGTGGCCTTATGGCTAGCCACGAATCTCCTTTGAAACTTTTCCACTAACATATTAAAGATAGACAACATTCAATTAGGATTCCGAGGTTCTCATGTGTTCAGGTGGTTAGACAGAAAAGTGTGTTCTGGGTCTTAGGAAAAAGTTACACAGCCGGGATAGTACAATTTCGTCATGGATGTGAGTGAGCTGGAAATTCCAAGAAACCTTAGCGATTGATAGAGAACATAAGAATACGGTTTTTGGTTAGAATCAAAAGCGACCTGACAGTTGGTGGGAGCAAAGCTGTATTACGGGCCCAATATAGTTTTGCGTAATCGTTTTCAGAAACCGTCTTCTTGTAGATTGCTCACTTGACTGTTCTAATAATCGATGTTCGAGGGTGATATTTAATTCCATTTTCCAACAACGGATTGATTCAGAGAATGTGACAGCAGGAAGTGTCTCACGTAACAAGTCCCACACAGTATATACCGTATCCTCAGAGCATACTTTTGAGGCGTTGAGAAATTGTGAACAACCCGGTGATCTGTCACACGTAAAAGTAGAGAAGCTCATGAAGTTCAGATGATATCGTGCTAAATTGGATTGCGGTACACTACACGTCCAAAAGATCTGTTTGGGCAGCGTCTTATCAGGACATTCACGAGAGGTAAACTGCCATCATACGGGAATTCGTAGATTTCCGGGAGATTTGTGTTCTTCGATCTGCAATTGTTTCGTCTAATCTGGAAGACGATATCCACGTGTCGTTTGTACGGCATCACACCACCAAAGAGTAGATGGACAGCTTGTTCGATATTAGCCACGAACGCATCAGTGCAAAAACAGAGCTCTGTAGGCTTCCTACGGCTACGACGTACATTTCTCGGAAGTGTTTGAACGCCCAATTAAACTGTAAATTTTCTAAACAGAGTAAACGCATCCATCTGGCGCTCCGAAGTGACGGCATAACGTACGAAATAGGCTAAAACAGGTATGCACCTAGTGCTACGGTTTCGGGTCACGAAACATTTACAGCCAAAGAACTCGCACCATTGCATAGCACAATGTCTAGGTTAGTAGTTACAAAAAATTCTTCAGCTTCTTGTCCTTTGGCCTCCAAAACATGCCCATCCCCTATCTTGTTCAACATGTACTACGTGAACAAAAAAATCCGAACAATGACAATTGAATACAATACAATCGAATATGAAGGTACATATAAGATCAAACATCTACGCAACGAATGGGCCGAGGTTCATTCGAACCAGCTTATCAACACTAAGCTGGAGGTCGTTTAGACAAGCTTTCAGTCTAGTGTTGATATTTGAACAGAAGTGAGGAAGCTGAACTGAAGCTCTCTGCTGGACAAGCAATATTTTAAGTGAGATCTAATTGAGAAGAATCTGGGTTTCAGTTGAAGATGGACCAGTCAGAGACGGCCTATCTAAACGTGAGAAGCACTCCGCTGGTTGAGCTACGAAGCCACACCCGGAGCACAAGAACCTCACATTTCGACTGAGTTAGTTGTCTAGCTCACTGTATCATACGAAATCCATCAAATGATTGACCGAATTGACTGTCCAAGCAGGAATTCGCCGACACCATTGTTGAGCATTGTGACTGGATTACCGGTAAGCAGTAAAAAAGTGACCTTTTAAGTGGTTAGCGTTCGCGTACTCCTGTCTGCAACAATTAAGATTTACGTCTTTTTGAATTTGGATCCCAGCTTGAGCTGACACTCTCATAAGACCAGTTCCTCATCCACTTTTCTTGTTCGGATCGACCACCCAGTCTGGAATGTAGATCTTCCAACAGCACAACACGTTTTAATGCAACTGACGTAAATTCGTACGACATACTTCACGATTATTTTTCGGTAGTTTGTTTTTGAGATATTGGAACTGCTTCCGGTGACCAATGTTGCGTTTAAAAAGGTTTATCATGCACACAGGTGTGTGTAGACGAGTCGGTCCTACTGAGATACGCACCACTGGGAATCGAATTAATAAATCTCCATCAAACAGTTAGTATTGAGCTATCTAACTCTTGCACTTTATTGACCGAAACATTCCACTGATTAAGAAGCTGCATCAGTTTCAGGAGCTGTATAAAAACATGTCACGCGGTTTCGTTTCAAGAACCGTTGTGGTACCTCTGAGTGGAGCGACAGTCATTGGAAATGGTCGTCTCTTATAGCATTACGCTGTACTGACAAAATGAGAAATAAAGCGCTCAATTTGTGGCTTCAGGCTAAATCGCAGTTATACAGAGAGCAACCTACAGAGCAGCTGAACGTTGCGGTAGTGTCATTCTACGAGTAACATACCGCTTGGATCGAGTGCGATCCAAGGGCAAATGTTTGGCTTGAAAGGACCGAGCATGAGGGCGGATGGTCGGTCCCGTCGCAAAATAACGAATGGTGACAGGCTGGCATGATAATCATTATCATAGAGAGCGATACATCAGTGGTTCATATTGATGCTGTAAGTGAAAGTAAGGCATCATCAGCAAGCCAGCTTCCTTACGGCCCTCATTGTTCAGTGTTACTGACTGCACTGACTTCGCTTCCATAAAACAACAACATTCAAGCCACTGAACTCGGTTGGCTGCCATCTCACCTAAAGCTCTCGACCACCGACTCCGTGAGCCGCTAGGGACTCAACCTAGGAGACCGACCCGATTCTAGTGACCAACCCCTTTGTGAACGAATTCACTTCTCTACACTAGGTGAACATCTGTCCACCTCGCACCATATGCCAGTTGGCCGGAGCGTCCGCAAACAGTGCAAGGTGTGGCAGACGACTAGCTGGTACACTTAGCAGATGACCGAACCATCTAAATCTGTGCAGATGTAAGGGGTGAACGAAAGAACTCGTTTGACAATCACTACCAAATATCTATTTCCTATCGCCCTCTTTGCTTGCCCGTTGGTGCCACCTGACAAAAGCGAACGTACGCAAATATCGTTGGCCAAATATCTGAAAACGGTTCACGTCTTCTACCATTAGCGGCCATGTTTCGCTGTCGTATAATTATACAGCCCTCATTGCCGCCTTATTTACGCGTTCTGTTATCGCCAGAGGTCTCCAAGATTAGCGAATACCGCCCTAGCCTCAGGGATACACGCTTCTATTCCATCCCCTACATCGCCACCGCCGCTGATACAGCCTCTCAGGTACATAAAACCGCTCAACATCCTCTATGACGGCTTCAATATCTAACATCAAATGTATGTAATCACAGTAATCTGGAAGGAACACTGTATCTTAAAGCTCCAAAATGCAGTCGGAGGTATTTAGCAGAACGCAAAGTAGCGTCTAGCATTGCTTGTGCTGTTTGAAAGCCGATAAAAAGCAACACCTTATTGTCAGCATAATCAATACCAGTCAGTCTTTCACCGGGTAGAAAATCTACGCCAGCATCTTACGAGCATCGTAGGGAGTCCTCCATTATTTCGTCTTTGGAAAAATTAAACAAGAATGGTGAAAGTGGACAGCCTTGACATGCGCCACTCCTGGTGCTGAAACTGTCAGACAGTTCACCGTAAACCCTAACCTGAGCTGAAGTATGGGTGTAAGGCGTCGACAGTATGTTCACATACTTCACCGGTACGCCTCTGCGTTGAAGCGGTTCTGAAAGTGTGGATCGATCCACCGAATCGAACGCATCTTTGTAGTCGAGAAATACGGCAGTTGTTGGTCACCGGAGCATATGAGGTTGCTTCAGAATTTGACGAAGAGTAAAAATGTGTCCAATGCATTTCCGCCCGGGATGTAACCTTGCCTGTTCTTCTTCTATGTTTGCCTCCTGAGGTGCAATGAGTCGACGAAGTATAATGGATGCCAGAAACCTAGTAATTATTGGGGTCGGGCTAATTCCCCTGTGTTTCTCGCAAGAGCCTCTGATACCCTTCTTGAACATGAGAACTATTATCGAGCGACCCTAGCACGGAGGGATGGTCTCCGCTGTCCACACAAGTTGAAACAACTGAGTCAAAGCCTCTGCTAATACCTCCCCACTTCCTTAGAAAATTGTCGTTTCCTGATCATCTGGATCAGTAGACCTATTACGTTTGAGAACCGAAATGCGATTGCACACCACAGTCTCAGTGGATGGTGCTAAATCTGTCGATCAATTTGTGATATTACAAGTTTGTGGTGACAACACAGTAGAAGTAGGAAGCTGTTGGGGATGTTACATAGCCCCAAAAACTGTCCACTTAACCGATAATGAACATTTACCATTTTTGTAAATTCGAATTCCTCTATTGCACCATCATTTTTTTATTTGTGGCGCCGATTTACATACTGGACGCTAATTCACCTGCTAGTCACCCGGTCGCTTGACGAACTATAAAAACGCAATAGCTGCATTTTTGTAACTTGTCTTCGGACTGAGACAGTAAAAAATCTCTCTTTCTGTAGATCAGTGTTTTTCCTTCGTAGTCTGCTTGGGGATCGGCTCTTTATCGTAAAACAGCGCGTACAGTATCACTGCGTCGCGGGAATCGTTCCAGCTCATTTGCATCCGCTCAAAGTGTTCCGCCCACCGCTCTGACCTTCTGGACTTATTATGAATGAGTGTGTCATCTGCTTCGCTGATGGCTTCACGGATAGACGGTCGACTTGGATCAGTAGCACCAAGCCTTACGATGAGCGTTTAGGCTAAGTTTCAGTTTCCTACAGATATCTCTCCCAAACATGTTGTGTGAACTGCTAGGAGGGACGTTCCGTCTGGCTTCTAACAACTCCAGGGATTTTTCCAAGATCCATTGTTTGTTCAACCTATGGACCGCCGTATAGCACACTACAGTACCTGCTTCATGAACGGCCTGTAAGATCTGGGTACGGCAGTTGATACGATATTTTTTTAATGAAAGCTGCAAGGCCTGATTATGAAGCTGGTTTGGTACTTATGCTTTAGCGATGGTATATCCGGCTTCTCAACAGCCATAGTAATTGATGGGGTCGTCGCTCAACGAAATTAAGAACAAAACGTACCAACGCATTATTTGCATCCAGGTATGCGCCCCATTAAGAATGACCGTCCAGAATGGAACACTGCCACCTATAACTAACAGCTACGTTGTCTACTGAGACCAGGCCTGAGTTGGAGAAGGAGGGCGCCAAGTATAACAATGACGTGCCCGATGTCTAAAACTAGTGCTGGCGAAAAATTTATGCACAGTGGAGAGCTGCAACGGTTGCCGGCCATTATTCGACTGATGTGGTGCAATCCCACACCTATCCTCTAAACGAGACTCAACCTCATTAGGACAGCCGAACCGGGCGTTTATGTCTCTGGTGAGAATGACTATATGAGAACCACGTGTCGACCAAGAGAGAGCGCCCAGATCTGAGTAAAAGGCGTCCTTGAAGCCAGCACCACTGATGTCAGCTGGAGCGTAGGCAGACACAACGGAAATACTTCTGAAAGTTTTGCGTCTAGAAGTGACCCTAACAGAACCTGCAAGCGGACGGCACAAAATCTACTGATGACAGGAATCCAATCTACCAATGTGGCTACGGCCGTCGTGTTGCGGGCTGTACCTACTCCAGCCTGACCAGAAGTGGTGGCCGTGGAGTCACCCGAAGTGTATACTTACTATCGGCTAGATAGTGTGGGTGTTTTTAGTTCCATACTTTCATTACTGTCCGAGATTCTAGTTTCTGAAATGCAACAGAAATCGATATTCAGCGAGTTTAATGTCCGTGAGAGAGCGGTTTGTTGACTTACCTGTTCAGGATACGAGCGTTGAAATCACCTATATCAATTCTCAGTGTGGGTGTAAGCAAGGAACGAGGGGAGCCAGAAGCTGAATGGTAAGAGATGGAACATACCGACGCAGTGTTACTATATTTAGCTATATTTGTTGGGGGACCTGCAGAATAATCATCAGAAATGGGGATCGGGAGGGGTCTGAGAAGCAAGTTTGATAGTACAATGGGGGAGGAGTCAACAGTGTTTTCGCCTATCCACCCTATAGTATAAAGAAGATAGGGCGGCCCGGTTTACATTGCGAGACGGCGATGCAGTATGGAATTAACAGTTTTGCTAGTATTGGCGTTTGTTTATGGGCTGAGATACTGCCAGAACGCCAAGACCTGGACAGGAGAACGATTAATGTTCTCAACGGAAGCTTTTGGCTCAAAAACCCGTGCTGAAAGAGCGGGTGAGTGGCAGTGTAGGTGAACTAGTACTTTTCCGGAAGATGGTTCCAGCCTTTTTCCAACTTTCAATCTGAAGGATCAGGAGACTATTGGCTTGCCTGACATGAGTGAACTTCTCGGTGTGGTCGCCACATCGTCCGGTTTAGTCCAATAGGTCGTCATGATGCGCAAGCCGTCACACCGTGTCAGGGCCCCGTCTCGTTGTGACAGACGTGGGCTGGTAGATACGCGACTGTCGTTTTGCCCATGAAAGGTTATCGGCGTAGGAGTTTTTCAAAAAAGCACAGCCCAGTCGCACTTAACCAGTTATTGGTTTCCTAAGTGGAGGGACTAGAATGAAATAATTTATGGTTCGGATCTGACAAAACGTACTTCTGCATATTCAACTAGATCCAGGCATACGCGTTTGTATGTACGCGCCCAGATTTACTTTTCTTCTGGAATTCCCTACTTAGCCAAGTTTCAACATAAACCCTATCTTCTTATTCTTCAGTTAATTACAAAACCAGATCAATAGCTCTTTGCACGTGACACTGATTGCGGAAATTGCCTAAATTATTCAAAACTAAGTACACATTGTCAGTGTTACTTAAGCAAATCGGAATAAGTAGGATTTACTATGATAAGCTGAAAACCCACATTTAGAGACGTATACAGCGTACTGCTGACTTAAACTGTTAGTAAACCCATTCACCGTGAAAGGTCTAATGGTAAGACACACGACGAAAACTAATAATTTGTTTTGATTCCCTGCTATTTGCTTTGTGTAAGTAGTCCGATATGATTAAAGTAAATCCTTGGTTAAGCCACAACGAGTTAAAAACCAAAAAGTTACCGTTGTGGCTTAACCAAGGATTTATTTGATGATGAACGTCAGCACAACGCACATTATATTTTCGCATATCCGTTCTGTGTACGGTTCGGATGTACTAACGATATGATTAAACTTCCCATTGAACGCACATGAAAGGCTGTTGTCCGATGGCACGATCGTGCCTTGTTAAACAGGTGATAAACTGCCAATGCACCATCCACGACCGAACAATAGAGGCTAATTGTTTACGATTTTAAAAACGTAAACATAAACAATTGTGATTTTTGATCTGCGTCCGCCTGAAAGGAGTTGGCGGAGGTTAATAAATTAGAGTAAATGCAACCAGCGTCCTGGTATTACCACGGTGACGCACACTTGCCGACTGAGCCTTGTCCACCTGAGTTGTCTCCATCTATCAGCAACCTAATCTATCGATCAGTCTGGTTAAAGTGAGGTGAACAATTGGATGATGGTGCTGTTGCATCGGTTTCCTTGCTCAGCTGGTTTGTTACTCAGACAAAATATGACGGTAGTTTCTCACTGTTTGACAAACAAAATGAACTTTCCCTGCTGTTAAGTATTATCAAACTAGTTCCAAAATTAGTGCCAGAACTTTTAGCACAAATAACCGAGGCTCGATGCAACCCGGTCATCCAGGTTATCTGACACTGAGTATGCAGCCTCTAAAAATGAAGACAGACGAGGCTCATAATTACCGTGAAAAGCGGTTGAAAACAACAGCAGCACTTCCCTGTTGGAAGATGGTTGAGATCAGTTAAGAACTGATAGGTTCGGATAAACTTGCAAACAACCAGTAGTCTGGTTAACTAGTTGTAACAGTAACAACAAAAATAAATTTTATTATCCAATTCCGAAATAAGCGAATTCGAAACAATAATCTCGGCTTGTTGCATGACATTGAGTTAAGCCGGGCTCCCATAACACGGACGTACAGTGGTAGGAACGATGTTTTGGTATGGAATCTATAGACATTTGTTCTCATGGGGACGATAAAGCACAACAATGACTTCTAGTTAATTTAGCTTGAAACACAGTTAGATCACTGAGTGTCGACTTGTAGAATGTGGAGGGTGCAATGAAGTTGGTATAGCCCATGTTCTTGCTCATTCTCATAATACTTTCCGGCGTGCAGGAGCACCGAAGCTGACAGATGGTTATCAGCTGAGGTGGGGTACAACTCTGGTTACCTCCTCCGATGCGTTAACCGCGAGCGAGGACAAATATTCAGATGATGCGGTTTAGGGTAGAGGTGCATATCCAGATAGATATACCATCAACAGTCGTAAATTCGGTAGCATAAGCTTTTGGAAGCACTCTAGAGTAACAGGGATACAAACGAAAGCTTGCAACGAAAACTTGTAGAGCTCAACCGTCCACATATCACCTAGTGCAAAAATAGAAGATGAAAACATTATTCAGAATCTGTTGCTATGCTTTTGAATGTGGAATGTGAGAGCTGAATATTTGTCCATTGCTATGCAAAAAAGAGTCTGAATTCTAAAATTATCCTTTGATAATATTGCATAAAACTCACAGTTTATGATAGGAATGATCACAAAGAAAGTGCACTGAAGGAGGCTCTAAACTTTGATGACATAGAGCACATTTTTGTTGCTGGAATATTTTGATTCTGTGCACAAAAAAGAGACAGAGGTAAACAGTTACAGGCACAATTTCATTTAGGCCATATGTACAAGAAAACAATAAACTGGATGGAAATGCAATAGACAATGAAGAACATAATTTGTGAGAAATAGCTCATCCGATGGTTTTGACAAATTATGCCCGCTGTACGACGTGATGTATAAAAAAACCATGCATAGTCATGCTGGTTTCCGTCAGCTGTTGAAACCCAATTTTCAGTTTGCAAAATGATACAACCCACTACATGAAGCTGAGTGGAAGAAACGCTGGCCCACAAACAACTTATCCTTCACAGTGCATCAACTGTTCTTTTCTTAGTTAGAAACATCGTCACACAGCGACAATTGGGCTGCGAATTGAAACGTAACTACTGCATAGAAAGTAACGAAGCAGCTTGGCTCGCTGGGATGTTGAACTTACGAAAACCACTTGAAATAAGGTGGCCATCACAGATACTGTGATCACGTGTTGATACGGGTTGCAAGTGATCAGAATGTCGCAATCAGACAGAAGCAAAGTGGCCGCTTTCGGAAGCAGATACCAGTAGTGACAATGACAAGAATATAGGTCAGTGTACGAATCTTTATTGTCCAAAGAAAGACCTGTTTGCTGGCTAACTGTTTCACACTTATATGATTGTTTTGGCTTCCCGCCACAATCTTCCCAGAATTTCCTTTTGAAAGGACGATAGTCATCCTGTACGTGAATCTAATTCCACACAACTTTCGACAACGTACCTAATCGCAGCTGACTATGATGGAGAACACCTAACGGATCCACGCCTTGTATGCCTCGAAATCATATCAAACATTGACCAGTGGGCTACCGATCCCAGCTTAACTAAACGGTAGGCATTCGGTTACTATTCAAAAACCGGGTATCCACCACTGCAGAACACTGTGCAAAGCAACAGCACTTGTCGAAATAGGCGTGTCTGTTTTGTAAACGATCGGGTGATTTCATTAAACAAGAACGATTCGGATAAACCGACGATTGAAGAGACAGTTCGTGAAAATCCACTATGTGAACAGGTTGAACCACGTAACCACACAACACGGATGCGAATGTTGAAGAGTTGTACTCCGTGGACTTCGGTGAAGATTTGCTTCCATTTGGATTTCACAGTTAATAAATGTTGTCCCGGGGGAGAACATTGGGCAAAGTCGAAATGCACAACCTGACAAACTGATAACCCCAAGTATCGTTTCGTCTAAACAGTTGCTGAAAAAGATGGAAATCCACGTAGCTTTTTGAACGCATATGTGGCTGCAAACGAAGGAAAGCGTTTTTTAACCAACACTACATAAAAAGCAGTTTACAAAGCTAAATCCTGCCAGGCCTTGAACTCCGATGAGAGGATTGATCTAACATGAGGCAAGATCTAACCAACAAAAGTAACGACCATTTCATTGTGTAAATCAGGCACAAAGACAAATAACGAGACGAACAGATTGGTCTTACTGGCTAGTTAACGCCCGAACAACTTCACGATTATGCATCGTCTCATCTCGAAGCTGTTGTACTTGACGATGCATCGCAGCAATCTGGGTTGTTCCAGCTTCGAGATGACGTAGAAGGTAATCCTAGGTAGGTGAATGCGAACGGAAATATTAAGCATGCATCCAGTTGTACATAGCTGAATGCTAAAATGTCACATAAACATGAAAAAAGGCAAGAGACTCACCTAACAAAAGCAACCGCGTCTGAGTCTACCAAAACATTCAACTTCAAGATGTCTACAAACAAACAGCCAACTGAGTGTAAGGCGTTAACAACAAGACAGCTTCCTTACGGCTTCCACTGAGCTTTGTTATTAACTGTACTTACTTCTTCGAAAACTTGGCCAAACAACTGCGAATTTCATACTACTGAGCATGAAGAGCCATTACATCACCTGGAATCTCCAGCTACCGGCTCCGTCAGCAGCACACGCCTTAGCCTGGATAACGAACCAAGTCAACACAGTGGCTAACCTCTTGGTGAATGACTTCATCTCTCTACGCTAGGTCATTATCTGTTCACCTCGCCTCATAGGTCAATCGGTGGCGGCATCGGCAAGCGTGGATGACGACCAGCTGACATCCTCAGCACATGGTCCAACCATCTAAGTCTATGTATACCCAATGACTGAACAAAGGAGCTCGCTCAACGCTCCACCAAACATTCACTTCCTGACCTCAACATATAGTACTCTCTAATATTGGCCGATGCGAGCGATCGAACGCGGATGTACGCGCTCAAGTATCTGAACACGGTTCACATCTTCTAGTTTGAGTAACCAGGTTGCACAGCCATACAGTAGAACAGCCCACAACGCTTCGGTGATATACCTCTCTGTCTCACTAGCCGCATACCGTGTGATACGGGAAAGTCTTCTGGATCCCATACCACCAGGTGTTTTTTAGTAATAAACGTGACTGCCGCGAAGGACTTTTTATGACCATTTTTGTTCACTGAATAGGTGAAGCGATGTTGTCCGTTCGCACCACTATATAATTAACCATTTCACAGTGTTCTAAACATAAGAACGTAGAGATAACCCATACGCCCCAGCGCGTAATAGCTGGGGACAATACCGACAGATACCAGGTCAGGAATAACATACTTAACTGACAATGTCCTGAAAAACAGTAGTCTTGGAGTTCCAAGTAAACCACTAGCCCACACTGTGGCTGTCTTCCTGCACTGTCCTAGAGAATTACTGATCTCCCGAATCAGTTCTGCTTCAGTAACACTAGCCTTAACTCATGTGAAGACTTGCGTTACTGCTTTCAGCCAAAAAAAAGTTTTGAAGCTGGGCCGATGCATAGGCTGAGGCAATATTAATGTACAGGAATTATAGGATAAATTTGTATTTTTGATTCACATGAATAAAAAATGGAATGGAGTAAGATGTAAAACGATGTTGTTGAAACCACGATGGGTTTCTCATCGGAAAATGACACCATCCTAGGCGAAAAGAATTTAGATCATTTTTTAAACTCAACAAATTGACGGAAGCAAGCATGTAGGGATTACAACAGCTAGTTCAGACAATAGTGAAATAAACTACGAAAATACTAGTACGTACGTACGCTTATACGCATTTCACACAGATCCCGAATCCTCGTAAACAGGTTCAGGAATGGGATCTGATGCATTTGATCACATCTGGTTAGCGTCTTTGGTGTATTGTGTTATCATAAAAATCAACAACATATGCGATACTTCACCATAACAGAGTTATCCTTGTTCCTGCTGATAAACACGAATTGTTGACCACTCACTAAGAAATTCTAGTATCAGAGTTTCAACCCAAGATTTCAAGCTTTTAATAGCATGGAAAGGCACTCTTGAGTAGTACCATGAGCGGTATTGAAAAATTACCGACACGTCGCTCAACCGCGATAAGCGTTGGTGCATGTAAGGAAGTTAAGGCACGAACAATGTTTTAGGCAACAATATTTGATCGAGAACGTCTTGGTGACATTCCAGGACTTTGACGTGCTAATTGTTTGAGCTATGTGGAAATCTTCTGAGCACTGGAGTGATACTCGATACCAGTTACGAACACTTGCAGTGTATCTTCATAGCTAAAGGTCACAATCTGAGCTCAGGTACGAATTTTTTAAATCGCGGAACCGCGATGAGAAACGGAGGTCGCGAGCGTAAATGTGGTACACAGTGAACTTTATTCCAGAGCACATGATGGTTACACTGGCGGCAAAGCGTCAGAAAACGATAACATGCCACGCGAAATAAGTAGGGATGGTGAAAGCTCCGCTCTGGTTGGCCATCCCTGTAAGCTCCTCTGCCGATGCAGGGGGGAAGAAGTGGTTGATCAGACACGACGGTAACACCCCACAAAAACAAAGGAGATCACGGCGACTGAAATAACCATTAAGGTACCCGCTTTCAGAACGCTGTCTGAAAAGCCCTAGTTCGTGTAGCCCTCAATAAGCCACACTTAATGGCTAATCGAGTATGTACAGTTCAGCGCGAGTTCACGGTTGCAAAATGACATTGTATTTTTATCAACACTAGGAAGAATGTCGTGGGCAGAGGTGTTTGATGTACATCGTTTTTATGCACAACAAAGACCAACAACTGTATTAACGGAAGAAATCCCTATTTGCAGTTTGCCAAGGTCGGATATCCACCTAACCTTCTAGTGACGATTGCGTCCTTTCATGACAACTCAAGAGGTGCTGTTCAATAAGAGGTTGGACCCTCGGACTCTTTCCATACCACCGAGAGAGTGAAACAGGATTGAATACTCACCGTCATGCTTTTTTGTACCACGTTCTCGTTACTTTCGCCCCAGACAGTTCGCACCTCAGATGACAGAGTATATAGTTCATCAAGGTGTAACAGCAAACTGTTCGACGCAGCGCGACGGCGAGCAAAGTTCAAAGTGCGACGAATCCTGATCAACCGCAGATGACGCTGAAGTAATAGCACACTCTAAGAAAACTTTCTAAAATTGATCAACAAAATTGCGCTTGTGATAGCAGACTTCGGACTATCCACTGGTCTGAAACAGGCACACGTTGCGAACTAAAATATCAGCGTTACCATAACAATTCGTACTGATGGACGTAAACTAGAAGCTGACCTAGTAACTCCGGTAACTTTCCTTCGTACCGGCATTAACAATCAGTCCAGTCTCATGGAAGATATGGGGAAAATCAATGCCGACTACCGAGACAATGAAGGCAGTGTATGAAGCCTAGATGCACAGCGAACACTTTACAACAGTGGGGCGTGGAGACCGTGTACACAAGGAAAGCCCCTTAACTCATTCCACCTGAGTTGTCTCAAATGAGACCCCGGCACCCAACTGTAGAGCTGAGTCTTGGACAGATTACATTGGATAAGACCGGTTTCCCACACATGGTTACTTTGTTCGGTCAGAGAATTCTGCGATGGCTGAGTCATGTGACTCGAATAGAGGACGGTCGGATCCCAAAGGATATATTATACAGTGAGCTAGCCACTAGTTTCGGACCCTAGGGAATAGCAGTCTTGTTCAGCGAAGACACACGCAAGCGCAATTTGAGGAATGGTGACATCAATACAGAATCGTGATGATAGCAGATCGTAGCAGACAGAAGATAATGGCGAAGGAAGGCGTGATCACAAGTGATCAGAAGGGGGACCAAATGTCGCACGAGAGAAGAGAGCTCCAGCTTCAGCAGCCTAAATCGATACAGATAACCTCCACCGCCGTATTCACCTGTTGCAACTGCAATACATTACGTTTCTTCAAAGTCGTAGTGCAAGGCCACAGCAGGCGCAGTGGGTTCATTCTACACATAAAGTAATTTGTTGTGCCTCGAGACAGACAACGTCATTAACCTAAAACAAGTGTGAAAATCTAGATGAACCCCAATCCAAATCAGAGTCGGGCAAGGCACATGGAGTTACAGAATAACACAGTACTAGTGAAAGGTGTCTCTAACGTCAATACTATCATTGAAGTAACGTACCGATAATCATGTTTACGCGCAGTCATTACAGATTAACTCGTTCGTTTGTTAGTAGCAAACTCGTGAACAAATTTTCACTAAGTGACTGATCAGGTAAAACGAAACGTTCGCATCTGCTGTACGTTAGTATAATTCTTAAGATCGTGGATAGCGAGCCAAGCTAGTCGTGAGGAAGATCGAGAAATGGACCGAGTGAACAAAACCAACTCGGTGTACTGCACACAGCCAATCTGGCGCGTTCGAAAAGAACCAGCGGGGAATAATAGCACACCAAAACGGGGTCAGAAGCGTACGATAGACTCACCCGAATTGTACCAAGCTGACAACTGTGCTCCGCGTCTGTATCCGACAGAATGTGCAAAACAGCCATCGGGGAAGCCAAGTTTCGCTGATCCACCTCTGTGCAACAGAGGAAAAGCAAACTGAGCTTTCTGGTTACATCGTATGCACATACAGAGTAAACAAATCCCTCTTAGGTAAATCAGACCTGGCCCCAATGTGCGTTCCAAGGGGCAGCACGTAACACACGTACCAGTGGGAGTGCAGACTTTATTGAATACTCAAGATGTTTAACTAGGTGTTCTACCAAACGAGCGAGTTGATCGCCACTTGAATGTCAAATCATGTTACGGAGGCTGCCAAGTGTTGCCACTAGTTTGGTTGGATGATCGAGCCTGTGATGATGATCGGCAACAGACGAACTCACGCACTGGTGCTGATACAGCGCATGACTGCGTGATTCGGACACTAAATCTAGACTAGGTCGTGTAATGGTGTGTTTCTCCGAGTACTGGAACGGTCATTGAATGTTGCCAACCGGTTGAAAATTTTATAGCACACTGTTCAACATTTTGACCATACGGTAATCAAAATCCTACAGAGGTATGAAATGGCAGAGTTTAGACAGTGATTATCAATATGCGAGCCATTCAAAAGTTTGTCGTCACAGAACCTTGCTTGAAACCACAAAAAACAAAATACCCGCAGCTATGAACATGGTATCTCAGCCATAGGTGCAAATCGTTTCTAAATCAGCGGATAAATTAATGTAAAAACTCAAAAGAAAACATGTGAAGGACGGGAATATGATTCAGACAATCAGTGGCGCTACCTTTGTAGAAATGCCCTCAACCGCCACAAATTGTCGTTACCCTGTACTTTACGCTAATTAACAGGCCGGGGCAGCCGTAACCTATAACTATGTTGTTGTTAGTTATGCCCGGGTCAGATTGCTGTTATGATCTCAGAGAAAAAGCTTCCACGTTTAACACAAGTACTGGGAAGGTCGTTGACAAGATAATCCTTGTCTATATTCTTTGTTTCAAAAGATAATGAATAGGTTAAACACAAGTAGGTGGTTAAAGTGACAGGGTTATTGATAGAAAACCTCACCTGAAACAACTTGATGAAGTGCATCCGCACAGTCGGGTTTGGCTGCGAAATAGCGCAAAGCTAATAGCCACAAATCGGGCATCTCGGTGCTAAAAAGAGGAGAACAAAAACAGATAAAACAGATTAACAGAGTGCTAATCAAATGGGATTACAGTGGAGGACAGAAAATGTGGGTGTGCAAAGAAAAACTCGTGCACGCAGAATAAGGCTGACTAAAAAAAATTAACGCTACAGAAAGTTCGAAGATTACACACAATGTTGAAATGAAGGAGCGATGTGAGTTCATTCACAACAATACTAGTACACTGCTACATAACGGACCTCACAGCTTTTGTCCATCAATGGACCAGAATCATTTGGGGATGTATATACGGCGACAGGTAGATCAACGTGCGCGTAAGACAATATAATCAAAACAGCCTTGAGCTTAACCAGAAGGTACATAGGAGGGAGATCGGGCATTCCTGATGAACGCCACTAGAAGCAATAGAGACCCGAGACAGTTGTTCATAAACACTCACTCTGCTTGTAGATTAGACGTACAGTGATCTCAACAAACTCACGCATTTTCCTGGTACTTCCTTGCGAAGAAGGAGTTCAGGAGGACGATACCAGCAGCAGAATCGAAAGCAGCCCTTTAGGTCTAAGAAAACCATGACCGTCGACTGCCTCTAAAAGTGTCGATACCCCGAGATCCGTCGTAAGGTAAAAAAAAGTTACCAACCCGCCCTCTCTTCTTCTCTCTTCACATAAGTTTCGGGTCCCCGTTTGGCAAACGATAATTACTGTTGATGAGCACCAATCACGAGATACCTCCTTCGCTTGCCAGACCACCTGTAGGAGCTTCGTCGGTTCTCATATCAACCCCTCTCCACCAACCGTGAAAAAAGGAGAGAGGAGATCTAGCACATGAGTCTTGTTACGTCTTGAAAAATTAGGTTCCAAGACCAAAACTGTTTCCGACGGAAGAGCGTCAGCAACGCAACAAATGACCATTCGGGTCCCGCCGTCTACATGGTCCTGTTATAGCCAACTGAACTGTTCCCCAAAGCGTTCAATCCACCTGTCAAATCGGCTTGACGGGTTGGTGACAAGTGAACCATCTTTTTGACATACGGCATCACTCACACCGACTCGACGGCCAGCACAACTAGGAGTCAGGGGGAGAAAGCATTCTCCTATTCTCAGATAAAAAATTTCGTTTGATCTTTTCCGAGTGTTTGACCAATCGGTGCTCACGGTGTTTGCACAGGCTTGTAGTCAGCTGGCGTTCAAGTTGTTGATGACCGTCATCATATTCGGGGTCAGGTGGAATCGATCGACGCTTGTTCATGAGGTTTACTTACATAACAGAAATCAACGTTTCGAGATCGCTGTCCAAACAAAAACCGGATAGTAAGTATGAGGGAACGGTCGCCGAGATCGCCATTTACGTCTATACAGACCGACATGACCAATCCATCACGCGTGCATAAAATGACGGGAGATAATTGAAGGGCGACCATATTGTGTGAAGGATGTGGTCTACATCAAAGATACCTGTCTGCTTGTCTTTTAGATACATAACGCAAACTGAGGATCCATTCTTCTGTCCGCGAGATTGGGTCCCACAAAACACCGTGCCATGTATAGCGCCTCATGGCCCACTATGTTGTCCACTCCGTCAGAAAGCGCACACATACGAAACGCTTGGATAGAACCCACAGTGTTGTTACAATCCGATTAAGGATGCCAAAAACACTAGCAAGTTCACCCACCATAAGACTGGAGACAAAGGACCTCCATTCCGTAATCAAAAGGAGACACTAATCAGCTACTTTTACCGACAAATTGAAAAACGCCAAATTTCTTCTAACGTCGTATTTAGTGAAGTATAGTTTTCTTTTCAGCTTTGAATATACCTTTAAAAAGCATAATTGCCACCATTTCCCGCACTTTTTATGTCAAATGCTAGCCAGAACTGGTTATATTTTGTAATCGTTACCACTGCACAAAGTGTACTATGACACAGAAGCGTTTTGACTTTGATCAAACTGGACCACTCAGATGTTGTAGAGGAAGGCGTCTGTGGGATGGGCTGTTTTCACGTACGTGACGATCTCACCTGAATGAAAGTTTGGAGCAACTTCGGCGACACAAAGGTTATAATCCTTAACCGATTTTTCTGTTTGAATGGTGCATTCAAGAAGAGGGATTATGCAGACGATTGTCACCTATTCCAACTGTGTGCTATTCACGAGGTGATGATCGTGAAGGAAGCTGGCTAAAAAGTTTACCTGAATGAGAAGGCTGTGATCAAATGTGAGTGATGTTCAGGTCAAACAAACGAAATCCGTTGCTACTAATCAGTGGACGTGAAAAACACACTCCACCAAGGGGAGCGATATCACGATCCGGACTCAATCGATAGTTAGTCATACCCATCTATTACTTTAGATGAAGGTCTGCCAACGCGAAATCCGCGACGTATGTTACATGCAGGTGACGTGCGGAGCATGGACTAGTCCAGACAAAGTTGTTCAACTTTGGTTACGCGCCTGTTTATTGGGTAGCAAACGACCAGCAGCAAATATTGGATGTTAAGCACTTCGATAATTCAAGAATAGTGATTTTTTGAATAGCAAGTCTTCATTCGGCATAATAGTGGCCCCACATCCAGCACTCTAGATAGCACGTAATAAAATCTTAGGGAACAGACAACGGCAGCAGCCACCAAATTAGTCTGGTCCTACTGGCAGAAACACAACAATCCGGAGTAGGACAAAAGTTTAGATGAGACTCAACTGTGAAAAGTCAGGGCTTCGGCTGGATTCGAANTGTCTGTCGCTGGTTCGAATCCAGCCGAAGCCCTGACTTTTCACAGTTGAGTCTCATCTAAATTCACAAATCTGCCACACTACTTGTTAGTAGTAGGATAAAAGTGACAAACGGAGCTTCCGCTGTCTCCATAAACGGCTAAAGCTAAGACGCCAAGTTCAAATTCAGGGCGCTCGCGGTCAAGTAAGTAAACGGCTCGTAGGATCAAGGGTAACCATGAAAAACATGTCAGGTTGATATAAAACTATGATAATTGCAAATAACGCGATGAGCTCTGTGGTGCACTGCCGTTCAAACAGATGGGTCACATGCGTTTTTGAGGCACTGTCTGATCTCCAATGGAAGACACGGCCTATTCCGAGTTCATCAAAACCTGGTATGTAATTCAAAAATCGATAGAAAGTCCGAAATGTATGATATATTGCAACAAACAAAACTAAAACGGTTAGGACGGGTACCACATATACAGTTATACTGGGTGATGAGGGAAACAACTCACCCAAATCGTGTACACGTGAGCAGCACATTGGCAGTATCATCTAGACTCATGTAGTGCTTTAACAACTGGTCGTAACTATAAAAGAACGAAGAATGAGGATTGAGATGAATGGTATAACGTGAAAACAGCAGAAAGTCGGTGTGAGAGGAAATTAAGAAAATGGAGGATAACTGATAATAGACAAGAGTTGGGACAGTATAATGAGAGACAACGTAACAAATTGATATAACGGCCTCATTTAGCAAGGGGAACGCGGAATTTTTTGTCTGACTTGTCTCTCAATGAACTTCTATAAGCGTACATTACAAAGTATAGAAACAGAGTAAATACACACACTAGTAGTAGGTTCGATTACCAACCAATATAACGAATTTATTTGTTACACTCACAGTCGTTCCTTCTCCCATAGGTAGATGCATCCATCAAAAAACCCGCGTTGATGACATACTAACAAGGCTTTCTTCGAATCGTAGAGCAGCTGTTTGAGTGAACAAGAAATATGAATTGGTTATTTGAATTTGTAAGAAACAAGGAAGCTAATAAGGAAAATGAGTCACGCATAATGCTACAAACTCTGATACCTAGGTTTACACGCAAGTGCTCCAAGCTTTCGACAAAATCGGACTATGGGAATGTCCACTGCATGGATCGCTTTATTCACTAGGTGTACATTATCAGTATACAAAACGCCTTATTTTTGTACGTTTATAACTACCTTACGATTCGACAGTCTTGACTGGTGAGGAAAAACATTGCACTGCAACTGGCATAAATTCACAACTGCGTGATTTTTTTTTATCAAACCTCAAACTAATCGACACCGTTGACAAAACTTCGCAAGAATAAGCAAAAACACGGATGCAAGTAAAATCTGTCGCGCTTGGATTTGTGGCATTGCAACTGAAAACATCAATTTGTTTTACTTTGATCAACCGCACTAATAATGACCATGGCCAGACTATCAGTAAATGGTCACACTTGTAGTGTTTCGAACTGGCTGACGACAGGACGCGGCAAAACGATCACCGATATCTCCATACCGATACATGTATGGAACGATCGAACGTGCGATATTGCGTTGACTGGAGACCGGAGTGAACAGCTTATCATGAGGCTGAAGACACTGTGATTAACCACATGTAATGTTCAAGATGTCTTGAAAGTGGTACAGGCCGATCATCTAACAATAAACTGCCCAGTCAGTACACGATCCTAATACGATGAACTACCAGAGAGCTTCAGTATTCAGTGTGAACTTGATACGTCTTAACACGATCAAAAGGAACCTATCAGTAATTTTTGCCTGACTCCACAGACAACAAAATTAATGATTTCCTATATCCATTAGTTACTTGTCACCATGCGTTCCATGGCTTGATTTTGGTAAAGAACAGTGAATATGTGAAAAAAATCGAACAATATTCAGTTTGGTTTCAATGAGGACATACTTCTCAGAACACTAACAAATTATGCCAGTAAACGAGTAAACACCAGTGACCACCTTTATGGTTATAGATCGACAGTAGTAACCGCAGCATAATCTACTATCAGGTTTTGAACCAGGCTAAGGCTCATTAACATCTAAAATCTCAAGTGACTCTAAAGTGGACAACCTCATTCCATAGCTTCCACTCAATTTTCCACTAGACGAGACCATACAGAGCGTCCCGATTGACTGTGAACAAAAGGGTGTGTAAATTCTGCCAGCTGCTAAACTTCGAAAACGAATCTGTAGATTACAGTGTTCTAATCTGTGATCCATCTTTGATAGACTGACGATTTCGGGTCATAAATGTAAGGTGGCATTGTAAGGCCTGCAGGGGAATTTTTGCTTTTGTTGCATGTAGTGTTTTGTCGCCGACGGTCGGAAAGATGAGCTATTTTGGGAGTGTAATCAGTGCCAATGAACTACCTGATGAGATTGTAAACCCCGACGATAAGCGTCAACCTGAGCTAACGTGAAGTCACCATGATGCTACCCGTTGAATGTCAACGTTTGCTGCAATTTAGAAACTAGTATCTAGAACAGTAGTCGATATAATGAACTGACAATACCAGCACCACATATTCGATATCAGTCGCACACTTCAGCTGACTCCACATAAGCCACCACCATTCAGGATGGAGTGAGTAAAGTCGTCAACATGACGACCGCAGCCACACTAGTCGACTGCATTCTCGTTAGCAGTAGGTACTGTACTGTCCGCTTCACAGGTTCAGTCAAGACCAGTTCTAGATGTCAAATCTTCAGATGTCTCGTCGTTGTGAATGCTATGATGTATGTGCCAAGCACGCCCCTTACTCGGAATTGGCCACTCTCTCTCTAATTAGACACAAGGATCTGTTGTAGCCACTTTGGAAGGGGATATGAAGGCCCAGTTTGGCCACCTAAATAAACCCGAGTCTCGTTTAGGTGGGAAGTATGAGCTGGTATCACATCATACGGATAATGCTAGGCCGTTGTTGAAACTGTGCACCGAGCACCGGTCATTTTCAGTCGGCTCTAGTTTTAGATGTCGTGCGCATGATCGATATATTTAGCGTCATTCCTCTCCAAATCAAACATGGTCCCAGATATACCACATAGCTATTAGTCCTGAGTGGCGCGGTTCCAGTTGGGATTGTTGTTTTTGTTTGGGCACACACATGAATTCAGATCATGAGTTGATAGGATATCGTCTTGTTGTTACTTTCGATGAGCAACGACCTCACCGACAACAACGGTTAGTTTCTGGGAAACTGTTCAGTACATAATACTGGGAACAATCAGCGGGGGAGGAATGAAAGCACCACTTCTATGGTATCGGTTTGATGTGCAAATGCAATGAGGAAAGTAAAAATGGAAGCATGTGACATAAGCCTGACGGGTGATATCATTGAGACATACCAAATTCCCACCCAGATAGTGTAGATCACAAACTAGGTAATCGGTTACACAATTGGGTGCTTAAAAGTAGTTCGACTCACAATGGTCGTTCACAAGACGTGGCATGAAGGTGACGGTAACCCGCTTAGTTCATACCGTGGACGTTTCCACGAATGGCAGTCCACATGATTAACCGCATCGATCAGTACGCCAGTTCGCAATTAATAAATCATATAACCGATCCATCATCTTTCTAAGAACCCACCTTACATAGAGAACTATATACTTTTTTTGTGCATGAAAAAAAAATCTAAAAAAGAAAACCACCAAAGATGAAGTAAGAAAAGCTATGCGAACCTGCTCGTCACGAAGTAGACTCAACGCCAGCTTTAACAAACGTTCCTTGGAAGGTGAATGAACGGTTGATTTAACCGCACCATCTGAAGCTTTATCAAATCGACTTGCTTCGTAGAGAACAAGTTCTAACAGTGCATCGACCACACCAGCGACCTTGATCGACTTTCCAGCAGTCTGTGAGAAGTCAAATAAATGTTGGGTGAGAAAATGCAGTTTTAAAAAGAAGAAACTATCAACAATAACAGTAGGAGGATCAAAGTTACTGATGATGCCATACGTGCGGAAATCAAATGTGCGCGCTGCGACAAGTACATAAAACATCGTCAACGGTAGAGAGGTAAGCAAAGCTGAGGAAATATGATGTGTTAAGTTGTAACCAATGGGGAAAATAAGGGAGCTTAAAGTTGGCCATCGAACTGAAATCAAGGTCGTTCTAAGAAAAAAAGTGTCAGTCTCACAAGACATAACCTATCCATCAATCATCACTGCACGTAAAACTTACGAGACATGTAGGCAGAGAATCGAAACAATAGTTGTGCCTCACAGGTGACCGACATTTTACGATCGATCTGACGAATTATTCTGATTGAAACACCCGGGACATCAACTAAAGCTCATGACACTCGTAACCGACCCACACTTTGTCAGGATTTGTGGAAGAAATCGAGACCACCCACGCATACAGCGACAGAACACAATTGAAATTTGTGTCACCTGTAGCAACCCTCACCTTCACACCACCTAGCGATGGTCGGATAGTTCATGTCCAAGATGATATGTTGTGGATTACATTCAAGAGGAAATGCAGCCCACACTTAAGCAGACATGTTGCCAAATAACTCGCGCGGGTTGTAGAAGAATGACAATATTTGGGCTCAGGCAGGTTCTGGTGAAAAAATACCACATTCAAATACAATGCATGAATTGCAACATTAAAAGTTTGATTAGGAAAGTACTGATGTGAATCTGTTAAAATCCTTATGGGGAATTTGAATGCACGATTAGTTATATCTTACTACAGAAGCCCGCCACAGACTTATAGACAGCCAAGGTCCCCTAACAGTTTATTGATGGTAGAAGACATTTTGCCGATTACTAAGTGGGCATCAGGGTGCTCATTCTCAACTTCGATTACGTTCAATAGAGTCACAGTACATCAAGAAAAAACGCGCAAGAGCCCAATGATGAATATATCGTTTGTATACCAAATAACTGAGCTTGCGGATACAATGGAAACCACTTCATAAGATCGTTGAGTAATCGGTCAAATTACGTAAATCGTTCAAACTGGCTAGACGAGTCAATTTTCATCTGTGTAACGCGAAAGACATCGCATAAGTGAACGAACATCATCATCATCATCATAGACAGCAATACATCAGTGGAATGTGGACATTTTCACACAATCACGGTGTTACTTGGCTGTCGAAAAGATATATGACCGTACCAAACAAAGCACCTTGTGTGAAACCCATTCATGCGAATTTGGTGTAAACAATTGTGAGATTAGAAGTTCTCAGCATTGTTAGCAACTCCGTATGTCTAATTGAGTACAGCGGTCGCGTGACAATTTGTCATTCCAACTGTTCATTTCCATGTATCAGTAAATCAGTGGATAACACACCCCATCGGTGGTGAATACAGTGTGACAATGCTGATAACTTTTTGGGACAGCTAGTAATCCCATTAAATATCGGTGGGTAGTAGATCTCGGTTTATATATATTGAACACCATTCATAACTGATCACTGGTGTCGTATTCCCATGGACTTTTCAGTGAGCTCTTCTCGAAAAAAAGTACTAAACTCGAGTTTCGCGCTTGTTAGAACAGCTCGTCAGGAGTGCATATCCTTGCCGCGGCTGGGGCTAGAGCTCCGGCCAGGCCTTCATGAGGTAACCGGGTTGATCACTACGCAACTGACCTCACATTAGACACGACTGAATCAGCATATGTGAAGGCTCGGCCACATTCGCTTGTGGGTAGTGCTCAGATTGCTCTCGCATCATTCCTTCTCAAATGAAAGATGTTGCCACATTTGTTATCTGGGCAATACTGCCATCATCAACGTTGTTAACACTACATAAAAATGATCGTCTTTGTTAGAGTATGCTTGAGACCGACTGAGTATTCATGACTTCACAACTTGTGAGCAATCGGCAATTTTTGATAAACAGATTTAGAATAACACAACGTTACGAGCAAGTTGTAGTACTCTACGTTTCAACCACCTCGGGTGGCCTTTTTCAAGAGTGTTGTAATCGAAATCCAACAACACTCCTGAGGAAGGCCACCCGAGGTGGTTGAAACATAGAGTATTACAACTTGCTCGTAACGTTGTTTTATTCTCAATCTGTTTATCAATAAAATGTTAAACACGACGCCCAAACTGTTCAACTTCATTCGTACTAAATTTGGTGAGGATATCTTACAATCGGCAATTTTGTTCGTGACGTTTCATTCCCGACCAGATGAACCAGTTAAAAATTCGGTGAAACTTGGCAGATTTTTGAGACCACACACTGAAGATGTGTTAACAGCAGCCACCCTACACACCATGATGTGAAAATCCACAAAAATCATTGAAAGCATTACTTCAGAGCTACGAATTCCAATGGTGGAAATGAACAGGCTTCAAATTTTAAATTTACGTGAGCATTTACGACCCTACATTGTCATCTGACGGATTTTTAAGATATTCATATCGAGTAAAGTGAAAAATATCCTTAAAACAGGTAAACATTCGGTCATTGATTTTGGTTATGCTTGGTCACAGTGATTAGAAGCTAGACTGTGTGAACATTAAAAAGCATCTATTAAGAACTGTGACATTGAGAAACACTGTCAGTCAGATCAATCGGACAGTCGATATATGCTGACGAGAAACAAGAGTGGCTCAAGTGAGTGATTACCACTGTAATGTCACCTAATACACTCTGTTGATATAGCAAGTGGTATGTTACATTATATAATTGAAAAACAGACCACTATAACCTGTAATTACACTCGTGGCTAGCTAAATGATTTGTACGAAAGCTACACCAAACCAAACACTCTCAAGCAAATGAAACTATGCGACAAAGAGTTCCAACGGAAGAGAAAGTCTGGTCTAGTAACTCGGCGATAAACAGAGGAAAAAGTCATAAAATGAGGAAATGAACTATACCATATGCATGCGTTTATAATCACCTTGACGTAACGCTCGAGAAATTGCATCAGGCCATCACGGTTATTAATAAAAATCCTCAAGAAATGATGCACATTGATCTGTGAGGCACCTGTAACAACGAAAGAACACGATAATAAAAGAAATCATCCGCATCGAAAGACAGGCTAAGCAATGTGAACTAGGTTGATCTTACTGGTCGCTGAGTGGTAAAATGAACGAACAAGAGGAAAATTGGCTGGAGATTATTAATCTATTCCATAACACAGAATGATTCTGTGGGGAAAGAACGAATGCACACATATTACCGATTGCGTCCAGTAAAATATTGGTTGCGGTGAATAAACCAAAACATCCACATCTGTAAGCAGAATCGGTCGAAACTGGTGTCCAATTCGCCTAGTGGACAGTGAAATTAAATCCAAACCCACTGAGCAGTTATGTTATTGTGGGTAGTTTGTTAACGCTGAACAGTTTAGCAATGGTTTTGGTTCAACCTGGAGACAGCTGGTCGACTTGAGGTGATTCGGGTAGATCCCAAAACCGTCCGATGTAGATTATGATCGTAGAATAGGGCTCACATAGACAAATCGATCTTGAATTGTTTCAGTCGATTTGACACGTTCTCACCTGTTCGTCCAGTTAGTTGACTGATTTATGATATAACTTATTGTAAACGATCAATGGAATAAACACCCACCGTTACGCAACCTAAAATTAAGGTATCAGCCTTGCACGGCCACCCATTTTATGTTGTGTAACACACTAGACCAAACGAGGCATGACCAGACAACAGATTCATAGGTCGGTTGACCGGTGAACCTAGAAAACCGGTGTAATGGATTAACTGGGGAAGGCCATCTCAAATGAAAAACTCACAGTTCAAATGTCATGCTCAGGACTACCTAACTGCCTCATGGCCTTTCATCAGAGATTACATACCGAGACTTCAGAGAGGGATCACTTGATTTACGTGATTACATAATCCGGTATGGAGACGAAAGGGTTGCATACTAAACAGCCAGAGAACATTTTGACGAGACACTATCATAACTAATCCGGACTTCTGTTGTGTCCGTAAGAGCGACAGAAATAGCATACACTCAAACGTTGCGAGCGCCCTGACAGGTGAGGAACAACTTAACACTAACAGAATGTAAACCCTGATCTACGATTGGAAATGAACAGTATTCATTTGTAACGATGCAGGTAAGTTAATTAATGATGGTGATATACTTGGCGACAGAAATAACCCAGGGTACAAAAGTTCTGATTCACCCTAAAAACTTGTCGAATTGATCCTTACTAAGTTGTCCATACATGATGGACATGACATAAGAGCTTAACAGATTTAAAAGGAGGCTGGTGATAATAAACAAAGGTGTTTGCATCGGTCTGTTTTTTCCACCACAACAAGAGTCTGATACTGTTTTACACTGCTAACTACTCTTCCAGTGGTTCCCAATAGTACCATAGATATCATGTTGTTCTGAAGACGTAGCATAGCGGAGACAAGTTTTTAGGTTAACAATCAGTTAATAATCAGTTCAGAGAACGAACCAACACTAATACTGAGGATATCGGTAGATATTGTGAACAGTTTAGGAATCAGATCTTTAAGGAAAAAGAAATGAAAAATGACAGCGTGATTTTACTGTGAAGAAAATGCGACTCAAATTGGTTAAATTCAATGCATCTATGAACCACTGAACTGCAACTAAAAGGATACAGTACCGTACCTTCAAAAATGACTGATTTAATAACGAATTACTGAGCGCCTCTCGAACAAAATTGGGTTGATGCGTAATACTGCGCGTAAGCGGACATAGGTGATAACTTCGAGTCGGGTCACGGGGTGCTTTATGCACACCGAGGGATGAATATTCGGCGTTAAAGTACCTTCACTTCAGCATATATATATATATATATCAGACTTTAATTCGTCCGTAGCAGAACAAGGCTAGCATAAAAATCTGGACTGAGGGCGACACAAGATAGCCAAATTGAGAATGGACCTATGGTTATTGCTGCGCACTATGCAGAAGTGTGCCACCGAACCGCGAAGTCCAAGTGGAACAGAACTGCTAAGTCTACGCTGTGATCTGAAACAACGTGAGCTACTTAGTATTTTATCATGTTACGAAAAAGGTTCAAAGTACAGTGAGCTCATCGTAATGTTCCACTCGTAACAGCTGCTAGCAAGTAAAAAGCATCGTCTTTAACCAGGACGAAATACTTAAAGTCGACACGGACGTTCGCCACAGGTCGATTCATAAACCCACAAAAATAGCTCGCGGAACCACGATCCAATTCACCCCGGTAACAGTTCGGTCGGCACGAGTCAACAGCAACCTGAGGATTCACGAAGCAACATATGACAAACTCTACTGTGTCAGTGATGTCGAGTAATGGCATCATGAAAAAACACCTGTAGCCGCACAATCGTAACCAAATATTTGTTACCTGAACATCACTGTTGATCATCGCACCAACCTTTATGAAAGGTCATACCTTGATTTGCATCATGGGTGGATTCGGACAGGTAGCGAGGTGTGAATCAAAGAACTTTATGAGATGGTCGAGCCTCGTTAGAGTAATCATAAGCAGAACAATGAAGGGTAAAATTGTGCGGCGCAAATCGCATACAGATCATTACCTGGCCGAGAGCACAGCTGGTCCAGCAGTTGAACCGTCTCAGTTGGCAAACGATCCATGAGCCAGTGTCCATGAGCACACACCGCTTTCAACGCCTTACACATGCAAGTAAAGAGGGGCAGGCAGATTAAAGACATGGGTATTTTGGTCTAAACAAAACGTTAAACAGTATAGGTTCCGAATACGAATGTGTACAATCCCGGGATAGAAGTGTACGTCTACAAAATGGGTCGGCGGAAACAAAATGAACGACCAAGTTGAGGATAGATAGACGCATAGGAGTTTGCGAATAAAAAACCACAGTTAACCGGAACATACAACACAATAGACAAATTTGACTTCCACGTATCTGGGGCAGACGAACACTGTATGCTAATGCAGGCAGACATTTTGTCGCTCAGTGTTCTGATTAGTTTCAGGAAAACAGAAAAACGTGGGCAATAGTGAACTTGGCGGACTAAAGAACTACAAGCCTCAAAGCATAAAAAAGCATTGCCATTCGGCCCAGAAAGTAGTTCGCGAAGTGCACACGAAGAAGGACACACACTAGACCTTTTCAGCAAGCGGCCAACGCGGCTTCCTAACTGTAATACTGTTGTCCCGCCTACTCAACAAGCCTTGTGTTAACATTGGGGTTGGACCAATGACAACAGATTTAATGGATTTCAACATAAAACTATCTATGTTCAAAAGGTCAATGCGGCCGAGGAACTTTTGTGGCTGTGCCACTTTATCAGCATTAAAATGAAGGTCACTCGGAGGCCCTGTTAAATCTAACTATCCAAATATTTGAAATTCTCCTGTCACCCACATCCGTTCAATTTTTCATCGTCGTTCCCTCACGTTCCCATATCGTTAAGTCTGGAAAACAAGGCCCCAAATTTGGAAGTAGAGGACGACTCAATAAACCGTATGCAATCGGAATTTGTTTTAAAGTGCCACTCACGAATAAAGTGAAAAACAGACTTGAAACCCAACAGTCTGGAAGCACACTAATGATGAAGTCAGGAACAAAGAATAGATTAAGGTAAGCTATCATACGACACGAGCTATGACAATACGGTGTTTCGAGGATGTTGGTATACTTTTAGGTGATGCCTTGCTGATCGTCTTACGGAATAGGAAGAAGCGTAAACATAGGATCACCATCACATTTACAAAACCCGGTTTGCACATTTACCCATATCATACTGAGATCAGTCGGCAAATGATCACAACAGCATTTGAAATTCGATGTAAACGGGATTGGACTATAAGTGATTGCACAAAGTCAGGAGAATAAAGTTTGGGAACAAGGGAAATATTAGTTGCAAAAAATGATGAACTGGACCCTGTTTAATGACCTTTGTGACAGTCAGCTTCTAAATGAATTAGTGGTTATAACCACGGAAACGGTTGGTGAATTGGACCTGAAGAGGTGTTATGTGACGCTACAGTAGTCTGACCTACTACGAAGCTTCTAGTTGAGTGTGAGACATACTCAAGCCAGATAACAGTTAAAGCGCCAATTAGCGAAGGCAACGGTGCAGACTTGAGGTTCGAATTGATTGACTGTGGCCTTGATCATCTGGGGCAGTTTATGGACATTCTCGGCCCAAAATCCTTTAGATAGCTACATCGTAAATGTCGATTTAACGCTGATAGATTTGGAAGAACACTCAGGAGCCCAAAAGTGACATCACACTGAATGAACAGTAGAAATCTGAGCGGTGTTGGCATGAGAGATGGTACCTGTATTGTCATGGACAGGCCCTAGGCTTCCACTACGGCTCAGGATCAACTTCTGCGTGAGACCATAACTGTCGTAAGCATTGAAGCCCATGCAATTGTGTCTCAACCGGAGACCAGCTAAAGCGTAGTACAAACTTGTTGTGAAAGACCACATAAACGGTGTCGGGGTCAACGTTTTACAGGAACTTTTGGTCCTTTAACTAGACCCACTAACGCCAGACGACATGTACGCAATATACCCGATACTACGAAGAAAACTGCTATTGAGTTTTCGGAATACCGGAAGCTGACAGTCGTCTATCTAACAAGCAAATACTACGCACAAAGTAACTGATCAGTGCACCCAGGTGACCCGGTCATTTTAACCACAACAAAGACTCCCATTCCGGACTTCCAAGTCACAAACATTAGTGAATCCTCTGCATCTCAACCTATTAACAATCCAGGATCAATCTGGTGGGGGTTGGAACAGGACTAGTTGAAAAACACTCACAATACATCAGTTTCACATATCTCATTATGGAAATAGATATGCCTTACTGACGAGTCCTAATCCATGAGTTTTTAAGAAACAGACCAATCAAGAAGTGTATCTGAATGCTATGATAGCATATAATATGGGCAAAGGTGTCCGGTGCAACAGGGGACGAAATTTGTTGATCGATATTCTAGAACGCTCGAATAGGTAGCTCAAAAGCTCTAACGGGATTCTCCGTTTTAGTAAGACCAAGTTCTGGTTTCAACACCGTGATACATACTGTGTGATGTAGCTGCTCAAAACACCGAATGAAATGAATTTGTGAAGGAAGGGAAAGTGAAGGAATCCCGAAAAGGTCGAAGAAGAGACGAACAGATTGGCACGCTAAGTTGTACATTCGAGAATGGATTAATACATTTAAGACGGCCCCTGTGCAGTGCACAAGTAAACCACCTCCCCATTGTTTAAGCCTACAATGGGCCTGCACGAGACAATGCGTACGTTAGCCTGAGTACCTGCTGGGAGTTAGTAACCAGCCAATTAATCTGATGTAATCGGAATAATACAAATTCTTAAAGGATACCCAACGAACGTTTCGGACCCAGTTGAGTGGACGGTCATCAGATAGCCGATGTACCGTTAACAGATACACCAGTTTGACAGAGTCAGTAACAGATGAGTGAATAAACCGATCGCAGGTTAACACACCGTTTTTGTCCCCTCAGACCAGTGGAAAATATTCGTAGCAATAGGAAATACGTAGAATTACTTTCCCTGTATATGTAACGTACACGCTTTGAGGTCCAGAGAAGTAAGTGAACTAAAACCACTCTGAGTTGCAAATAGACACATGTGATTACCAGGATCGACCTGTACAGAAATTATGTGAAATTTTTCGTTTAGACACTGATTTGATGCTACAACGTTTGCAAGGCGCGTAGAACTTTAAAACAAAAAAAGTTTCCAACGGAAACAAGTGGATAGGGAAACTGAAACCGATTTACTGATGGTCAACATAGCTAAAACGAGAAAACTCCACACATGAAACAGAACAAAAACGCACCTCATCGAAAGGAAAGTGTTCGATAATCGCTAGTGCACCGGCACAATCATTCAAGTCTTCGATCAGAATGCCCACTTGATCTACAAAGCGACCACAAGCCTCAGCCAATTTGAGGGCAGCTTCTGGATAGCTGGCTTGCCGGAGCACTTGGATTGCTGTGGATACATTCAACTGAGACCGCACAGGACCCTTCAGCAGACCGATTTGAAAACCCAAGTTAGAGAAAAAAGAGGTCATTGTAGTGACAGGAAGAGGAGCCACGTAACGCAACAAAACCATTTCATTTAATCACAATCTGGTCAGTAAAAACTGGCAGCAGTACTGTCAGTCATTTCTGTTCGAATGATGTTCACAAGTTTAAAACATAAGAACAAGACTAAGCGCATCGACCGCGGATCCAATCCGGAGCATTGTTCACCTGGTGAGTCCAGGCAAGGAGAAAGCCGGCTATGGAGGACAATGTCAAATATTCTTTCGGCACTTTAAGAATTTGTAACCACGGTCGCTTATTAACGGATAAATAAACTCTCTGTTCCTTGGCGGCCATATTCTCGTTCTTTTGTCCTAACAGCAGTAAAATTTCCCTCCTAAAAATATACACGATGTTCAGTCTAGTGCTTTAGTTTCGGATTTCGATCACGAAATGTACGATGGTTACAAGCATTGCTTTTCAGTTACAGATTTCTAAAGTACTCGACGGTTTGAATGAGGTCAGAATTGTGTTATCTGAATCACGCTGAGTCTATACCTTTGTTCAAAACATAGTAGTAACGTTTTTGAAGTGTCTGATTTGTACAGTTGAGTCTGAAACAGGAGCGTTTTGTCAAGCAAATCGATACATTTTGTGATTGCGCAAAACAGAGACCATGAAATGTGGATACCATAGGGAACAGGAAGATGTGTGCAGTAGCTCCTTCCCCCTACAGACTTCGGGTCTACTAGCAGTAGTCTCCTTGGAAGAGGAGCGGGCGAATCAGCTCATGCACCGATGGCGCACGACATGCGCTGTTGCGGGATAAGTTCTCCGTGAGTTCATTTAAGTTCACTATAATATAGATGGCTGCAGCCCAATGTAGGTTACCAGCTCAGTTACGATTGGCGATTATCTGCATTTTTTCACTGGATATTCGGTAATAAAGGTTAGGAAATTGCCCTCTCAGAAACACATGTTCGTCTTACTTCTTTTCTCTAATATGTGTAGTGCGTAGGTGGATTGTAAAATACTGCCCGTAAAATGTAGATATCCGAGTTTTGTGTCACCAAATCAGATGAACAGGCATCAAGATGTCGTACACTATATACGACGTTTAGGCGTGGCTGCGCATGAAAACGAATTGATTGGTGCATTATTTCTGGATAAGTTTTATTCTATATAGACTATCTTACGACTGGCACCTGTGCTTACCTTGATCAACTGTGGTCACATAATTTCATCAACGACCTAGACGCTCGCAACTGATGACAACAAACAAGACCAGTGTTAGCACACAAGAACACGCCTAATATGTGTAGAGAACAGGCTTGGTATCTGGTTGTTGCGCTTCAGTCACAGCCACTTCCTCTCATTTCTTGTTAGTTCGCACATCTGGGAACTCACTTCCCTTCGATCGCCGCAGTTCACGATGAGATGGTGAATTGCTGTCTTGTACTGTCGAATATCTATCAAGAAAATTGTAGTTAGGAGCTAATCGTAACTAAGTTGTGGCGATTTCAATTTATTCATAGTGAACTAAGATCGACTCCTGACGAATAAAAAAGGCAAGGAAGAAAATCAATTACTTTTGAACCGCTTCGTTATGACCTTTGAGGAGCCTCCTTTCCTTCTTGAATAGCATGCAGTTGCTCTGTAGTCATTCGTTCTGCTTAAAACGTTCACATTATAATCAATCTCAGAAAAACGCCGCTCTTCTGCACAATGCATTGTCATCGATATGGTAGACTACCTAACTGAAGCATTCATGTTTTTTCAGTGCTACTTGTCCGATTCAGACTCGTTACCAGTTGAGATATCGTAGATGTAGTCGGGGTTGTGTAAGGATCATTCGGATTAGTTACCATATCAAGAGCACCGGCGATTTGTCAGATATGAACTGCGGACTGCATTGGGTAAGTAAAATGAGGTACCCGCAGACTGGCACACGCACACGTGCGAACGCCCGCCAAATGTATTGAAATAGACCTCATAAGATCAATACCAAATGAAGCGGATGTACCAAACGTCCAGTCTTCGTTCAGTCAGCACTGTGTGTGTGTGACAGCATGGAAGGCAACGGATCGCAGCACCGCGGTAAACTGAGGGAGGGTGTTACGGGCAACGCGAACTCCAGGTTGGGAAGGTTGAATGATGATGAGGGAAGGAATAGAACCGAATCCGGGTCAGGGCTATGGTCATATTTCGACAGCGGTCCCTCTATCGTGCTAAATTAATATAACAGCTTCATGCGATCAGATGAGGGTGGTTGTTCTAAGAGAGCGGTTCTTCCTGAGGATGAACTCTTTAGAGGACTAGTGTGTAGGTGTATGGAAGTAAGGAGGTTCTCAGAAGCTACTCTTGAAGTGTATGTAAACAATTACCTGTACAAATTGAGCAATACGTTCCTTGTCTTGTAGGCGAGCATAACAATTGAGCAAGAGAACCAGGTGGTCACTGGAAGCTAATCCTGCAGAGTCGAGCTCTTCCAAATAGTAAGCCAACTGAACGATGTGACCACCTTCAAGAAACTGGAATAAAGAGGGGGCAAAAAGACAGTCGCCACTGAAAACCGACTCAAATTCTACGGCAAAATAAAGGTGCACAATATGAAGATTACCTTACATTGAATAGATGTACAAAAGGATGAGTACCTCAAAATTGAAGAACAGCAGCATAGGTTTGTGTCATTTAACAAAAAAATTACGGCGTACGTTCCAAAGTCTGTCTTCACTGGACTGTGGATTCATAAACGACTCTTTGACTGACTGATGAATTCAACTGTCGGGGGGACTAACCCCTATTCGATTACGGTAGGCGAATTCCTGTAATAACAGTATGGATAATAGCTCGCTGAAGTATGGAATAGTGAGACGGCTTAACGGATCATATCAAGCTGAAGACGAGAATAGATATACTCACGCGTTGAATTACAAAAGACGCCTCAAGTATGCCGATTGTCTTCACGTACTGTTGGATGGCGGTATCATATTCTTTTTGTCTGTGGCAAAAGGTTGAACAGCAGAGAGGCGTAACAAACAGATACACGCAAAAATACAAAGTGTAAGCATACGAAACATCCAGCATTGAGGACTAAATAAACCTGAGGCAAGCAAAATATATCGATAACACGACAGAATACAAACCACAGACCATTGTGATAAACACAGTCCGTCTGACGTTAAGCAGGCCAAATTCGAAAGTTAGTTGAAGCTAACTCCCAAATCTTCAAATCATAAAGCGTCTACCGCTATGCGGCACATTTGGTCAAACGTGGGCTAGATACTATCAGGCTGACAGGATTTAAATGATAAGTGCAAACGGTACCGGAGCAGGTCAAAACTGTAACACCATATATTGTAACCTATATCCCCACCACTGAACCATACTAACGTAGAATTCTGACCGAGGCGCACAGTGTGACGATGTGATCATTGCTGCGCCATAAGAGTGCTGCTAATTTCAGAAGCAAAACTTTAATCAGTCTATTTTTCTTCGGTGTGGCCTCGACATCAACCTGCAGAACTCAGGTGAAGTGTTCGGACTGCGGCCGTCTCCGTTCAGTTTGGGGTAATTGGCTAACTTACATATGGCTGTCTGAGTCACGTAATTAAGAACACCATGGCGACTTACACAATTTGATAACGAAAAACTCATTTGAAAAGAATGTCCATAACTGCACCATGTGAGCTTGCATCTCCAGAAGACAATTTGCTTTCCACTGCTCACCAGAATGGGCTATAAGGAAATCCACAACAAGGAACCAATCCAAAAGTCGCGTTAAAGATATCACATCAGGAGTGGACGAAGAGCGTCAATGATACACTTTCCGTCAGTTACCAAGTTCCTTGCTCTGCATTGCACCAGACAGCTTACAGCTTGACTTTGAAAGTGTCAGTTCGATCAGCCAATGATAGACTGTGGTTTCTCTAACCCTGTCATACATCCATAAATGTGGCTGTTTGTCTCATGAAGAAAAAACTGCTTACTGCAACCAGTACCAGTTCTTCTCCTCATTACTTGTGTGGGAGGTTTCAATTTCAGTGCGACTTTTTGGGCTAATACCGAGCGTTACGGTTTCGTACATTTTTAAGTCATGGGCATCGGTGTAAACAGCTTACTGAAAGGGATGATGCAGTTACAGAATCATCGGATACAAAACTGGGGACCAAGAAGTTTGCCACCAGACTGGTGGCATTCGGATATGAAATCCCGAAAGAAAAACGAACTAGAGTGATAAATCTGTAAACACGAAGATAATGGAGAGATTGGACGTCGAAGACATACTTGTACAAATGATCTGCGTAGCGCCAAAAGATACGCGCTAATTCTTCTTGACCAAGGTTTTGTGATTTCGCAATGCTATTGCACATAAGAACAGAGAAAAATTAACAGAACAACATACATCGATGTCGCATAACAGTATCTGTTAACAGTGTGTATAAAGTACTAGTGGCATTGACGGTTGCTGAAAACCACACGCAAACATATATATATATATATATATATATATATATGATTAGGTGTAAAAGAGCGAACACCGAGTAATGGCTACTTATTACGAAATTTCAAGTCCACACAAAAATCATTTGTCAAAAGCTATCATTACATATATAATTAAGCAATACATTCCATGCAGATATGTTTTACTAGCATGAAAAATGAGCCGCGTGATCAGCAGTAATTAACAACCGGATCGGAAACACGAAGTTAAAGTCAGTACTAACAGACAGAGAAGGTCAAGTTAATGTGTTTAAGATCAATACGTTATCCGTAACGGGGAGCGGTCAACGATTGTGCATATGATTACTTTGTGGTATCTGTTAAGTCTTTCATTGTGTTAGTTTGTGAAGTTATATTGCATATGCCAACAGGTACAGGAATAGGATTTGCCTTTCAGTGTGACTGATCTGTTTCAGGTTGATGGTGAATGTGAATTTTGATCAATTTCGAACATCGATCAGCCATAAAAAAATCTTGACCACAAGCATTCTATACAAGGATGTGTACGACCACTGGATCACCGCTTACAAAGACCAAACAATTTCAAAAATAACAGCGAGAATGTGAGCTGTTGAACATCTACTAAAGATTACTTAGAGGAATAACCTACTCAGAGAGACGAGGGTTACGCCATAGAACACCTCGAGCCTAAAGATCGGTAACGGAAGGTGGATCAGACAGTGGGGATTCACGGTATGCCACACAACAGTGTTGGAACGAGCACGTCAGAGGGTTGAGCCTGATGGATGCTCAGAATACTAACACGCATTAACAAGGCAGGTTGAACATAGTGCAATAGTGAGTTGTTAGGACTGTGCAGGAGCTTTGCAGTCGAGTTTTGTTAACGAAAAACAGCAGAAGAAGAAACACAGATTCACTGCTGTGGCCCGGAAACTAAGAGCTAAACTAGTATGGGTACTGCGATTTTTTGTCACCGGGAGGATTCCAAACGTAAACACCACCGAAAAAACAACAACACTCGTCTTTTTCAAATTCACAAACGTTTCGATGGTCGCACAAACGACGAACAGTGGTCTCCATTATGTCGCACTAATGAGCTAGTTGCGTGATGCAATTAGGAGAAAACACCGGAGGAGGCCGACGACAAGTGCCACGCTTTTTCACGTCGGTACGTGAATTCTGAGTTGTACTGTCCCCGATCCGAGACCGCTGTTTAGGGTGACCGAATTACTCCGAGTGTTCGTCTGAACCGAGCTCAAGTGATTCTGGCCGCTTTCGAATTTGATGGGAGAGTGGCGTGGAAGAAAATGTGACAAGGATGATGTAAAGACGGCTACACTAAATGAGGTTCTAAGAGCAATATTTTCACGAAAAGCATTCAGAAAATGCGAGGCAGATGGACCAAGCGTACTGGAGTCAGAAGGGAGTGATGGAAAATGTTAACGTTTCTTTACCGTCAGTAAACGTTGCAAACTTCTGGACAGCCTCTCGCAGGTTGAGTATCACGCCCAGAAAGCTGCCTGCGTCCGTCCGTTGGCGATGGTGTGGTCCAGCATTAATAATAATCTCTCATAGTTGAGAGGCATGTATTAGAATTTTTCCGTATACGCTTCAGTTACAGAGCAAGCAACATACTGGAATCCCAGATGTTGGTTATTGTTAGCTGTTTGAAGAGTGTGGAACAACCACTTCAAAACTACCAGCTTTGATAAAGTTAACTAAAAAGGATAATCGAGTTCAAGATGAACAGCAGTTCATTTCGCTCGTTCGCAATCGAACAAAATTTCCCAATACACGAAAAAATGATCAAGAGAACAAGTTGTGGTTCAATTACGCACAAATTTCCCCGTTACAAGCGATATGCATAGAACTGGTGACCGGACGGATAAGAGCTTGGACTCGTAACATGAACGGCTGCTGGTCTGATCCTCCATTTACACTATCTCTACCTCATGAACCAGATAAAGACGAAACCGATCGTGGAGTGTCGGTTTGAGTATGAACGTCAGAAAACATTATGAACCCAATTTCGAGGCCTTACAGTCGTATCCAGCGAAAACTGGCAACCCGATGTAGATTGCGTCCGTGCGCATGAACGATATAAGAGCAAGTTGTTGTCGTGGGAAAATCGATCCATTTTAAAAATAAAAAGGTGAAACAAGAAAACAAACACAAGAACGCCGACTGTGTGAAACTTCGCTTTCAGCTACTTCGACTACTGTTGCGTTGACAATAACGTTACCTACGATCACGATTTCGATGCAACGTAGTAAACCAGCTGGTGCCCACAGCCGATAACCGTTTGGTAAGAACATTGACGAGACAGACGAGACAGAAGATATGTGACGAGTGAGTCTGAAAGTGCGTTTTTACAAAATTAAGGAGAATAACTGATAGACCCTACAGTCTCTCATTAAGTGATTTCACGAAAAATGAATGACCAACCATGTGTAGATAACTCTCCACGATCGGAATGACAGTAAGTTTGGTTCGTGCACGGGACACGTGACTGGTGTCGTTTTGTCAACTTTCAAGTAGAACTGCGGTACATGTTCCCACGTGGCAATTGTGTTGACTGCTGCGCCGCTGACTGCACACCAGGCCAATTTGATTTATTACAGTTAAACGCTCAGTCACCTGCAGACTGCTGGATTGCTTTGAGAGGAGACATGGTAACTGTCCTGCTAACCTCAATCGACAATCACATCTCATCAAGTCGGAGCCACAGAAATCACTAAACCTGTTAAATTCGTCGTTTTTTTTTTGGGGGGGGGAGGAGGAGACAAAATCGCCTATTTCTTACCAGTAGTTAAACCACCGTTCAGTGAATTAGATACATGTGAATGTGACTGCGTTTAGGCGTGATAATACGGTCGTACCTACCACAAGTTCAACAGCACAATGGTCAACACAGCTAATTTGAGGAAGTTCCGGCAAAGTTCGAAACCGGTTGCGATAAAGAGATTAAGCGCTGGAGGGCCTGGATGAGAGCGAAGAAACTTGAATCTGCTGATGTTTCCCAAATAGAGTTGGCTGAAAAGTGTACCTTGATGTGAAAGCTGTTTTCAAATGTGGGTGGTGTTCAGTTTATATGATATATATATATATATATATGCATATATATATAATTCACTCAGCATTTTAGATCGATAGATCATCACGCCCACACTGTAGTACCAGCAGTGTAGATACTTGGTGAGCTGGAGGGAAGGGAGGGAGTCCAAACAAAACGCTCAAATGAAAGCTTACTCAATCGCCAGTTGAAAATTCTTCCTTTCAAACAGCATGTCCAACTTCGCCTGTGTAGTCTTCTCGTTCAAGCAAGTTAGCTAAAGTAACAACAAAGAAAAAAGAATCCGTAGGGAGCCACGATATGTCGGTTGCTATGCGATATAACGGTCCACGTTCGGGAACTAAGTATCCAAACTTAGTCGGAGACAACTGTGACACCGACATTCGAGCCATCGACCGTAACTGCTACACGGTCGCCTAATAGGAAGAACGATGGAACTGATGAGGTAATTTTCAGATTTCTGGTTACTCAAGAACAGATAACTGTAGATGCTCTGATCCCTCGGTAGAGGGTACGCCGTCAAGACCCACCAAACTAGTTTGCCCTGTGGAGGCAAACAGGTCGTCGAAAATGTGAACAGGATGACTTGTCTATCCGGTCAAAGAGGAGCAGGCAACAACCGATATATGATTCGGAACAAACACGTTGGCTAGACCGTAGGCCGAAGTTAGGCTGGCTAACAAACAAGTTCAAATAGTAAACAGTTCCAAACTAATAAAAAGCAAAGTGAACATTAAAAAAACGTTTTTGCTTGTTGTGGAAAAAATTCTTAAATAAAAAGACCGTAACAATAAGCGACACTGGAAACAAATGTACCGTGTATTTGGCCTGCCCCTCCGAACTTGTGTCTGAACACAACAGATAGATACCATCCCATTCGGTGAACATGGAGCGAACACCATACACTGTGAATTCACCGGTAATGAATTTGTTCTGTTGATCATGAATAACAACTGTAGTGGGGTTGGATGATCGGGCTGTATGGGTAGGCACATTCGTGGCCGAGTGTGAACGAGGCATATTCCCCACTGGGGACAGGAAAAGACCGCTGTGGAGAGGAGAGACAAGACAACGAACCATTGGAGAATTAGAGTCAGGCAGATCTAAAAATGTGAGACAAATTAATTTACATCGTCATGCTATTCGATTGCAATAACCCGAATAGATACCGTTCTGCAATGTGGATTCCACTCTTATACATTAGTCAAGGTTCGCGGGTGGGTCACAGATTGGTGTAGTTTACTGTGAAGCCAATATATCTATATAACGCACCACAGATTGGGCAACATCGCATCAGTTTTCACTACAACCAAATCCATGTAAATTTTGTTGTGAACTTTCTCGGCAAACAAGACATGCACATTTGGATCCCGATTAATGCACTGCCAATACACACTGAACTTAATAGTCAGAGAGCAGACCAGGAGTTGAAATAAAAGAGTGCAAGGTCCATCCAGAAGTGAAACAACCGGATAGAATCTCATGATTTCTATCGGAGATCTAACGCTCTTTCAACAGGTCACACGAAAATTATACGCCAGCCCAGAAATATGATAGAAATCTTTTTTTCATCTTGTAAACAGCTTTGTTGTTGTCAATGGTGAGGAGCTCACATCAGTATCCGGATGCAGAATTGAACTGCGGGCTATACGCTAGTGCAGAAAACACAACGGGTCAGAACTTCAGGTCGAAACATCAAGAAACATTTACAAGAGAAAAGTCACATAGTGGATTGCTAGGTAAACGGCAGGCAAAAAACAGTTAGTCTTCTTGAAATCAGTCGTACTCGAACACAACAATCCTGCATGCCGTGTGTAAAAACAAATGGTGATTAACTGCGCTAATGTGGTAGCCTGAAAATAAGCGGATACCCGTTTCTCTCCTCACTCCCGTTTTCGCCTACCAATCTTTGTTTACGACATGGTCACTGGCCAATAAATACAACTTCAACTAGTGTAGTTATCTGATTGTCGTTTAAATCTACATTTTTGTTACGGAATAATATGTCCAGATGCTTCCCATCTACATTAAACTATTAAATATGTCACAATTTTGAGTAATGTAGCTGGAGAGATCAAATGGGGAACGTTCTTGGCACAGACATATTATAGTGCGCTGCTGACGATTTTCAAATCTGTCGTCTGCCTACATCGGATGATCACAGAGTTGTTAATGACAGTAACACAACACACTAAGGGAAGGTTTGGAATAAGAGAGAGGGATGGAACCCGATTACTAATGTCATGAGTTACGGAATCCCCACCCAGTATGAACCTTAAGTAGGCGGTTGATTAGGTCAAGGATTAGATGTAGCAATAACAATCGTAACAATAATATAGTAGCACCATTCTGCGCGTTCAAGATAGTGATTGATAGTTATATAACATTTGTACTAAGCAGCAATTTGCACATTTAGAGTGAAGTGTGAACGAACAAACTGCAAACTCAGTTATCAATGACAACAATCACATCATCGAATGCGATTGACCACCATACCCCATCAACGTTGTCAGTCACAGAGTGTGGGAGTTGGGAAACTCTGGCCTGTGAAAGAAATACATAACCGACAGTGGTCAGACTCAATAACAGCGCATACCAACACCAAAAAACCAAAGGTCACAGTCATCATTCAAAGTGACAGTGCATGCGCGAGGGTATTGATTTTTGTATATCCAAACAGTATAATTATTTCATCAGAGCAGAAAGAAGACATATATTGCGATATGATAACATTTCATTTACTCTCATCAGTCGCAAACGTAAAACATGCCAGTTATATACAACAAATATAATAATTATTATTAATTATTCCAACAAACTGTCAATGGAGACGTCTAATCTATGGATGAATAAACACTCCATCAAATATAAATCGAGCACACGAGACAGAATGGTCCGTAAGTGGTGCAACTAGAGACCCAGGTGAAATGACGAGACCAATCAGTGCACCAGGATAACTCACGGGTCTCCTTTGAGAATCACAAGATATTGTTTGAACACAGAGAGAGCCAGTTTGTTTCCGTCTGTGGCCAGACAAGGACCCCGCCCGTCCCAGTTATAAAAGTACACAGCCTGCGTTGACATATAAAAGATGGAAGAAGAACGAAGAAAACAGTGAACTCAGGGAGCATAAAATAATAAACAAAGCCCATGACAGCACTGAATAGACTAGGGAAGTTGACAGGAATTAAGGATCCAAAAGTCAAGCACATCTAGTCGACCGACTCACTTTGAGGGGAATCAAAAGCTTAGATGTGGGGATTCGAATAACCATCTCAGGCCGCTCTACATACATACATACATTTACAGTTTTCAGACGTGCCAAAAGGTATTTCAGTTGGAACTGCTGAAAATTGTGACAGAAACGAGAAATTAAAGATAAAGATAAGGGAGAATAATAAATAGTTCACAAATAAAAGTTGATAAACAGATCCAGGCAACAGCTGATCAAAACAGTGAAGCGCATAGTAGTCAGATCCACAATTCGGCAAGCAGCACTCTTATTTCGTTCTCAACAGATTTGTTAAGGTTTTTACAACCCACGATCGCATTGTTAGGTGGTCATCCAACAGGTGTATCGATTAACACACAGCGCAACAGAGGGAACGGTTGTTGGTCGTTAAATTAGACCAATCACATATGTCACAGGCTAACTGAATGAACCTAAGGTGCTTCAAAACCGTATATATATCTACCACTGGGAGGGGTCAGGCTCCTGTGTCGCAGACCGAGATAGATCACACGTGAGCAATTTGAGCCTTGCCATTTATCGATAATCACGCAGTGTTTTCAGGGCTAGCCAAAACTTCGGTTCACGAATAGAAAACCTGTAGTGTACCAGGTGGATGTCGGGAAAGTGAATGAAAAACTCACAAAAAAGTCTTTAAAAGATCGAAGTTCACAAAACGAGTACATATCTACAGCCGTCGCATTAGTCATGATTTATAATTAAGCTGACCAGAACTCACATCACGACAAGCTACTGCGAATTGTGCAACATCGCTGGCAACAGGGAACATCGAGCAGCAATTGGCACTGGCTCCAAAACGGTCCAGTACAGTCTGAAACAGGAAGATTGTGATTTCCAGATAGAGTTTCAAAGCAACCGACATAAAAATCATCATCATCATCATAGACAGCAATACATCAGTGCTTAACACTAATGCTTAACTGCCACACAACCATGAAGAAACAGCAAACCCTATATAGAAAGAGAGAAGGAAAAAGAAGGGGACGGGAAGGGACCTAACTACTGAAAATGACTACGTCCCTATTCAAACATTCAGCATCAAGGTGCCTACACCTTGCAAACAACACAACCGAGCTGCAAGTGAGAGTAAGGCG
>QNGE01000382.1:263873-302689 GCA_008508345.1 Paragonimus westermani
CCAACATCGTGTCGAGATGTTCCTCTGAATGTTGGAAAAACCACGCCTCCGATCTGGCCGTCTGTCGTATTTCGCCTGCCCTGCCTCGCCCGTTGGTCCGATCTAGTCGAGCGATGACTCATCTGGTCGCGCACGTTGTCCTTGATCCGATCGCGGCAGGTTTTCGAAAGTACCTCCCCCCCACGTTGAGGTATTCGGCCGAGCGTTCGAAAACTCGCACCCCCGACCTGGCAATCCACCACACAAAGACCTTGGTTGAGAACCACAATCGTTCTCCTCCCTAGGTCTGGTGTCCTGGCAGTATCTCAGTCCACACACATACGTGAATACTCACAATACTGTCCATCCCATACCGCATCCTCCGTCTCGCAGCGTAAACCGGGTTGCCCTACCTGCTGCATGCAGTAGGGTGGATAGGTGAAAATATGCTACTGCTAACCCCTCCCTCATTAATCCATCAGATTTAGCTCTCACATCCCTCTCGAACTACATTTTTGATGATTACTCTGCAGGTTCCACAACAAATAGGGCTAATCATAGCAACACTATGTCGGTATGTCCTATCTCTTACCATACAGTCTCACACATCCCTCGTTTCTTGCTTATAACTAGACTGAGCATTGATATAGGTGATTTTAACGCTCGTATTCTGAACAGATAAGGCAACAAGCCGCTATCTCACGGACTTTAAACTCGCTGAATGTCGATTTCTGCTGCAGAATTTCGGACAGTAATGAACGTATGGAACTAACAGCACCCACACTATATAACCGATAGTGTTTATACACTTCGGGTGACTCCACGGCCACCACTACTGGGCAGGCTGGAGTAGGTATAGCCTTCAGCACGACGGCCGCAGCCGCACTGGTATACTGGATTTCTGTTAACAGCAGACTGTGTACCGTATACCCGGCAGGTTCGGTTGATACCAGTTCTGGACGCAAAACCATCAGAAATCTTTCAACTGTATTTGCCTATGGTCAAACTGACTGCAATGATGCAGTTGTCGAGGACATATCTGGGTTGAACAAACAATGGAGAAATCCCTGGAGTTGTTAGAAGCCAGACGGAACATGCTTCCTAGCAGTTCCTGTGACAAGTTTAGAAGAGAAATCCGTAGGAAGCCGAAAAGTAGCCTAAAGGCCGATCCCGAATTCTGTCTAATAGAGAAAGTTATGGAAATGGAAACAGCTTTCGCTTCAGTGAACATCGGCAGACTCTTGAAGGTTTCCAAGCCACTGGTCCCAGACGACCGTCTATCCGTGAAACTATCAAAGAAGCAAATGGCGCACCCATCCATAATAAGTCCAGCAGGTCAGAGCAGTGAGTGGAACACTATGAGGCTCAATTTAGCTGGCCACCACAAGCTTGCAATGTCAAAACTTGGTCGGCAGATTTAGCACCATCCACTGAGACTGAGGTCTACAATCGCATTTCGGTTCTTAAACGTAATAGGGCTGTTGGTCCAGATGATCGTGCGCCGGCACTTTTCCACGGTAGTGGGGAGGTGTTAGCAGAGGCTTTGACTCAACTGTTTCGATTTCTGTGGACGACGGGGACCATCCCTCCATGCTGGGGTCGCTCGATATTTGTCCCCATATTCAAGAAAGGTATCAGAGGCTTTTGCGGAAAACATAGGGGAATTATTCTGACCCCAATAATTACTAGGTTTCTGGCATCCATTATACTTCGTCGACTCACTGCAGCTCAGGAGGCAAACATAGAAGAAGAACAGGCATGGTTACGTCCTGGGCAGAGATGCACTGAACACATGTTTACACTTCGTCAAATTCTGAAGCAACCTCATACGCTCCGGTTACCAACAATTGCCTATTTATTGACTAGAGAGATGAGTTCGATTCGGTGGATCGATCCACACTTTCAAAACCGCTTGAACGCAGAGATGTAACGGTGAAGTATGTGAACATACTGTCGGCGCTTTACACCCATAATTCAGCTCAGGTTAGGGTTTACGGTGAACTGTCTGATAGTTACAGTACCAGGAGTGGCGTACCTCAAGCCTGCCCGCTCTCACCATTAGCGTTTACTTTAGTCAGACGAAATAATGGAAGATTGTCTCCGGCACTCACAAGCTGCCGGCGTGGACCTCTTACCTGGTGAAAAACTGATTGATCTTGACTATGCTGACAAGGTGTTGCCGTTTAACAACTTTCAAGCAGCACAAACAATACTAGACGCTATTTCGCGTTCTGCTAAATACTTCGGAATGTGCTCTGCAGCTTCAAAACATAAAGTGTTCCTTCAAGATTGCTGTGATTACGTAGATTTGATGTTAGATAATGAAGTCATGGAGGTTGTTGAGCGGTTTGTGTACCTGAGAGATGGCTGCTCATGGTAGAAGGCGTGAACCGTCTTCAGGTATTTGACCAACGATATTTGCGTTCGTTCGCTTTTATCGAGTGGCACCAACGGGCAAGCGACGAGGAGGTTAGGAAGAGGATATTTGGTAGTGTCAAACGGGCTATTTTTTTCAATCTCTACGTTTGCACAGGCTTAGATGGTTAGGTCATGTATTAAAGATGTCACTTAGTCGTCTACTGCATTCAGCGAGGTGGACAGATGGTGACCTAGTGTAGATAAGTGAATTCGTTCACGAAGGAGTTGGCCACTGTAAGTTGAATTCGGTTTTCAGGTTGGCGACCTCGCGTCTCACATAGTTGGTGGCTGGAGACGTTAAGTGAGATGGCGGCTTATTGAGCTCGGTGACGTGAATGTTATCTGTGAAATGAGTGCACTCAATGACGCGGAGCAGTGAAAACCGTAAGGAAGCTGCTTTGCTGATGACGCCTTACTTTCACTTACAGCTCGGTTGTTTGTCTGTAAGGTGTAACCGCCTTGACGCTGAATGTCTCAATATAGACGTAGTTATTTTCAGTAGTTTGGTCCCTCCCCCTTCTATTCTCTCTCTTTCTGCGGAGAGCTTGCTTTTTTCGTTGTTGTGTGGCGGTTAAGCGTGAATGACAAGCACTGATGTATTGCTGTGATGATGATGAATCAATTGCATTTCGTTAGAATGTTGAGGTATTCGGTGTATGATTCCTGTTAATGTAAGTTTGACATTGATCAGTTACCATAAGAAGGCAATACCTGCCACACATCGCGTTCTGACCGCTTTGGTCTAAGCACCGAGAAGTTTATCTGATTGGAAATCTATACGCTGTCACTTAATCGGCTGCATGTGCCGTCCGGTTTTCATTGTTTCGACCAACCTCAGTAGCTCCGATGCCATATTTCTAATTAACATGCAGACACTCTGCACACAGTCACTGATGCTGTCTACCTACTCGATTACATCCACCACGCAATCTAAGCCATTCGTAATTTCAATACCCATTGCACTGTCAAACGGAGGTGTTTATCACCAAAAACAAGTAGCTAACGCTAGCACGGGAACCCTAGCACAGGTGATCGTTGCTTCGTTTAACTTCTACACAGAGTTCATCTTTAGACATCATATTTAGAACTTTAATAATCACGAACTATGTCGATAGGACTGTACCATACATCAAATGGAACGTCTTCCATCGCCCAAGTTGTAAAGAGAAACCGCGAACAGCATTGTTAAATGCGACCACCAGGAAGCGCGAATATATCGGATCACATACAGGCAATGTACAGTAAGAATGTTAACGGTCCAAATTTCCGCCTTTTCATTGAAACTATCCATTGTGGGGAGACATCACAGCGTATGTTTTATCAGCTGGTGACTCATGATGAGAAGAGTGTGCTCGGGCAACACGATGTTTCACGCTCTCTGCTGGTGACACCAATAACGATAATAATAATCGTTGAATTGGTGTATGAAGGGGACGGGACCATGAACGGGACTTTTAGGGAATTGATATAACGAGAGAACAGCTTGAACATATACAAGTAATCCGCAGTAACTGTGAGTGCATCGAACAAATGGGAGGCACAGAGACAGATAAACTGCCGCACATTAATCAACACGTCTGTGTGTGTGTGTGTACACTTACTTTGCACAATACCTCATCCCGTTTATTGAGGATAAAGCTCATGATGCATTGATCAGTGGTGGCAAATATGACAGGACCTTGTGGGTCTCCATGGGGAACGGTAGACTCTGATTGGATAGCTTGCTGCACGCCTGGATAGCTTGAGCAAAACAGACGAATCCCAAGTCCGGTCACAGGACTAGCAAACGTGTGCAGTAAGTGGCGCTTGCAGTGACTGGTGACATGAACAGAAATTAGAAAGTTAGAGTGAGAAAATAAGGTCATAACAAACACAGTGCCATTAACGAGTGGTGTACAGAAGTGAACAGTTTTATCGGAATCTAATGGTTGAAAGCATTAGACGGAATTCGTACTGAGCGTCTCATAAAACATTAAAAAGTGTTTTGAAATGGCACGAAGTGTAATGAAGGAGATCTCGAAAAAGACAACCTCACAACTCTTTCAATAAACAGCACAGTAGAATGAATGTACCGTTTGTGGAGGGCGGTCGCGCCTAAGTAAATTCAGTGGTACGGTATGACACAGTGTGAAAGAACGGACGGAATTCAAGTCCTCGCTATAGCAAAGATAAGTGCTAATGATTAGCTCGAACAAGGATGAAACTCCAGTCTAATGTTTCTTCCTGAAACGGTCTGGCCGGAGAGTTCATGCGATTGCAAAGATTGGGATCGAGTGTAAAGGATGTCATTACATATCACTAGGTATCAGAACTCACAGGAAAATCGTCTACGAAAAAAAGATGAGGAAAACAGATTGTCATTGTGGTAATCTGTTCAGCACCGTTGCCATCTAGACCAGAACACAGGGAGACCGCCCAGCAACTAGTGAAAATCACCAACTTGGCAGATCAGTCGTAAAATCACTTGTTGTACCTGTGCCAGGACCTTCAATGGGACTATGATCTCCAATCAAAAAACGAGCTATATTCAGGGTCAGTATGATAGCATGCAACGTTATCACACCTACCATTTGCTTTGCTTACAAACAACTAGGTTGAACCAGGATTTTGGCTTCTTGTTGCAGCTGGTTTGGTTGGCTATATCTCGTCCAAAAGCAAATCAATATCTACAATTTCAGCCATATTCAGAATTGCAATTAGTAAGATTACGCGGAATGTCTAAAGAAAAGAACATAGTCTATTTAGACGGGCGAACTTGATTCTATTGTTTAAATAACTCTGAGAGTAGAAGGAAACATGCAATACCAGCAGCCGTGAGAACCGTTAACAAAGGACTTCTATAAGAGCCATCGAAAATAACGCTGGACAACAGGAATTAAAGTATTGATGTGTTAACTTTTTATTCAGAAAAACAAACACTGTAGGAGCCGGCTAGACAAGAGCGTCAAGGGTAGCATGTGACCGAGAATGCGGGAATCGAAATTTGTTGTCAGGCTTACTACCAGATACCATACGATCAGAAATAGTTGTTGTAGCGTGCATATCTCACGAAAGTGTCACCTAAAGACTGCATGGTGCTAATTGGGGGTCCGAATTACACAAATGGTGAAAAGATATGAACAGAAAGGCGCTATACTCAACGAACATAAATATTGTACAACCTGCTATGTACATATGTATATGCCCGGCCTTTAACAGAGGGATGAGAAACGATCGAAATGTTTTCGTTCAAAGAAACCGATCCCCACATTTTGCCATTTTACTTTACGAGGATCCTTATCCCAAGCTAAGGCTATCAGTTCACGCTAGCATGAAGTGAAATTCGTTTTGGCAGAAATAAATTCATGCGTTCAAAAGAAGCCACAGTTCTCAAAAGTGAACACTGTTGCGTTTTTTTCTTGGAAAATGGAAGATTCAGAAATATTAAAGGAGTACATTTCCTGCAACTAACAAGTGTCGCTGTAGTGCAGTCAGTAGTCACGTGAATTATGCACAAAACACCGTGCCAAAGCCAGCAGAAATGTTGCAGTTCATCTGACCTTACAGAGGACAGAGGAACTTGAAGATCAAACTGCGTTACGTTAATGGAAGTGTAATAATTGAAACATGTGGATAGCAGGAATGAAAAGAGACTAACACACACCGTTCACGAGTAATATCTCCTCGGAGTAATTGCAATTGACCATTAGTGTGCCCGAAAACGATTAGTTGTAGGGTTTCATCAACACAAAGGCAGCTGACCTAAAAAAACAACAGGATTTAGGGAATAGAGCAAACATGCGAGTGACGGTATATTAACCAGAACCGATCACAGTTAAATGACTAGGTTGCTATCATGTAGAACTTAATTACGATCTACTACAACGGGCTACTCTGTGTGGGCAGTAAGTTTTCTCAATAAGTAAGATGAGGGCTACTATGATTCGCATGAGACAGAGATAGAATCATCACTCGTCTGCTACGTGGAAAGCCATGGATGGTTTAATAGAACTGGCATAAGTGCCCAAACTAACACTGACCAAATGAGAACCAAGACAAAGATTGCATGCAGATGACTCCTTCTGTTTACGGTGATGTATATACATATGCTATAGTGCTCACCTCTGTAAAAAGCAGTCTTTCAGGTACAACATTATATCTACTCAAAGGTGCACCCAAGAGCGTTTTGGGCAGTCGAAAACAAAACTAGCGGCCTTAGAGGTTGGCACACTTGTTCACTATTGTTCATACTAGTTAACCCGCAAAAAGTAGGCCGATTGTGTGAGCAACGCGTCCGTTCTCAAGCGCATGTTACAAAATCTGGTAGCAAAATTCAATGGGAAGGACTACGAGAAAACATAGATAGATTAGGCAATTGAGCTCCTCGTCTGAGATGATCCCACCTGCAGTTTTGGGATCCGATATCGCTCCGTAATGTAGTAGGAATGTCTCCAACGCTTCAGAGGGAGTACTGGCCATCCCGAGTTTCCCGAAGGACACATTTGAACGTGTCGACGAAGGGGTCAGCTGGACTGCTGGGCTTTCGATAGACACCCGGTGAACGGATTTGACTAATACTGTTCCGGATGCAGAAACGTGTGAGAGCCGACAAAACAAACTTGGTTCCACCGTGAAACATTATCGTCCCCAGACATCAAAACCTGCAGACTTCATGAAACTGGTAGACAGTAGTAGTTGCGCTGGTCGTTGGCGTCAGTGTAACCTCCATCCAAACGAGATCGCAACTTAACGCAAAAACGATCTACGCATCTCGATGACCTATTTAGTTAAGCCACGCTCATGTCACTCAGATCAGCCAGATGTGATCTGATAAACCAGTATCGCCGTCCTACAGATTGGGTGCTGGAAGAAGAATAGCACCTTTCACAGAGAAACAGTATTACAGTTGTAGAACACCAAAAATCGCCAGCTGCCTTGCGGTACAGGCTTCTAAGCTGAAGTCTGGTTGAAGATGCAGGTCGTTCAACTGTCTGGGTCTATAGGTCCTCATAGTATCTCAGTCTACACACAACATGGATACTCACAACACTGTTAATTCCACACTGCATCAGTCGTCTCACAGTAAAAACCGGGTCGCCCTGTCTACTGCGTACTGCAGGCTGAATATGTGGAAACATGCTACTGTTGATCCCTCTTTTACCGCTCCACTGAATGTTGCTCTCAGGTTCATTTCGACCCCCGTTTCCAGTAATTACTCTACGGGATCCATAACAATTAAGGCTGATCCTGATAACACTGTCCCGGGAAGTCCCACCTCTCTCTACTCAATCTCAAAACGCTCCCTCTTTTACTGGGTGAACGTCGATGTCTGCTGCAACTTAGAGACTAGAGTCAATGTAATGAACTGACAATACCAGCACCACATATTCGATATCAGTCGCACACTTCAGCTGACTCCACATAAGCCACCACCATTCAGGATGGAGTGAGTAAAGTCGTCAACATGACGACCGCAGCCACACTAGTCGACTGCATTCTCGTTAGCAGTAGGTACTGTACTGTCCGCTTCACAGGTTCAGTCAAGACCAGTTCTAGATGTCAAATCTTCAGATGTCTCGTCGTTATGAATGCTATGATGTATGTGCCAAGCACGCCCCTTACTCGGAATTGGCCACTCTCTCTCTAATTAGACACAAGGATCTGTTGTAGCCACGTTGGAAGGGGATATGAAGGCCCAGTTTGGCCACCTAAATAAACCCGAGTCTCGTTTAGGTGGGAAGTATGAGCTGGTATCACATCATACGGATAATGCTAGGCGGTTGTTGAAACTGTGCACCGAGCACCGGTCATTTTCAGTCGGCTCTAGTTTTAGATGTCGTGCGCATGATCGATATATTTAGCGTCATTCCTCTCCAAATCAAACATGGTCCCAGATATACCACATAGCTATTAGTCCTGAGTGGCGCGGTTCCAGTTGGGATTGTTGTTTTTGTTTGGGCACACACATGAATTCAGATCATGAGTTGATAGGATATCGTTTTGTTGTTACTTTCGATGGGCAACGATTACACTGACAGCAGCGACTTGCTGTGAAGAAGCTGACCAAGCAGTCAGTCAGGTATAAGCATCAAAATTAACCTAGGATGCAAACTTAGCATTTTTCACCTCAAATATCCTAATAGCTCATGAACCCAGAACTCACAGACCATTCACGGATCACGTACATGCCGTAGGGCAGTCCGTGGGTTATACGAAACAAACCTCAGAGAGGTTCCTAGAAGTGTTGAATAACATACAGACCATTCCTCATGGTAGTTCGTATAACAAGTTTAAGAGGCATATCGGTAGGAAGCTGAAACGTCCGAACGCTGATCATGAAGCATGGTTAGCGGAGGAAGTTGAGGAAATGGAAACCACATTTGCCTCTGGGACTACTAGTAGACTCTCTAGGCTTATCCAAGCTACTGGTTCAGGGAAGTTATCTGTCAGTGAAACTATCAACAAGATAAATGGGACACCCATCCACAGTAAATCCAAAAGCCTGGATTGCTGAACTAAACACTGACGGTTCATCTAGCTGACCTCCTGAGTCCACCGTGTTACCGACGCAAACTTATCGGTAGATTTAGCGATACTCGAAGAAACGGAGGTCCGCGGACACATCTCGGTTCTTAAACGTAGTGGGGCTGCTGTCCCAAATGATTTCACGCCAGCACGTTCCGAAGAAGGTAGAGAAGCGCCAGTAGAAGTATTAACTCAGTTGTTCTAACCTGTACGAATGACGGCGACTATCCCTCCGTGCCAGAGCCACTCGATAATAGCTCACATTTTTAAGAGAGTCGGGGGGATATTTACAAAAACCGTAAGCGGATTAGCTTCACCTTCGTCATTGCTAGGATTCCGGTAACCAGTATACTTCGCTGGCTCATTGTAGCTCCGAAAGTGAACAGAAGAAGAACAAGCAAGATTCCGTCTTTGACGAGGATGTACTGGTCAAATTTTCACAACTCGTCAAATCCTAGAACCGGGTCTTACGTATGGCCAGCCAAAAAAGTGCCTGACAATTGATCTAGCGTCATATCGTTCGCTGTCTACAGCTAACGTCAACATAGATTCATATTGACAAACGGCAGCCCTGCAACCGGTAATTGTGTCGATAACCACCAACAACCTGAACGTATTGCTGGCCAAATATTCTGAGTTCCAATCAACTGCACACGACCCATGGATTACGATCTGACAAGAGAAGGCAACAGAGTGGACAAAGCCAGTGGCCCGTCAATAACGCATGTATTCACCCCAACTTTCCAACTCATCGGACGGACATATTTTCATTTGTGACCTAGTGTGCCACGGAGATGCTTGTGCAAACAAACGAGTCAGTATCCCATGAATGATACAAGACACGTCAAATTTGTCTTCCTGCTGGTGTTCTAAGGTATAGGGGGCCCGTAGTGCTCTGCGAAATTGACTCTCGAACTCACAGCACATGCTAACCATTGGACAGTCACTTTCAACTTGACAAGAGTCATGCGAAAAGAGCACGGCACATTATGTGACGAGTTCACATTCATAAGGCGTGGAAATATGAAGACGGTGGAACGCTTAACGGTGCTTACGTCGTGCTCTCGTCAGACGAACAGTGTTACGAAGACAATATGCATTGGATCATACTGGCGCAAACGGATCATGCTTCGTATCCTAGCAAAAAGAACGCGCATGCTAAGGGGTTGCACACTCTGTTTGACAGTAAAACGCTGACGTCACACCGGCGTGAGATTTTGCGAGATTTCTTACCAGAAAACCTATCACAACTGACATAACCATCCGGGCGGGTAAACAGTTTGACTAACTCATGTGACCATCAATGGTGAGCATAAACGAAGACCCATCTTGCATTTGAGAACCAGCATGCAAGGCGGAGCGACAAAACCGATATGGCTGGATTGCTGTAATCGGGGTATAGACTACAACTTTGTCGGTGGACTCGAGTTTAACATCGTTTGAGGTTTCTAATGAAAATACGTAAGAACAGTTTGACTGAACAACGGATAATTTTATGAGCCCACTAGCTTCAGACGCGATGTATTTGATTAGGCATAGTAAACACCACGAGGCAATATCAGAATGACATGTTAACACTAACAAAGCAACAAACTAGCATACAGGATGGACATTTACTGTTCAAATAGTACACATATGGACCATGTCCGGGTGCTTTCAGACCCATCTTTTCCGAATAGCAAGGTGATCGAGTGCACACCACTGTGGTATGTTGGGCTGAATGTATGAACCAGTTACCTCGCTGTGGTTCGTCCGATTCTGCTGTAGGGCGACTCATTCAACCGCTTATAACATGATAGCAGTGGAATTCGATTGTATGCAGACACCACCATGGTAGTTTAATCATTTGAACCCCGTTCATCCTACACCAGCCGAAACATTTGGATTTAGCAGTGGCGTACAAAAACAAAAAAAAAGTTAAACTTACGGGACTTTCAGTCTGTCCCGGAAATGCTGTGGTAGTGGAACGGGAACAGTAGGGCGTCGGTTTGTTGGCCCACTGAATGATGAGAAAACATCAAACAATCGGATAACAAACTACGAATACATGGGCAAGCGCAAGAATTACAAAACCACGGACTACATATGTTGTTGACATCTACTTTATCGTGAAGTGTAGCCTCAACGGAGATGTGGCCACGGTTGCACACTAGTCACTGGAACAAATCCCAGTAGATCATAAGTGAGAAGGACACCAAAAGGTCGACAGAAACAAACAAGAGTAAACACATGTACTCGGATAAGATACAATAGCTCGGGTTTGTGGCGTGAGCTCCCTCAAGATTATGTACTGTCAATATGCACTGAGATGTGCAGCTCACGAGAGAACGCGGGAGCGAGGTCCAACATTTAGATGGTACAACAAAACTATGGTTATCCGGTGCTTCAAAGTTACAGATTCTGCCTACATATCTTACAAGCTCGTCCAAAGGAGGTAGGGACATTAACAGACAAAGAAAAGCGTAAAGTGTAACGGTGAGAGTGGACCCTGACGTGGTGTGACGGCTTGCGCATCTCGATGACCGTGTGGTGACCACACCAACAGAATTACTCATACCAGGCAGGCCAATAGGTAGAGGTCTGACAAACCACAGTCTCCTGGTCATCCAGGTTGGGGGTTGGAAGATGGTTGGCATCTCTTCCCGAAAAACGTACCATTTCTGGTATGCCACCACCCACCCGCTGTCTTGCGGTACAGGCTATTGAGCCAAAGACTTTGGTTGCAAACCCTAATCGTTCTCTTGTTTGGATCTGGGCGTCCTGGCAGTATCTCAGTCCACACACAACCATGAATCATCACAACATGCAGGTCCCACAGCAGATATAATTACTCATAACAACACTGCCGATAAGTCCCAGCTCTCGCTACTCAGTTCCAGACCTCCCTCGTCCTGTGCTTCGACCTAAAATGCAAATTAACATAGGTGCCTTCAACGTTCGTATTCTAAAACATAGGTCAACAGGCTGCTCTCGCACAGACGACATACTTGTTGCACATCGATGTTTGCTGTATCTCGGAAACTAGAATCCACGACAGTAGTCAACGTATGGAATTAACAGCACCTGCACTTTCTACCCGATACTAGTTACACTTCTGGTGACTCTTCAGCCGCGGTTACCGGTCAAACTGGAGTAGGTATAGTCCTCAGCACGACGACCGCAGCCGCATTGATAGATTGGATTCCTGTTAATAGTGGACTTTGTGCCGTCCGCTTGGCAGGTTCTGTTAGGGTCAGTTCTAGACGCGGAACTGTCAGAAATCTTCTNGTTCTTATTGGAGCACGTACCTAGACTCAGATCATGAGCTGGTACGTTGTCGTTTCGTACTCACTTTTGCCGGAAAACGACCCCACCGACAGCAACGACTGGCGGTTGAGAAGATGACTATACCGTCGGTAAACCATAAGTATCAAACCAGCTTAGAAACTTGCCTCAGTAGTTCTCACTCCGAAGATCCTGATCGCTCCTGACCCAGATCACACAGGCCATTCATGACGCAGGTACATTAGCATGCATCACTGTAGGTGAGATGGCAGCTCATCGAGCGCAGTGGCGTGAATGTTGTGGTTGATATGAACGGAAAAAAATGACACGACTTGCTTCTGTCTAACGTACTCGTCGTCTCTTCGCTGACGGCCAACGCATTCGCCGTTGCACTCATCGTAACGCCATGTAGTCATGTCAAGACGACCTACGGTACGTGGTTAAATTTCGTGCAGTGCGCTTGATGTCACGGCCACGCACCCCATCAAATCGTCAACCCAAGAACGGTTGCGTCCTCGTTTAGACTCATACACTAGAAGTAGTAATCATAAGAGTTGAACAGGTAACCTTTGTGTGAGGAACCGAAGCCGCCGTCCACCAAACCACCAACCTTATGAGCATCACCGGAAACGGGACGATTAGTCTAACTGGATCAATTTAGTGGTGATGGACATGTTCTACCTGTCGAGTCCAAACAGGGCCGAAACTAGTGGTGGAGCGTAAGTTTGAAGACTAACACAATAGACTAGTGCATAAGGTGGCGACTAGAGACAAAAAAATTGATGATCGACATTACGCAACGGGACAAATCACCTACATCCCAATACAAAACATTATGATAAATACTCCACTATAGAAAACACCGTCGTAAAACTTACAAGTATCCCCAGGGGATACCCAAACTGTCAAAATTAGTTAACGTTTGCGCACGAAACGGTTTACTGGACAGGAAGCTTACCTTCGCCGTATTCCAAATCTTCATCCGTTCCTCGTTGAACTCGTCAACCTGGAAAGAACAGTAAACACTTAATAGTCGGTGTGCTGGAGACACTAGTTGACAATGAATGAGGAGAAGCTGAAGATGACAGCAAAAGAAATGTACCATGGTGACACCTCAGAAGATCTCGTGTAGTACAGTCAAGTTGCATGAGAGAAACTCTTTCTAAAAACGTATGACAAATGCACTAGTGATATCTATTGAAGCTTAGAAGTTGTATTTATGAGGCGATTCTACGATTGAAAGAGGTGTATAATCGGAGAAAGGGATGTAAACCGATTTCAAATGCTTTACCATGGATATTTGTGTTCAATCCTATCCAGTGAGTGGTAAGCAACACTGAATTAAGGATGTGATTGTTCCACCGCGGAGCCATTCGATCAGACTCTAAGTACATAGATTTGAAGGGTTTTGTTATCCACCTGAGAACCTACTTAACCATCTGCTGCGCCAAGCACACCTTACCTATGTCAGCTGAACCAAGGACGGGTTGTGCGGAACATAAACAGCAACAGACATGTTGAGATAACTGAAATGGGTGTAAATCGTGCAGTCTACGATCTAAACGAGAAAACGTACTCCAATAGTAAGTAGAAGGTCTTGTTGCTTTAGTTGATATACATGTCGCACTGCTTGGGTGAATGCTTTGAAAGGGCTGAGCTGCTGTCCACGATCCAGCCGATAGATAAATCCACTTGCGTCTCCAATCCAGAGAAATCCACGTCCGGAACTGGTGCAAGTTGGCTGAACATCCTGAAAGTAGAAACCAACAGTTTGTGCTAACATAGAAGAATGCTGATTGATCTGTAGGAACTGATCACTAGTGGCGTATTAGCATTCTATACATTCCAGACAACCCACACATAATAACGTTCAGGTTCGAAAAAAGGTATTGGAACACCATAGATTACCAAAATGTGCAGAAATGCAGTAATAAGGGTGGGTCCTAAGGACGGCCACAAATCAAGCAGTCGGCTACACTAAGCGTTTTACAACTTCTGCAGAACATGCCATAAAGGCTACAGAACTCCGATGACAGACGTGTGCATCGAGATGCCTGTCGCAATGAGATCAAACAAATAATCACATGGGTTTCGGATCAGGGAATGATTTTTCAAGACAATTAGTTAAGATTGCCTGACGAGCAATTAGGCCAGGACAAACGTCCACGGAACTAACAGAGGTAAGTGAATCGTAGTCAGTAACCTAGAACTCTATAAAATACCACATATACATCCAGATCACTTCTGCCCAACTTAAGCATAAACCAACTCACTTAGAAATTGATGTTAACCCTAAGTTAGAGGCTCAACGCAACGGAATGATCAGACAACCATGGGAATATGGCCATTTGTCAATGTCATTGTTTAACCTACCGCTTCAATGTATATATAACGATAGACACATCTATGCGAGGGTGCCATTCTCATGAAGGAAGATGAACGGGGAAGATGAAGGAAAAAGTACTACAAAACCACGTGTTTCACACAGACGCCTAGTCCAATGACCGAAGCGTTTGAAGAAGCAACGCAAAGTCACATGTATGCGGGGATGCAATCGACTTCTGCACATCAACAAAAGCTCTAACGTTGCCCTGACCACCTCGGTTGCCAGATAGTAATCACATTAAACAGGTTTCGAGTCTGTAAGGTAAGGATCGCGTGGAAAGTTAAAAACTAAGTCGACGCTGTTATCAATGTAAACGGAGCAATGGGCCAATATTGAAGGTTATGAACCGCCATTTTTCGGACAAGCTAAGCTTAAACATAACGAAGCTTCTTGAGTCAAATGCGTTCACCATAGGGCTTCCAAATGGATGCATAAATATACATGCATACAGGATAGTGTACACACACTGGTGCGACCGTTCGGCATACAGCTCATTACGACCAGGGACCCTCAAGTTGATAAGGAACTTACACTAAATCCCGTAAACAAGTCACTTTGCTGCCCATCGCGCGCACTGATTTTGTCGAAGAAGAACAGCCGTCGAGACTACAATACAAAACAACAAAAATTTGCCTCAAACAAAACGTAGGTTGTCACTGCGTAATTCAAGGATGATGCTGAACCACACGAAAGTTACCAAATAATTTGAAGCAACTACTTCATGAAAAAGCATTTCACCCAAAATTAGTGGAAAATACTCAAATAACTATCTGAAGCAAAAGCGTGTTTACCTCAAAGGGCAATTAGAAGGTAGCACACGTGTAAATGATTCTTGTGCAAGAAAGTATATGCGATTCAACACATCAAAAATTAATCAGGCGCTCCTGTTTGTCACTTCTAACATCACCCACGAGCCTAACTGTCTGTGGACATATATGTGTCGGAAGTTAATGGATTGCAATAGCGTGTCCGAACTGTCTACCTCGCGATCTGCAACTGCAGAGAAACCAATATGAATTCACAATATCTGCTTATAGCCCTGACCGCTGATTGTTTCCGGTGAGTAATTAAATGCACCATCAACAAGGAAGACATGGTAAGTCTATGTAAGATGAAACTATGAACACTTAAAGCATCGAATGCGGGCGTAGATCGACAAAAATAGTAAAGGAGAAACCATGAGGCGTTGTGATCCCGATGGATGCTACGAGTCGTCATTCATCTTCCCATTTATAACGATCATGGAAATGATCAAATGTACTGCGTCTCGAGAAAACTGTTCACCGTAGCAGTGACGTGCAATAACCCACCTCATCAAAAAAGAAAAAAACAAGTCAAAACAGATAAATCAGAAGAGCAGTGGATGCAGGCACACCATTGACAGCGGCACGCTGCCATCCATCGTAGCGTTTCAAGTCAGTGATTTGAATAATCATGGGATCCCCAACCGAGCAGGCGGCACCTACCCACTTCACACAACTGAACAGTCAGGATTTTCGTATTCTGCAACCACTTTGTCGATTGAACACCACGCGGTTCTACAACTGTTGGTACTCCAGATGACTAATGTTTAGTAAGAACGATCAACTGGCATATGGAATACGCGACCTGATCACTGCAGATCGTGCCACCCAACTAGGTGACCAATCGATCATGTCTTCTATGATTTTAAGAATGCTTACGCTATCAGCACACTTTGATGCGGACTAATTGGCGGAGACAACGATGGCTAGACGCAGTAGGTCGTGAACAAGCCACGTTCCTCAACCATAGGACAAAGCAAATCACACCCCATTCCAGAGACAAGTCAACTTTTTGATATCACAGATGACGCAGGTTAGTAAGGGCAACGTCAGCCTTTGATGTTCTTAGTGACATATCAGCAGCATATTACAAGCTGACTAGGTGTTAGCCAAGTGTGTGAAGTGGCACAAGGTCTTGAGCAGACTGGCTTTGATAGTGTGGGAGTGAAAATGTCCCGCCATGAAGCAGCATCTTACACTCTGACGATACGAACAGCATTCTATGCAGACCAGCACGGCCATTGGCCCTGTTTAACATAGTCCTCAGCAGAGGTGCTGAGTAAGACAATATCGTTCAAACCGTGACGCACCTATTCCGGTTTTTAAACCACTCAAACTAATTTTGTTAATTCCTATAACAATCCCTCCCGGTTCTAGTTGAGGTAGGAGAGATACAAGAAACTGGGGTCTTGTTACGTCTCAACGACTTAAGTACAAGAGCCATCAATGCTTATAATGAAGGATCGTCTGGAACGCGATAACTGGCCATTCAGGTTCAGTTGACCGTATGATATGGCTGAGGTCAGCTGGAACGCTTTTTATATATTAAATATTCAGTCTACCTGGTAAGTTAGAGCTACTAAATGGTTATAAATCATACATGGTTTGACTTACATCGACTAGAAGGCCAACACGACCGCGATTGGAAGAGAAACAACCAGTGAAATTCGGCTCAATGGAAGTAGACAAATTAACACATAAAAGGACATAAACCGCCAAGACCTTTAAGAAGTGTAGAGATGTAGCACACAAATGTATAGAAAAAGCGTGCAGATGTAGGCACAAAACTGACCAGTACACACAACCATGCCTGTTAGCTTCCCGAGCCAGTAACGTGGATGATCGCCCGGTCTCCAACCCAGCAAGAGGGAAATTCCAACCTTGTTCAACAGAACCATGAACATGCCAATGACTAATCTTCTTGCACACTGTCCTGGGCAACGATGATCACAAGCAGCAACGCAGGAGAGGGTGAATGCACTATTAGTGTCCGGAACATGCGGCCAAACATCGTATGTTATGTATTTTTGACCTCAACTATTCTGCTACAATTTAATCTATCCTGCGACCGAGACTTGGTGCTCAGGCTTGTGCATTACATTGATCCGGATGGCTACACTAATTACGGCTTCCGTCCATCAGGGCGCGAACTTGTCAGATAGGCCAATTAGGAGCAGTCAGACGAAAAGCAGGTGCACTCCCAAAGTAGCGAAGTTATTTAATAAACACGACCATTAATGTCCAACACTCAAGTTCCCAAACCACGCGCGCAGGACGACCGCGTAGGAGTGCTTAGGTAATGCGCCACGATCCTATGGGCATACAGCAGAACTTTTCGTGATTGTGGCACTATTGCATTCCGTATCAGGAAGAATGGAGTCACGAGAGGTACTCCTGATACAAACGACACTTCGACCGCCCAGCGGTTGACCGTGACTGCCGGCGTATTATCCAATAAGGTCGAAAAACAACCAGTACCACCCAAAAGTCTGATGTAGCTTCGAATATACCTACTGTGCACAACAGTGCCCGGAGTCAGACATTATTGTCTTGCTCACTGCACCCTCGAACAAGGGAAAGTCTCTCACTGCCAAATGAGTCAGACTTGGGTCATTAACTTCGGGTAGAGTCCTCCAAGAAAACCCGGTATCCTATTGTCTCACAGGTCAGAATTAAGTCAGAGATTCGGGGTGGAGTTCTTCAAGTCAACCCTCTTCCATAGCATAAAAAAGCGCATCCCACGGTCTCTATATTTCAAGCACCGCTCCACAACACAGAAAGAGGCACTGTATTACACGGAGACCTTCCTGTGCTTCTCAGCCGTGGAAACAGCTGGGTCATATAGCAGTCAGTTACAGGTGTCACCACTGTTAAATATCGTCGTAGATTTTTGAGTAATCACCTGGGCTCATATCGTGCTGTTGTGTGTGCTCGTTTTGTTTTGTCATTTGCTTAGAGATCATACACTCGTAAACGCAAGATATTTAACTGGCACCCAATCGACGAGTGTCAAGAATGCTTACAGGGAAGCACTGATGGACAAACCGCTCGATCCCAGTCAAGTGAGAAAACCATATGAACACTGAGAACAAATCGCAGCAAGTGTGAAAGCATGCTATGAAGACGTATGTTCCGAAGGAGCTATTCAGCTGCGAAAGAAGTGGATTCCTGTCACATCGATAAATCTCATGAATAGACGCCGCTCAATCCCACCTCGTTCTGAATATGACGACCGTCGAGAACTCAAACGCAAGCTGACCAAAAGCTTGCGCAAGGATCGTAAACACTACATGGTCAAACAGCCGAAAGAGATGGAAAAAAACTTTTATCTGGGAATAGCATAAGGCTTCTTTCCCTGATAAGTGATTGTACTGGCCATCGAGTCGGTGTTAATGAGACCATATGTGAAAAAGATCATTCACTTGTCACGAACCAGTCGCGCCGAGTTGGCAGGAGAGCTTAACATTTTGGGAGAAGAGTTCAGCTAGCTTCAGTAGGACCGTGTAGACGACGAACCCGAATGGTCAGCCACTGAGTTACAGACGGTCCCCTGCGGGAAGCAAAAATGGCCTGGAGTTTACGGTACTGAGGCATACCAAAGTTCCTGGATTAGATTTGCTCTCTTCTGCTTTCAAGGATGGTGGGAACAGGTTGACATCAGAACTGAAGAAACTCCTCCAGACGGTCTGGGGAACTAAAAAGGTATCTCGCGATTGATGCTTATAAACAGTAATTACCGTTTCCAAAAAGGTGGCTCGGATTCTATGTAACTGCCACAGGGGCAGCAGTCTAGTATTTGTTGCATCGAAGTTACTTTCTGGTAACATTTTACGTTGGCTCACTGAGGTCAGAGGAAGTCAGATACGTGAAGAACAGGCAGGATTCCGGTCCAGTCATTGATGTGCTGATCAAATTTTCACCTTGTGACGGGTCTTGGAGCATTCGCAGTCTTAAAGGCAGCTGACGGTCGAGTCTTTTTAGACATAAGGGCTGCTTTAGGCTTGGTTGTTCCTGACACTCTAGAAATGTCTTCTTTGCAAGGGAGCCCTAAGGGAATATGCGAACCTGCTGAGATCACTGTATGCTCACTCTACAAACAGGATGATGGTTTACGGACAACTAACTCGGGTGTTCATCACTTTTAGTGTTCACCAAGGGTTTTGGATCTCGCCCTTCCTGTACAATTTTGTAATGGACAACATTCTGGAAGGTGAGCTTGAAGAATCGATTGGGCTTAGCGCTGAGCTTCTTCCTGATGCTAGGTTGACTGATATGGATGACGTTGTCTTACTTAGCTCCGCTGTTGAAGACATGCAGATCATGCTAGACAAGGTGAGTGACCGGGCTGGTTTGTATGAAATGTGTTCCACATCTTCAAGTTACAAAGTGCTTCATAAGTACTAGGGCATTCCCACTTCTATTTTTGTATTTCAGGCAACCCACTTGAAACCGTGGACACTTTCACACACGTGGGTGGCACTACCTCGTCAGTTTGTAACATTGCTGATGATATATCAGTGCGGATAACAAAGGTACGAGTTGCCTTTATCAACATACGTCATCTGGGATGTCGAAACGACGTTCGGTTGTCACCAAAAAGGAGAAGTGTATGTTTGTATGCTCTGTTTGCCTCTATGGTTCGGAAACGTGTCATGTTCACAACGAAGATATATACAGACGTGTGTTTGATCACCGTTGTCTCCACCAATTAGCCCACACTAAGTGGACTGATGGGGTGAGCAACACAGTCGTTCGCCGGCGCGTGTTTCCGAACGCCCGGGGTGCGCGATCAATTGGTCAACTACTCAAGTTATACAGCCTACGATGATTAGGTCCCGTACTTTGCATGCAAGATGAGTGTTTCCTTATACCATCAACAGTGGGGTAAAACCGCGTGGTGGTCAAGCAACAACGTGGTCACTAAATATGCAAACCCTGACTGCTCTACTGAGCAAAGTGGGTAGGTGTCACTTGTCTGGCTGGGATCCTCGTGGTCACCTAAATCGCTGATTAGAAACGGTATTTGAGATAGCGGTGTGCCGCAGTCAATGGCATACCTGCATTTATTCCGTTTCTAGTTTTCCCGTGTAGACTTCCATTATTATCATTAGTATTAGTACTCTATAACCTTTTCAGCAACGCCTCTTCCAAGATATTTCACGTCACTGTTGAGGTGACCATCGGACCCAGCCACAGCACCTTGTGGTCAGGCTCATGGCTGTTATGATGATGATGGTCATCATCGTAGACATCAATACATCAATGGCCCTCATTGACGCTTAACTGTCACACAACCGTGGAAAAAACAAACCCTGTACAGAAGAGGGGAGGAAAAACAAAAGGGAAGGGACCTAACTACCAAAAATAGCTTTGTCTATATTGAAAGATTCAGCACCAAGGGGCATACGCCAACCGGTCATGCGTTTGAATGTTGTTTGTTTATTACTTTCAGATAAACTAAGTAAAACAACGCCCACCGCAGATCTAATGAAAGCCAGCTTACTACACAGCACGAGCTTCATTCGGAAACCTTTTGAGGCTCAAAACACCCCGTTCTTCAAATATACCTTTCGGTTACATTCAGACAGCAAATGTTTGTGAATGTGCTTCACGTAACTCTTCATTGTTATTTTATGTGAGCACGTTTCATATGACAAGGAATCAAAGGACGGCATTACGCTGTTACACAAAATTAATTTAACACCGACTGCGCAGGAAAATATGCAAACCTTCAAGGACGGACGTAGTCATAGTTTCTCATTCCAATAGTTTTACCACGAACGTACCCTTACAGAGTTGAAGGCTATCAGTTGGATGCGTTTGGTGTTTTTTGTCGAATGGTATAATAGATGTGACGGCGAAATCATTTCGTTCAAGAATGCGCGACGAAGAAAAGCTCATTCAACAAAAAAACAGTTAACTTATTTTGATGAAAATGACCAACTAAGAGAACACGTGATAAAGCTCCCGAGAACAAAGAAAGGTCAAATCCGCATCAAAACCAGATCGGATTACCGGAAGGTGTGGCTGATTATTTGCGGTGATGGATAAAAAACTAGTCAGCCAGCCTTTAACCCCCTGTGGACCAGACATGATTCGACTCGGTTCATCGAAACGGTAATGTATGCACATCTGGTCCACACGAATAATCCACGTGATTTCGATTGGTTGGCTTTCGAAGAAAGCGCAATAAGGTGGGCATATCTGCCGAATTCTGAGCCAATTTTTATGTTGATTTAGGGACTTTGAAGATATTCTGAAGACATAACTCGCATACTGTTGGACAATTAAACCGATCTAGTTTTTATTAGAAAATCTCAAGTGGTTAGGAACTCATGTGCAAAAAACTAAACTATCCATTAAACGTGTTGCATCCCCTTATAAAAAACACCAGGCGTATTCCAAACTGAAAGCTGACTGAACTGTACACCATTTTACGTTGAGAATACCTAAATTACAGGTGAAGAAATGTGGGGAAAACCTTAAACAAAGTCGAAAATATCTAAAACTGGTTATTCCGTGTTTCCAGTACTGAGTATCTGTAAGAGAAAACCTCAAAACGAAAACTAGATATACGACTTCAATCACTCAAAGGCTGCTCGCGACAAAAAGGTTTGCTGATATAGTAAAAGAAAACCTACCACTCAGGTGCTTATGGGCGCGCGTATAAAGCCAACGCGGTTTAATGCTAAGACCAAGTTTGAGAGCGAAGGAAAGTAAAACCCATGTATGAAAAGCTGGTAAATACTCACATAGGCCATGGGGGACTGTTAGTGACTCGGCGATAACATATGACGATCCTAAAACAAAAAAAACGTCGTGGTATTCAGAAAATGTATTGGCAGCCGCGAGGTTATTGATACAAAACCATTGAAAAGCATTGAGCAGAGTAAGGCTACAAGAAAAAGAATCCAGAAATAAGTCCATGGTTGAAAACTCGCGGTGTCCCGAGTGTTGATTTCTATGGTGAATCGATGGCCGTCATTACATTACCTTCAGAATATCAAAGTCACTGAACAAACCAAAGGGGTAAGTTGATCCCGCGTATCTTCTTTTATGGCAACACTCGAAACGAACCCAAATAATGTTTGTTGTAATTCCCAACGTATAACTTTGAGAGTTACTAAGTTGGAGATTCCAGTCGCCCTAACAACTTGAATTCTTCGCTTCGAATGATCGCAATGAGAAAACAGGCCTGTTTTCGCCATGATTATGGTAGTATCGAACAAATCATCGCTAATCATTAAACGTTAGGATTTCCATATAAGAGCTCATTAACTTTTTGGACAGTCGTGTGACATTTGATTCTGCTGGTAGAGCAGTTCTTTGATACTGTCGTCTGGAGAAGGGTGTGCCTGATAAGTAGGTTAAGCTCATTCAAGTTTAATGCAAACACATTGGGATGAATAAGCCCCTGGTGAATTTTGTTAGATGCACCTTCACCAAGGGTACTTATCACCATCTTTCCACTTACTTTACCATGGTTGACCATAAAAATAGTACGAGAAGGCGAATATTTCAATGGTGCCGATGTTCGCTTTGACCGCACATCGCGTGATTTAGACTACACCGACATCACCAACAGGCAATTCAAAACGGTTTAAACCGGTTAGCGACATACGTTCATCGGAAAAAATGTGGGCTTCTTCCCAATCATCATCATCATCATCATAGACAGCAATACATCAGTGGTTAACACTAATGCTTAACTGCCAAACAACCATGAAGAAACAGCAAACCCTATATAGAAAGAGAGAAGGAAAAAGAAGGGGACGGGAAGGGACCTAACTACTGAAAATGACTACGTCCCTATTCAAACATTCAGCATCAAGGTGCCTACACCTTGCAAACAACACAACCGAGCTGCAAGTGAGAGTAAGGCGTCATCAGCGAGACAGCTTCCTTACGGCTTTCACTGCCCCGCGTCATTAAATGCACTCACTTCACAGACAGCTCGGCCAAACAACGACAACACTCACGCCACTGAGCTCGATTAGCCGCCATCTCACCTAGAGTCTCCAGCTTCTTCCCAAAGTACTAAATTAAGGTCAACAGAGGCTTGTGCCCGAGTTCACTTTTGAAAGTACCATAAAAAGGGGGTAGTTGCATAAACGTTGGTGGAAAGTGATGTAAACATCAGTCGGAGTTTAGGGACGAAGGCAGAGTTCGCGAAAATTCGCCACCGGTTACGATAGAAACATGCGTCCTCCGACGAAACAGCAAGTGTACTCTGCACCTGCGCCTTCAGATCTGCTTTGATTTCAGTATCGAACCCACTTGGAAGAAGTTCGTGAATTATTCGTCCTTAACAATGGCCGCCTGTTCACGGTTGTTCGTGTACAGTGGGATCGGCATACACGCAAGCAGGCTTTCGGAAAACAGATCATCAAGAGATACTAACCTGAAAACCTCCTCACCTAACACAAGGGACGAGAAATAAGTTACAACTCTGCTGTGACTTCTCATTGTCGACTTTGCCAGGCGGGACTAATTTATGTCACAATAACGTGTAATTTGCATAACCTTATTTGCGCGGCCAGAGTCGGGTGGGAAAAGCAGCACAGCAGCATCGAGGCGCAAAGCGACCAAAGTTAAGGCTTGCCTCTAATGACCCAGAGTTTTCGTCCAGTTGGACACACCTCGATCCGGAACAAGTATGGTTATGGAGAACGCACCTGATGTAAAACATAATTGTACGTTGCGGGAAATTCGTGAGATATAGATTGAACAATACCAATTGTCGCTCTATTCGTTCCAAGCTGTGGCACCGTTAAGCTACGTAAGAGGCTTTGTGTTATCGGCAGAATGAAACAAACGGTACGAGCGCAATACGACAGTCATTGTGTTTGATGAATGCTCAGAGGTCCTTTCATAAACGTGCTTCACCGTTATGATCATCAAACGTTTTCATCATCATCAAACGTTTTACAACTAACTTGGGCACCAGCCACCGAACGTTGTGTATCGCCAAAGAAAACAATCTGCTCCGAAGAATATAACCAACATATGTAATTACCCAAGCCTGTTTCTTCAACAGAAACGGGGTCTGTCTCATGAGAGATAGATGTATTAAGATGAAGCAGACGGCATAGAGGCCATATGGTGCAATACAAAATAACCGTTAGATATGTGTCTGCTTGTTCATGATCCCTTGTCGCACGTGGACCAAGAGGTTACTGACAACCGGAAAAAAGAACAAGTTCCTGATCACACTATATACGATATACTAGGATATCCCTAATCTAACCAATTCTAACATATGAAAACGCACACTATGTGATGTATTCGTCCAGAACTCCTTTAATGAGACTAATGATGGATTTTTGTTCCCCCTAGTTAGGCTGACAAGTTTTCAGACTCGATGACGATCGTACTGAAAAACATATCGCACACTACTACAACAGCTAGGAAACAAAACGAAAAACTTGAAGTAATAATGTACACTGATCTCGCAAACACTTTAATCAGTTGTAACTAGTTTGGTACTTTTCAATTTTTATCAGCACAACACTTCGTTAAAAATGAATATGTAATTCCACGATAATACATAACGGATTGACGGTGAAAAAAGTCAGATTTACACATACATATGTATGTATGTGAACACATGGAAATGTAATATACCAGTGTGGAGGGAGAACAGAAGTGTGTTGATAACCGTTTATGGAGAACACGTAACACTACTACAAAAGTAAGGAGATGGTAAGAAACGATATCGGGCATTACGTCACGGTTCGATCAGTCAAGTTGTCTTCAATTGGGGGCCTCTTCCTCGGCGACTGTACAAACCGCTGGCTTAGGCGCGTTTTCTTAGTTTCGGTTTCACTTTTCACTATCCCCTGCTACTTAAGGCAGCGTCCTCGATGTCACATCCAGGCCCCCGTCTGGCGGAACCTCGATCTCTGACCCTAACTCTGGCACACCGTCTGCAGCTCCTCCTCCCGAATCGTTGTCCGTGCTATCCATGAATGGCTTCAGGCGGTTGTAGTGGACGACCATAGGTAGACTATTTGGGGATGTCGGATCTTTTATTAAACAAGTTGTCAGATATTACACTTTCTACGACAAACGGTCCTTTCCAATGTGTCTGCAGTTTTGCAGGGACACCTGGGTGCATCGTTTCCTTGTGTAACCATACCTTATCCCCAGGTCTCAAGGGGGCCCTGAATACCTTTTTGTCATAGTACTCCTTCTGATGCCGGTGTGCACTCTGCAAGTTTGTTCTCGCTATTTCGTGTGCTGACCGTAACGTATCGATCAGCTTGCAAACATATTCCGCTACCGTGGGCTGTATTCGGACGGCCGAGGGCAGGCAGATATCGGAAGGTAGTCGGATTTCTCGGCCAGTCCACAGGAAGTGAGGCGTTTGTTTAGTAGACGCGTGAACACAGCTGTGATAGGCTAGTACACACTTTGGGATCGCCAGATCCCAATCGAGCGGGTTGCGATCTACAAACGCTTTTAGCAATTGCAAAAGTGAGCGATTGGTCCTTTCCACTTGTCCATTGCTTTGAGGGTGATAGGCGGTCGTTCGGGTTTTGTCAATTCCCAAGATTCGACAGATTTCTTGCAATAACGTGCTTTCGAAATTGGAGCCCTGGTCAGAGTGCAGCTGCCCCGGCGCTCCCCAGTGGCACACCCAGTGCTCAACGATCGCATTGCCAACCGTTTTCGCATCAATGTGGGACAAGGGTACTGCTTCACACTATTTTGTAAAATAGTCCACCAACACAAGGACATACCGTTTGCCTCTTGACGTCTCTGTTAGGGGGCCTATGGTGTCTACATCAACTAATTCATTTGGATAGCCAGTGGGTAGTAGCTGAAGTGGGGCTTTCTGTTTGTTCTTTGGATCCTTGAAACTGCCACATTGTTCACACCGATGACAGAAGTTTTTTACATCACGACGCAAATGTGGCCACCAAAAACGTTGTCTGGCTGCTGCGTCCAGTTTGCTTATTCCGGCATGTCCCAGCTCTCTATGGAGGTCTTCTACAACTTTGTCTACCACTGATCGTGCGACAACGATTCTTTTGCAATAGTTAGGTCCGTAATCAAAAAACAAAACACCCTCGCTCATCACCAAGTGGTCCCACATTGCCCACAGGCAGCGACTTTCGTAACTTTTCCCTTCCATCTCTTTATTTGTAAGTCTACTACTCTTGTCCCGTTGTCTCTCGTAAATAAGGGCAGTTTCGGAGTCGTACGCTTGGGCTGTCTGCCATCGTCATAGTCCGCGCCTTGCAGTGTGACTAGTGTTACGTGTTGCATACTACAAGACAGGCAGTCTCCATGAGCATGCCCAGACCTTCTGGATAACGCATCTGCGTTAGCGTGACTTCTACCAGCTCGATGTTCACACTCGAAGTCATATTCTTGAAGAATCCCCTGCCACCGCGCAATCTGGCCCTCCGAGTCCTTAAAGTTCTGAAGCCAACGGAGAGATTGATGGTCAGTGCGAACGGTAAACCACCTGCCCAACAAGTAGTGCCGGAAATGTTTCACAAAGAAAACCAGGGCTAGCATCTGCTTCTTGGTCGTGCAATAATTTCGTTCTCTTTTGCTAAGAACGCGGCTCCCGTAAGCGATCACTCTCTCGTGTCCATCAGCACCTTTTTTGATAATACGGCCCCAATGGCATAGTCACTAGCATCAGTGTCTAAAATGTAACCGCCAGCTGCAGGCAACAAGTCTGGTAGTGACAAGTTGGGCGCGGAACATAAAGAACGTCGGAGGGTCCCGAACACTGCCTCGCATTCTCTGGGCCATTCAAACTTTCGATTTTTTTCTAGGAGGGTGTGCAGTAGGCTGGTGATAAGTGCGAATCCCGGTATAAATCTTCTTTAATACGAGGCAAGGCCCAGAAAACTACGTACCTCCTCAGTGTTTTGCGGCGTAGGCCAGGTCATAACCTCCTCAACTTTCTTCAATTCTGTTCGAATGGCGCCCCCAGAAATCACATGTCCCAGATATGTTACTTCTTTTCGCAATAACTGACACTTTGAAGGGTTGAGCGTCAGGCCTACTTGCGACAGCCTTTCAAAGACGTTGGCTAAATTTCCCAGGTCATCCTCGTTTGTCTTCCCGTGGACGATAACATCATCCAGGTAAACGAGGCACCGATGGGGGATGAGGTCACTCAATACCCGCCGCATTAGACGTTGGAATGTGGCGGGGGCATTCGATAGCCTAAAGAGCATTGTTTGAAACCCATACAGAACTGTGGGTACCACGAACGCCGTTTTAGCCCGGTCTGATTCTTCTACTTCTACCTACCAATAGCTTGAGGCTAAACCCAGCGTGCTAAAATAGATGGCACTTCCCAGAGCGTCAAACAAATCATCGACGCGAAGTAATGGGAACGCATCCTTAATGGTGACTTTGTTTAACTTCTTATAGTCAGCACATAATCGTAAAATACCGTCTTTCTTCTTGACCAGCACCACAGGAGAGGACCATGGGGAGTTCGACGGTTGAATTTCATTTTTCTGAAGCATCTCGTTAATCATCTTTGACACTTCTTCTTGCAGGGCCACTGGAATTCTTCTGTGTGCCGTCTTTATTGGAGGGACGTTTCCTGTCTATTTTGTGTTTTAGCACATTCGTTCGCCCAGGTTGTTTCTACTCCAGGCGAACGCGTCAATGTGATCAAGAATTACCTTCCTCAGCTTAGCTGTGCTTTGGGTGTCATTACAGCATCCTGATCCCTTGAGTAACGCTTCGATTTGACCTGACATCCCCCGGAGCGATATACAGAGTGAATTCGGAGCCGTTATGGTAGTACAATGATCTGAGAAACACCGTGCATGATGATGTAACCAGATGATGTTTTGCTAAGTCTAGGCAGCATCCGAGACACCTTAAGAGGTCAATCCCGATTACGCAGCTAACTGGAAGACTCGGGGCCACCACGAATTTGTGTCGGAGTGTCTGACTAGCTACCTTTATCATAGATGTTATCAATCCTTGGGTACTCATGTACGAACATCGGCGGTGGTTAGCTTCCAGTCACAGGGCTCCAATTTGTGGTGGCCGAGTCTCCTAACCACATCTGATCTAATCAAGCTGCAGGTTGCCCCCGTATCTAACAATCCCACAGTAGTGGTGTCCCCAATCTTTAACTCTACGGCAAAAGCCGAAGTTAAACACGGACCGACTGCTGATGGAATACATCGTATTGTAAATTCGCTCACCTGAGGCTATGTACCGTCGCCGTCGATGAGAAGTATAGGGCCGATCATTCCAACCACGGTATGAGGTTCCACGTCCGGGATGTGAGCGAAAGTGGAGGGGGGCCGGTCCACGGGGGCCTCTGTAATTTGATGCCTGACCACGGTACCATATATGACGATAAACTAATGGACGACGTTCACTGGGCAGCGTGAAGCACGGTGCTGTCGGAGTCTCAAGGGCGGCGTTAACTCTCTCGAATTCCTCCGCAATTTTCAGCGCCGCGTCCAGTGCGGTTGGAGGATGCAGCAGGAGCTTACGCTTGATACTCACGCTAGACACACCAATGACCAACTGCTCCAATACACGTTTGTCTTGTTCTTGGGTGGACTCGCCGTCATACGTCCGCTCGGCAAGGTATCACATCATCATCATAGACAGCAATACATCAGTGGTTCACACTAATGCTTAACTGCCACACAACCATGAAGAAAAAGCAAACCCTATATATATAGGATAGAAGGGAAAAAGAAGGGGACGGGAAAGGACCTAACTACTGAAAATGACTACGTCCCTATTCAAACATGCAACATCAAGGTGCCTACACCTTGCAAACAAACAACCGAGCTGCAAATGAGAGTAAGGCGTCATCAGCGAGAGCAAGGTATCTCAGGTCTCTCACAATTGCACCGACCCCCGCCTGCTTGTCGTCTTCCCTGAAACTGTTCCCTCCATTGTGCTAGCAACCTAAGTGAGTGTAAGAATTGGCGGAGCTCTTGGAAGGTCCTGTCACCGATCACACCATCCATCACTTGGCTGTTCAAGACAATATCCAACGCCTCACCTGACAGGAGACAAAGGAGCCATTTCACGCCGAGCAGCCGATGTACAGCTTTGTCATGGTCTCCCATCGTCGATACGGCATCCCCAGGACAAAATTCTCCGGCATCGGTAGAGGGGGTACTGCAGTCGCTGGCTGTGACAGAGAGAGATTCTCGACCGACCGTGTGAGAGTATTTACTGCCTCTGTTATCGCGTCGGTCGTGCCCTCTTCGTTGGGGTTCTGATCACCTTTCTCCTGTTTAACTGGCATCTGTCTTCTTTGGATCCTGGCAGGGTCGCCGAATTGTAATATACCAGTGAGGATGGAGAACAGAAATGTGTTGGTAACCGTTTATGGAGAACACGTAACACTACTACAAAAGTAAGGAGATGGTAAGAAACGATATCGGGCATTACGTCACGGTTCGATCAGTCAATTTGTCCTCAATTGGGGCCTCTTCCTCAGCGACTGTACAAACCGCTAGCTTACGCGCGTCCTCTTAGTTTCGGTTTCACTGTTCAGTAAAAGTAAAGCGGGACGACCTTGACGCAATCTGAAAGCTAGCGGCAAAGTTGCACAAAGATGACAAGACATAAACGAAAGCTAAGACGTACACAATCAATCAATTGACGTGTCCGAATACCACTTCGTTACTCCGTGATTAATTGGATGATAAGCAGGCCACCATAACTAAAATTAGAAAGCCAACGATATCATCGGTTAGCAACAGCCTACAGGGTTTATAAGGCAAGATTTGCTGTGGCCAGTTAATTAAACAGAACAAATAAGAATATTTTGTTCGTAAACTGAGCGACAGCACTGACAGATAGTAACGGGTTTGGAGTAGGGTGACCAAGTGTTTTACTGTTTCGTATTTACTGTGCTGAGCACTGTCCTCAGCGCCACTCCTGGTGCTGAAACTGTCAGACAGTTCACCGTAAAACCCAACCTGAGCTGAAGTATGAGAATAAAGCGCCGACAGTATGTTCACATACTTGCGTTTAAGCGACTCTGAAAGTGTCGATCGATCCACCAAATCGAATGCACCTTTATAGTCGAGAAATACCGCAACTGTTGGTAACCGGAGCGTATGAGGTTGCTCCAGAATTTGACGAATAAGCATGCATTTGAAGAATACGCATGCTTATTCTTCTCTAATGTTTGCCTCCTGAACTGCAGTGAGTCGACAAAATATAATGGATGCCAGAACCCTAGTAATTATTGGGGTCAGATTAATTCCCCTATGCTTTTCGCAAGAGCCTGTGATATCTTTCTTGAACAATGGGAACTATTATCGAGCGACCCCAACACGGACAGGTTGGTCTTTGTCGTCCACGCAGGTTGAAACAACTGAGTCGAAGACCGTTATTACTTCCCCACTTTTTGGAAAAGTGCAGGCACGAGATCGATCATCTGGGCCAGCAGCCTCATTACGCTTGAGAACCGAAGTATATATTGCGGACCTCAGTCTCAGCGGTTGGTGCCAAATCTGCCGACCAAGGTACGACAGTGCAGGGTCGTGGTGGCAACGCAGTAAAAGCAGGAAGCCAGCTAAACTGACTCTCAAAGTGTTCCACCCACCGCTTTAACCTTATGGACTTATTAGGGATGAGTGTCCTATCTGTCTTGCTGATAGCTTCACGGCTAGACGGTCGTCTGAGACCAGCAGTGCAGATAATTTTGAAGAGTGCCGATTTTCTTTGAAGGAAAGGCTGTCTCCATTTCCTTAACTTTTTCCATCAATCAAGCCTTACGATGAGCGTTTAGGCTGCTTCAGCTTCCTACGGATTTCTTTTCTAAACTTGTCATGTGAACTGCCAGAAAAACTGCCCCAAGGATTTCTCCAAGATCCATTGTTTGTTCAATCCATGTTCTCCTATGCGGCATACTACAGCACCTGCTTCATGAACGGCCTGTGAGATCTGGGTCCAGCAGCTGTTGGGATCTTCTGGATGTAAATTGTTAGGGTTGCTTTCTATGCTGGTTTGATACTCAGCAGTCGGACAATGTAATTGGTGGGGTCGTCGTTCAGCAAAAATAAGAACAAAACGATAACGCACTGATGCATTATCTGAATCCAGGCATTTTTTCAATAAAAACGACAGTCCTGAAGAGAACATGGTCCTTTATGGCCCACAGTTATACGGTCTGTCTGAGATTAGCCTTGATTCGGAGAAGAGCGCCAAGTATAACAATGACGTGCAGGATACCTAAAACGATTTCTAGCTAAAAGTAGCTTATGTTCAGAGCCCAGCTGTACCAGTCGCCCACAATTATCTGAGCGATGTGATGCTATCCCAAATCTGCAACCTAAACGAGACTCAGCCTCACCAAGACGGTCGAACTGGGCGTTCATATCTCCGGCCAGAATGGTTATTCCAAAACCATGTGTCGACCATGGAGGAGCGGCCATATTCCGGTAAAAGGAGTCATTGACACTGGCATCACTACAGCCAACTGGAGCATAGGTAAATACAGTTAAAATATTTCCGATGGTTTTGCGTTCAGAACTGGCATTAACTGAACCTGCCAGGTGGACGGCACAAGGTATACTGTTAACAGGAATCCAATCTATCGGTGTGGCTGCGGCTGTCTTGCTAAAGGCCATACTAACTCCAGTCTGACCAGTAGCAGCGGCTCTGGAGACACCCATAGTGTATAGTCACTATCGGTTAGACAGTGTGGGTGCTGTTAGTTCCCTATGTTGACTACTGTCCTAAATTCTGATCTCCGATATGCAGCAGACGTCTGCACTTAACAAGTTTAGCGTTCATGTGAGATAGACCTGTTGGCCTATCTGATTTAAAATGCGAGCGTTGGACTCACCTATATTGATTAATTCTCAGTCTAAGTGTAAACAAGGGATGAGGGAGGTCTGAGGCTGAATGGTAAGAGATGCCTGTATGGCTGTATCACAACGATACTAATCGGGATAAACAAGTGGAACCTGCAGAGTAATCATCAAAAATGTAGTTCGAGAGGGATGTGAGAGCTAAATCTGATGGATTAATGAGGGAGGGGTTAGCAGTAGCATATTTTCACCTATCCACCCTACTGCATGCAGCAGGTAGGGCAACCCGGTTTACGCTGCGAGACGGAGGATGCGGTATGGGATGGACAGTATTGTGAGTATTCACGTATGTGTGTGGACTGAGATACTGCCAGGACACCAGACCTAGGGAGGAGAACGATTGTGGTTCTCAACCAAGGTCTTTGGTTCGAAAGCCCGTGTCGCAAGACAGCGGGTGGCTGACAGCGTATCAAAAATGATTCTTTTTGTGGAAAAATATGCCAACCTTCTAACCCGCAACTTGGAGGACCGGTAGATTGTTGTTTGTCAGACCCCTACCTATTGGCCTGTCTGACATGAATGTTTCTGTCGGTGTGGTCGTCACACTGTCCAGTTTAGTCCAAGCGCAAGCCGTCACATCGCGACATCGTGAAACGCATCGTGGTGCGGAATTCCCAAATTCCGCTGCTTCTTACTTCCTTTACTGTTGACTTGTCCATTGATTTTCTGACCAGATTTACCCTAACTCTAACAAAACTCCGATCCGTCGCGACTTATGAGTGGGGATGAGAAAGTCGCAAGCGTCTTGGTTGTCTTTTGCAGTTGTACTTTCGCATAAACGCCTTTATCTCCTCGAATTCGAATTTTCAGCTTGAGAGACATAAGTAGTATTGAATACTTCGCCTACAATTATCCTGAGAAGGCACTGACTAGGTGGGGGCGCACAACATTACGAGTAGATGACGCAGCAGAGTTAAAGGCGTCCACATGACGTCTGTAATAAGTCCGAGTGCTCAGGTGCTTCTCGATGCCTGTTCGTTCAAACAAATGTTTCAACGCATGTAAATCATTATAATAAAACAGATTTAAGCGCCAACTGACAGTTAGAATGTCAGCAATAAACGAATAAGGGCTCCACATAGTTTCTTTTTAAAACACTAATCGGAATGTTTGATAGTGCAACAATGTTGTTAAGACAGCCTTCATCGTTGCACCCGAATAAATGGTCCAGTTTACTGACACTGTAGTCTTCGTTGGTGATCAGTAATGGGAGAGGAAACTCGGTAGAAATCGGAAGATCAATAGTTTGGTGCCAATAACCGTGGACAGATAAGTACACGGGGACGGTCATTTGTGACCGTCGCCTTAACGCATTGCAGATTTTTCATGTTTTCTGCTCAGCGTGTTGTAACAATGTGGTTTTGTGAGTTTTCGTCGTAAGCGGTCACTTTCCGCATTCGTCGTAAAGTTATAACCTCGTCCTGGTCATTGATTAATGTTGATTTGCCCAGTAGCAATATCCATGGTATGCAGTATTTGTTAACGGGGACTAATAGACTCATCGGATTTCTGTTTCGACGGTGATCTAAGTCAAGTTTGATCGTTTTTCGTTTTTGATTAACCGTTCTTTGGCAGAAGTCGTCAAATATGTGTTGTCGGAAACTTGTTAGTCGAGAACATGTGTTGGGGAAAAGCTGTGTGCAACATGGTTTTCGAATTGCACTGCATTCTGCAGCTTTAGATCACATCCGTTCTTGCGGTTTTGAGCCGCTAGTTTACGTGATTTTATGACCTCGGTGGGATACATGTTTATATAAGCTAGAGTAACTGTCGACGACGCCGTTAGCTCACTTCTTGCGCCGGACGCGTTGCATTCTTTTCTTGGTGTTGGTTTCAATCTGCCGACAGGCACAATCCCGTGTTTACCTGTTATGACCCGCCTGGTAAGTGGAAACTAGGAACGGCTGGCGCTCTGATATACGATACGAAAATATCGAACACGTGGTGCGGAACGTAATGATACCACGAAACCCTAGAAGAACACAGATGTCCCTGACCTTTGTTCGAGGATGCGTTTTCTCCTTAATCGAAAGTAGTATGGCAAACCAGCGTGTTCGTTTGGTCTAATCACTTGACTTGACCCGAGTGGTTTGTTCTCAGATGTCTCTTGGCAATCGTTCCTTACACTCATCGCTCGAATGTCGGTTAGCATGCATTGAAGAGTACATAGCCGAAGTGCATACCAGTCTTTAACAGAAATGCGTCATCTGTAAATGTTATACGATCGAATTGTGTTCATGATTGAACTGCACAAGGTCTCCACATGACACTGCCTCTCTGTTTGTCGAACTTCGTTACTGGGAATATGGCGCGATGCTCTTATGTACAGCAGTCTCACCACTGTCACTGAGATGTGCCCGGACACCAAGCATATCGTCCCACCAAATCTTATCTAAAGAAAAACGACTGAGTTGCCCATTCAAATCTCTAGCTAATATGATAATTTTAGTGTTCAGTCCATTTCAGGAGGTCGAAGAGGGCATCGCAGAAAACGTTTGTGGTATTCTTCAAATATCTTTCTGTTAGAGCGTATGCTGGTATGATAAACACACAACGCTCTTCTGGTTTGCGGCGACAGACTTTAACCGACATGCTGAGTTCACCAGCATCAGATCGAATAAATATTGTCCTTCTCGGAAAATCGATGCGTCTCCCTCTGAAAACGGGATTTATCTTTACCGTCACCAGAGACCCTGAGAAAGAAGTAACTAGACCGACAATTATCTAGAGATGAGCTCGAGTGAATAACGGTGCTAGATCCGTAAATTCACATTCTTGAGGCATAGCATACATCAAGCTCCAGCTATGGGGGTACTTGCCAAAACAGCCTACTGTCCAACCTTACGGAGATTGCGGACATTGAAGGTAACAATGTTTACCAACTGTTTTAGTTTTAGAAAGCAATTTTCACTTGAAGGTACGGGAAACGTAAATTGGAAACCGGAATAGAACAAGAAATTGTTAGTGGGTGAGTAATGTGACTGTCGAGAGAACGGTCCCTTCGGGAGTTTTCCGGCCATTTGTGCTTAGAAAAGGGGTTGACTTAAGGTATCCCATCCCAAGCCTCTGACGTGAAAGTGTGACCTGCTAGACAGCAAGAGATAAGGTCTTCTTGGGGGACCCCAGCCCTAGCCAATAACTCCAGAACCTGACTCACTTGGTAGCAAGGAACTTGCCTGGCTCGAGGGGGCAGTCGACAAGACACTGATATCATCTGATTCTGATTATTGTTGCTCGCGGGTACAGACTAAAATATGTTGTGGAGTTTTCGACCGTATTTATTAAAGCATCCACGGTCACGGTCATCCGTTCAATGATAAAAGTGGTATTTTTCTGAGGGCGTGATTTTTAACTCAGGCGTGTTACTTTAACCATAAAAGTGGTTCTGCTTTATACTCGCTATTGACCATCTGAGCACTGTTGAACAGCCATTAGTACGACATATAACCGTATCCATGAAGCTGTTTTCTTTGTACGTTTCGATATTCGCACCACCTTGTTCGAACCAAAGGTGGCACTATCACCGTGGTTCGACTATATCCGAGTCTCCCAAAAGTGAACTCAGACAAAGCACAGTTTGGAGAAGTGTGTGACTTATGAGTGATAGTACACTGTTTGTGACCCCCTCTCTAATGCGTGAAGGCGACTTAAAGGTAAGGGGAGCCCCTTTCCAAACAATAATCTCGTTGCCGTCAGACAGCTCTGATATTACGGCCATTCTGTACTAATATTTCGTTAGATCTCATTTGCATCCATGTTTGAATTTCACAGGGATGAGTTTGAATGTGCTCAAGAGGTCGACTGTAACTAGAACGATTAAGGAACTCGAACACTTTTTGTTCGACTTGTCCTAGGTTGAGAAAGTCGTTGATGAAGACTCACCAACATAACCCGAGCAATTTTTGCGGGTGTTTTTTACGGACTATCACGTAGACACTAGCTGAAGCCAAACTACCCTGAAAATAGGGATAATCACGTCTGATTCTGCCTTCGCATAGTGTGGTATTACAAGTCTGTTTGCTACCTTTTGAAGGAACTTCTCTGAATATGTAATCCATCATCTCGCTACGGCCTTTCGCCCCACTAAAGTTCTAGTTGGGTGGTTTTAAATTATCTGCGTTTATCTTAGTGACCGATTTTGTTAGTCCCGCTCCTCCTGCTCTCCAGCTCTGTTAGTAGGTTGTCAATTTTGGGGTGATGTATTTCTACACATTCTGCATACACCCCTTTGTCATGATTGAGACACCGTGATCTGTCATATTTTCAAAGAGCATATTCCAGTCCCCGTCAACAACCTTAGTTGTCCTCACGGAAACTCCGGCTTAGAGATGAGCAAACGATGCCACCACGCATCATCCACGGACTACCTGCTCAGTATACGTGGGTGAGTGTTCGGAAAAGACAGCTTTTTTTCGAGAGTTCCCTTTTTTCTTAGAAAAGTGGGTTTTCCGAATTTGGGCCTTCCAACGCCCGCCAATATTATCGGAAATTGGAGTTCCGCGCTTGCTTCTGACTGGTCCGTTGAGAGGCCTAGGCCCAAGACCGCTACACCGCTGAAGACATATCCACAGCCTGTACACCACTGGTTCACCTGCGGGCTGAACATCAGACAAGGATCTTTTGAGGACTGTCTCTTTCCGTTCTTGTTGGAGGGTTCTAATTTGCGACAGCTGGGTCCCGATACTTGCGCTTTGATTTTCGTGTCGTTTCAGATATCCTTGCGTTCCGTTCATGATCGAGATACTGCTTGGGGTCTTTGTGTTTGTTTTTGCCTTCCTTTTACAGGGGGTCGTAAGAGTGCAACAGCTACTAGGTGGGGCGTAGTGCTTTCTGGTAGGCGCTGAACCCTTGTGGCCCAAGTAATATAATCAGGTGGTAGGCGTTAGTGGAGGCTTTGACTCAGTTGTTTCAACCTGCGTGGACGACAGAGACCAACCTGTCCGTGTTGGGGTCGCTCGATAATAGTTCCCATTGTTCAAGAAAGATATCACAGGCTCTTGCGAAAAGCATAGGGGAATTAATCTGACCCCAATAATTACTAGGGTTCTGGCATCCATTATATTTTGTCGACTCACTGCAGTTCAGGAGGCAAACATTAGAGAAGAATAAGCATGCGTATTCTTCAAATGCATGCTTATTCGTCAAATTCTGGAGCAACCTCATACGCTCCGGTTACCAACAGTTGCGGTATTTCTCGACTATAAAGGTGCATTCGATTTGGTGGATCGATCGACACTTTCAGAGTCGCTTAAACGCAAGTATGTGAACATACTGTCGGCGCTTTATTCTCATACTTCAGCTCAGGTTGGGTTTTACGGTGAACTGTCTGACAGTTTCAGCACCAGGAGTGGCGTACGTCAAGGTTGTCCACTTTGACCATTATTGTTTAATTTTGCCACAGATGAAATAATGGACTTTCTACGATAATCGCAAGATGCTAGCGTAGATTTTCTACCTGGTGAAAGAATAACTGGCATTGATTATGCTGATGACAAAGTGTTACTGCTTAACAACTTCCAAGCAACACAAACAATGCTGGACGCTACTTCACGCTCTGTTAAGTACCTCGGAACGCGATTTGCAGCCTTAAAGTGCAAAGTGCTCCTACAAGATTGTTGTGATCACGTAGATTTGGTGTTAGATAGTGAAGTCATGGAGGGTGTTGACTGGTTTGTGTACCTGGTAGACTGCATCAGCGGCGGTGGTGGTGTAGAGGATGGAATAGAAGAGCGTATCCCTAAGGCTAGAGCGGTATTCGCAAATCTTGAGCACCCTTGGTGACAGAGAGGTACACCTCTGAGTCTTAAGAGTCGTGTGAATAAGGCGACAGCGAGACATGGTTGCTCCTGGTAGAACTTTGGACAGCCTTCAGGTAGTTGACCATCGATGTTTTCGTTTGATCGCTTTCATCGGGTGGCCCCAACGGATAAGCAACGAGGAGGTTAGGAAGTGGGTATCTGATATTGATTATCAACTGAGTTCCTTCATTCAGTCTCTACATCTGCACAGACAAATGGTTAGGTCGTGCTAAGGATGCCAGCTGTTCGTCTATCGCATTAAGCAACGTGGACAGATGATGACCTGTCTTAGAGAAATGAATTTATTCACGAAGGATTTGGCCACTGGTTGGGGACCTCGCGACTCCGTGTCGGTGGCTGGAGCCTGTAGCTAACCGGGACAAAGAACTTTTTAACGTCCAAATACCAGACTCCCACCTTCTCCCCCTTGTTTAACTTCTTGGTGATTTCATCAAGAAACAATAGCAGATTTGTTAAACACGACCGTTTCTTCACAAACCCAAGCTGTTGGACTGACAAGAGCCCGTGCCTGGTGACGTGGTCGACAACCTCGTCCCTTAGTGCCCATCCCATTAATTTCAATAAGACAGGCGTGAGACTAACAGGTCGGTAATTCGTGAGCTCCATCCTCCTGTCTCCCATGTATATAAGAGTAACTGCACCTACCGTCCAATACTGTGGTACTTCAGCTCTTTCCAAAGGCCAGAAGATCCACTAGGACGTCATCTAGTTGCTTCTTCATTATCATCATCATCATCACCATCATCATCAACATCAGCATAGACAGCAATAAATCAGTGGTTAACACTAATGCTTAACT
>QNGE01000383.1:0-77041 GCA_008508345.1 Paragonimus westermani
TGTCTTGGCCCGCAGCCTACTCGCAAGTACCAGGTTTGTGGCGTCCGGGGGGAAGGAAGTCCATAGGACTGTTTTAGCTTACTCGGTTGGAGAAGAGGTTGTAGGGAAGCGGGCCCATAAACAACTCTCCTTTCCCTGATAGCTTTTTCCTCCATTTTTACTGCCGCCTCCTTTATGTTTGCAGTTGATTAGGCAACCGCTTTCTCAGTAATTGCTACACCAGGGAGAGCAAGGACCATATGCTCATTCAAAGAGCGTAGTTCTAGTTTTAATCCGGACAGAGTCCGTTGGTACTATTCTATCTTACTCCCCTTGGAACAAATGGAAGGAGATACAGAGCTAACAAGAGCCCCGCATTTACAGCCGCAAGTTCTCTGCATCACTCCACTTGACGCAGTGCGTGTGAGACCAGTCAGCTGCGGAGCGGTGCCTTGGCTTTCGTTGAACCTGCAACTCACACAGGTGTGAATGAGGGATGGAGAAACCAGCTGTTTGTGCTGGTGTTTGGTAAGACCAGTTCGCTTTAAGTGATACCCATTCTGACACTGGTGGCACTGCATGCCGTTCAGTATGGACATTTTACACCCACACCGGCAACAGACGCTTGCTGCTGCAGACTGTGTCTGCTGAGTCCCAGCACTGCTATATATGACATGGGTCATTGTCAACAAGTGTGAGCAGTATGTGAGGAGACTGAAAAATATTACGGATACTGTCGAACTCTAATAACACAATACGCAATGTTATGCTATTCGGCAAAGAATGGCAATGATCGTATATAATTTTTAATGCACTGGGCACCAAGATAACAAAAATATGAATGGACAATGACAGCGAGGAAATTTAAGCCAGATTTCGAGTTACCCGCGCAATTGATGTTGGAATTTGACGTAAGTTGCGATTTCAAATGTTCGATTAATTAATACACATGTAGTGACCAGCGATCGTGTGGCTCCTCTAAGGATCCTGGCTGCAAACATGTTCTATTGTTTGTCTGTTCTGTACGCACTCTTCCTCTCTGGCGTCTGCCGTGCGGTTGTGCTCATGGTGCTCTCACTTCCAGCTCTCTAGCATCCCTTAATTGTTACGTTGAAGTCTGTTGCGAACGGTGAGTAAATCAATAAATGAGGTTTATTTGCAGTTTCATCGTCTTCTCCCTGCGACTTCCGATTCACAGTAACATAAGGTTGGGGAACTCTGGGTGTACGAATTCAGGAACTAGCACTACACATTGTCCATTTTAAAGGCATAATAAGCCTGACACTTCTTTGGTTGTCTCATGAAGCGTCGAGCGTGTGACTGCCGACCGGAAGGCTGGTCATTTAAAGCTAGGTGTGGCTAATCCTTGTAGTCCCCTCCAAAAATCTCTGGCTTAACCACTTGCGTTGCCATTTGCCCAGAGGCTTTATCACACATTGAATACAGGCACTGTCGTCGAAAAGTGGAGGAAAATCACCGTACTTTTCATCTTCAGAGACGTTATTCGATTATTTGTCGGAAGATACTGATCAGTAAACTTGACTGGTGTCGTCCAGAAAAATTGTTAACGCATATTAGATCTGCAGACCCCACTGTAAGCCGAAATTTTTCAAACCCCTCCAAGATGGTATTTTAAAGGTAGGTCTTTTTTTAAAGGCTGACTGACTTTTTCGTCCACTCCTGCGGAGAGACTGGATGAAACCGAAGTGATCGATGTGTGCTGTGTATAATTCTATAGAGCCTCGGATTCTGTCAACCACAGGCTATTGATTGAAGAGCTACGAGAGGCCGAAATGTTCCTTACACTCTGTAGATGAAACCAGCCGTTCCCAGCTGGAACGTCGTGTGGGATGCAAGCAGTCTGAGTACTGTAGGATGAAGGTTCTGAGTTAAGTGTCCTGCCTCAAGGTCCACTCACTGCTTTCGCTGGCATGAGTGAACAACTTACGCGACATCCCAGTCAGTCCACTTTACTTATACGCAAATGCTACAAAGCTGGCTGGAAGTGCATCGGATTCGGCTGTCCTTTCAAGGAAGTTCTAATAAACTAAGAATGAACGAACGGAGTAGAACTTACTTCCGACCTTCCTGAGGAACCGTTTCTTCTCTAATGCCCCTCGGTCTGCCCACAGGTATCCAAAGAATGCACGTGGAGAAGCGATCTTACTAGCAACTTAACAGCAAACGGGAGAGGTAGGTATTCAGACCACCGGTCAGTCGGCTCCTCTTGTCTAATGTGTTGCAGTTTCGATGAAAGTACGGCGAGCTTCATATCGACTGAAATCCGCGATTAGTAACCTTTGTCCGGCAGTGTATATTCTGCTTTATTTGCCCATAACCCGCCCTCCTCTGAAACCTGCTGCTCAGGCTTGAGCGCCATACCTCGCAAACGACATTGCCACCCTCAAAGGAGCACGAGGGCTTGACAAACGCATGTTATCTGGCATAAAAGTATCTTATCGGCGTACAGGGCCACCCAATACGCTGGTGCAAGTCCTTCTGGCATATTTTCGATCAGATTACAAGACTGAAGCTTAAGGAATCACAAATTCACAGTAGAAAGATCAAGAGTGGCTGTTCTGTTTAACTGCTTGAGAAGCCGGTAGCCATCTCATGGATAAAATCACCCGCGTAGACTGCCGATTTCTTCAACGCAGATCATTTCAAGTGTAAACTAGGTATATGCTTGAACAGCCGTTTTCTACTTTGCATCCACCTGAGGTGTTTTGCTTCTTAGGGCGAACAGGATTCATCACTTTCTTTTCATTCCAGCCCTTTGGTCACTAGCCGAACATGTCAGATCGACAGAAAGCGCAGTCCGGTCAATTTCCAGATCACAACGGTCGGGAGTTGGGCGGCCAACAGGCATGCACTCCAGTAACTCTTGCATTTAAACTTGAATTTAAAGCTGGTCCAACAAGTCAAAGAACTGGTGACCCACGAGGACGTATGTGGTTTGACGAACATGGAAACGTGCGTTTTCGGGTTGTCCTGGTTTTGTAGGTTTGCTGAAGCTCTGATTACGTGTAACAGAATTCTTGTTTGAACACAGAAAAAACCGTAATAATAATGTGTTATGACAGGTGAACACGTTGATCTTATCAGTAGCCCCATAATGGATCAGAGTGAGTCGCAGATTCCCGATTACCAGCAAAATGTTTCAGTCAGGTAATTTGTTTCAATGCGTGGAATGAAAAACGGGTAGAAATGGGGATTAACAGGAGGAATAGGAGGGCAGGAAAAAGTTTACAACGAACTTGCAACAGACAGCCGGACGACGGATACACAAGCAAAGAAAAAACATCAGTCGAAATTCAACTCAATCCACACTCGACGGCCGGAACCTCGAAATTTGTATGTGGACGATGCTTCTTGACATATTTATTTAACCTCCACATAAACGAGTAAGTACTAGCCGCCTGCAATGCCGTTTCCGGTAGTGAGTTTCGTGGGGACAAACACGCACGAGAGCAGCACTCTCTGCGCAAAACGCGTAAACGCTACTGGTTAAACTCCTGGGAGTGGCCACGCTGGTTGTGCGTGAGGTCCACTGTGAACATGTATTGTTTTGGGTGAGGCTCATTGGGGAGGGTTTCATGACAAAAAGTCAGACCCTCAAGGGCTCATCGGCATCCAAGACTAAACAGATTTAATTCAAGGGTTCTACCAGGATGGGACTTGTGCTCCGATCCTTGTGCACGCTTTGCTTCCCACGTTGAACTGCTTCAAACATGTCAACGTCTCGCCTTATAAAGACACCGAACGCCTGAAGATTAACTCTTAGGCGGGGGTGGACAAAGGTAGCAAGCACTTTCAGATATCGCCTAATGAGCCGGCCTAGATGGCGACTAAGCAGGTTGATACCGCAAATACTCTTCTTGACGGGTATGCGTAAAGTCACGGATTGTGAGAAATCTGTATCGGTATTGTTCGCTGAATCAGTCTATTTAGTAAATTCCCACAGTCCAGAGTTACCAGACGAATAACTGAATTCCACTTCAATAATAATAACGGTATATTTCTCGACGCATTTGTGAGAAACGCACTCGGGACAGCGTAATCAACGCAACGATTTTTAAGCATATACATATTTGAACATAACATTTAAAAATTGTACAACGAGTCGGCTATGTGAGCAGAACAACAAAACAGACAAAACCAGACATTACATAGAGGGAAATTTAAAGTTTAGGCGAGAAACTTCGAGCTTCATAGTTCTGGGAAGATATTGTTCGGGGTCCGCACAATTCGATAAAATAATTGATTTGTTACATCAATTTGGACTGCACAAGGCAACCGCTGGCCTAATGCTCAAGGTCGTGCCAGAAAAACGGTGGTTGGAGGATGGAGCGGGTGTACTGATGAAGAAATTGACCATTACTCCATGTAGATAGTCGCGAAGAAATGGGTAGAAAATTTTTTCATGACGTGGGCGAGGTGGGGACGCACATACATTCGCAGGGAACGCAGTCATGAGAAGAACAGGTTGAGTTTTTTGAACGATTTTAGTATGTCCAGCTTTCGCATGGTGGTTTACAACTCAGACACACAAACTATCGATAACTATGGGGTACGGGTGTACCAGGATGATTGGGTTGTTACCAACGGGCATGTATACTGACACCTATACGTGTTGACTCTAGACATGTTATCGTGTTCGCTGGCAAGTCTGAAAGTACAAGATCTATCCTGAAGGCGTTAGTTTTGATCGGTTCGAGGGGTGCGTGACTTTACATCACGCAAGACAGGGGTTTTTTCTTCAGATGTTATTAGGTCCGTTTTCAAAGATAATGTCCTCAGACAAGTCGAGCTTGAAAGTGGACATGACGTTCTTCATTTTCAGGAAAGTTTCGAAGTTTCGTTCGAATCGGTGTATATTCTTACTGGACCTGATTTTATGCGGGAGTTTGTTCCAAATGTAAGAATAATCTACTTTAAAAAAGTTGGACGCAGTTTTTTCCAGGATTTAAGAGAGGCCAAGGTGAAGTCCTTGTTTCTTAGGTTATACTTCGGCCTGTGTTGTAAGCTAGTCACAAAGCTGACGGTGAACTTACTGCCATAGACCAAACTATACATGAGTGAAAGGTTGAGCTTGAGTTGCCGTAACCAGAGAGCGTCGAGTGCAACCGTCCGGCAGCGTTCTGTGTAGCTCAGAGAAGATGTATATCCCAATAAGCTTTTCATGAATGCACGTTGGAGGCTTTCTAGAGTTAGCCTATCAGACTTGCGCACGTGGCCATATATGAACGTGCAGTACTCAAACTGGGGTCGTACATAAGGGTGTAACCGTGCAGCAGGTAAGAAAAATGAGTGTTCAATGTAACCTATCGTCCGTCTGGTTTTAGCGACTAGGAACAATATATGTTCTGCGAAGTTGAATGAGTTTGAGTAGCACAAACTCAGCTTTATAGAGCCATCAGGTACGTGACAATCATGCACATCGATAGTGGATTTATTGGCTAAAAATTTCATCAGCCAATTTTGACACCAAATCTCTAATGACATGGGGTCCTTCCGTATATTTTCCAAACATGCATTTAGATTGCCAGGATGGAAGCTGTAAACAAGTTTAGTATCATCAGCGAATAGGAGTAGCTTGTCATGCTTGATAAATTGACATATATCGTTTATATATGTGAGAAAGAGTAACGGTCCCAGAACACTTCCTTGTATTACACCGCTAGTAACTGGTCTGGGCGTTGAGCTATTGTCTCCTACTTTCACTATTTTTGTGCGGCCTGTAAGGTATGACGAAAACTAGCTAAGCAGTGGATCACGTATACCAAAGGATGCTTTTTTGAGAAGGAGACGCTTATGAGGCACACGATCAAAAGCCTTCGCCATGTCCAACAGTAAAAGGATAATCGCCTTACCGGCGTCAGTAGATTCTGCCACATGGTCAAGAAATTCTAGCTGACATGTCATGCAAGAGCGTTTGTTGAGAAACCCATGCCGGGAGTAGTTTATATGGTTTCGTGACAACAAGAATTTGACCATGCGACATTTTATTATCCTTTCCAGCACCCTAGAACAAATTGAAGTATGGTAATGGGACGATAATTGCTGACTTCTTGTCGCGAGCCACTTTTATAGCGGGGCTTAATTGTAGAGTTTGTCCACTGGAGAGGGAGGGAACCTGATGTTAGAGAAAGTGTATTAATATTAAACAGAAGTAGAGGGATGTCTTCTCCTCCGTTTCTTAGAGCAACAGAGTGAATGCCATCAGGACCATGTAAGTGAGAATGTTTGATGATAGCTAACTGAGAGCGTATGAGCCATGCATCAACAGGGATATGGCTTAGGAACGTGCTTGTACTTACAGGAGGAGGTGGGGGCAGTATGCGATCTTCGATGTTGAAGGAGGCATCAAAATATGAATTTAAAACCTCACAGATTGTTAGAGGATCATCTACAGTGGTTTTGTCCTGCAGTGTCACTAGTGAGATGGCAGGGTATCTCCTATTATGCCTGCGTCTCATCAACTGCATTAGCTGCGAGCTCTTATCTGTGCTCTTAAGCGCACGTTCTTCTTTACTAATGTGGAACATTTCCGTTCTATATTCAATTGCATTGAACATTTTATGCAATCGCACGATGAGAGAGGAGTCGCATGTTTTCCGGTACCGTGATTTGAGACTTTTGAGCTTGCCTTGCTCTTTTGGAGTGAGACTTATGCCGTTACCGTTCACATTACAGTGTTTTGAATTTTGCGGGGCTAACATTTTCATGCAAGACCTGAAGTGTTCATTAAATGCCTCTGTTGCAATACTAGGATCGGAGGTAAGAAAAGATGTTTTCCATTCCAGAGATCTCAGCAATGTGGTGAACACGTTCCAGTCGACAAATTTGGTTTGACGGTAGTGCATGACGGTCGACTCTTCAACAGCTTTTAGGTCGAACGTTAAGTTCACTATGTTATACGTACTTCCTGGAAATTGTTCCAAGACGGATACAGTGGCAGAAGAGGTGCCTGTGGTAAAGATGAGGTCTAATATGTGGTCTAGTCTAGTGGGCGCTAAAACATGTTGGCGCCATCCGTTTACTTGGACACATGCAAGGAACTCAGCTTGACTTGCGGGGGCGGCGAAAGAGGTCCAGGAGATATTGGGCATGTTGAAGTCTCCGCTAATTATTTCGTACTGTGAAGGTAAGGTTGATACATAGTTCATTCCGTTAATAAGGTTCGTCATGTCGTCCTGAGTGGCGTTAGGTGGTTTGTAGACACATCCTAAGAGTAATTCACAGGGTCCAGTTGACACTAACAGCCACAAGGAATCATCTATCATACCAAGACATGGCTCATCGAGTATGGTTGCAGAATATTGCTCCCTTAGGTAGATTAAACATCCTCTACTCCGTCCTACACCACGATTTCTGCGGAACGTGATAACCTATAAGGTTTAGTTGTGTGTCAGGAGTCTGAGGGGTGCACCAAGCTTCAGTGACTAGAATAATATAAGGATTATATAAGAATATAAAGGATCTAAAGATATGCATCTTATTAATTAGCGAACGTGCATTGAAAAGCAGCAAACTCAATGCATTTCTCTTGTTCGGCACCATTTTTATACTTTTAAAATTGTCTAAAACAGGAACCTCTTTGTGATTCAAGGACTTTGGTGATAATGCTCGGTATATTGTCCTTGTAATGAGCTCGTTAGAGAATGGTTGGGTATCACCTGCGTTTGAGTTCATGACAGGAAGTGTTGGAATAGTGCAAGTAATGTTTGGCTGGGTAGTGTAACAATGGGGGACGGAGCTAGCAGGGGAGGGTTGAAAGGTGTGTCCTACTAAAAACGGGTAAAGCTGAGGTGAATTGGTCATGCCTGCCTGCTCGTTGTCAATGAAGACATCGCGGGTTGCGTTCAAGTGAGTATTCGAAGTGTAGGGTCTATTCGTATTGGATGGGGTGTTGAGCATAAGATGAACAACTTCAGAAGGGCTCCGGTTCAGTCTTGCATGAATGGATGTGTCAGGCGAGATACTGCTATAACTAGGCAGGGGCCTGTAATCGGGGGTGTTGATCGCTAGGTACCGGTTTGCGTTTTCTCGCCTGTTTACTCCCTTATGATGCACAGGAGGAAACCTCTGGCGACCGTAGGGTAGTGATTTGGAGAGGGTTCGTTATCATGGGTACCCCATTGGTGGTCGGTTTGTGGTTTCCTACGGAATTGGTTCAAAATTGAGGTATCAACGTGTTTTTTATTAATAGACAGGCGGTATCCTGCCTTATTTGAGCCAGTTCGCGCGCAGATAGGTTGCTGTCTAGACGCTCCATTGATTTCTATATGGACAGAGTCATTCGTGTGCTCTCTTTTGCCAGTTAGTTTCTCGACCGAGGTACCCCCGATGCCCGGCACGCTGCTGGAACTGTCAAGATATACTGTTAGATCAATTAGGTCAGCGAATTTGTTCTCTTTGTTGGAGTTAGCATTGTCGGCAGGGTCGCTGGTGCATTCGGGAGTGGTGTAACAAAGCGATACTGCGCGATCTTTGGAACCCAGTTTTTCATCTTTGGATATCGTTGACCCTGTTTCGATGCATCCTGGATGACACGGTTAGAGACGGGGGTTTTGCCCAGTAAGAGTTTTTGACATTCTCTCTCAAGGGGCGTTTTGTCCTTCATAATTTTTAACAGTTAAAGCAAGGTTTTAAACTTAATAAGGTCCTGGCTCTGTATGAACTGTTTTGCATTTACCTTGCTATGAAATTTGAATAATAGCGGGCAGCAGAACTTTCGTGTCTTCTTTTGGAAACGGATGCAAGTGTATGATGTTGGGTCTACTCCACTAACCTCCAAGAGTACCTCTTCAATGCTTTCCAGCTGCAGCCTATCTGGCACATTGTATACGATGGCACTGTTCGAGCAACCTCTCCGTTTCGTGAGTTCTGTTACCAATGTGTTGATAAACACACTAGCACTCCGAATGTTATCCCTATTGGGACTTTCAGGCACTTTGAAAATGTATGACAAAGAGACCAGATCCTCTTTTAGGGGATCATGGGCAGTATGACTTGTCCTTAATTGGGGGAGCTCTGCTTCTAGCTTAGAAACCTTGACAAATAAATCCGCCGATACACTATCCAAAGGAACAGAACAGTTTTTAGTCTGAGGGGGGGCAATCATCAGGTTATCTTCACCCCCTTTAACGGCAGTAACCTTAGAAGAGTCTACATAATTTCCGGATCTAGAACCATTGCCTTTAAAACGATTAACATCGGCTTTAGAGCTCGATATCGTGGCTTTGGCACCAGCGGATCTTGTATGCCGAGTGATTTTAGTCACCATGTTTCGAAAATATAATCATATTTTCAGTTCGACTTGGACGTAAGTGGAATGTGATCAGATTATATAGAATAATAGTATTACCGATAACAATTATAAGGGAAACTTCAAATAAATTGTTCACGCAGTAATCACTCGCCCTTTTTGAGACGTGCCCTGTCCAAATAAGAATCTGCTAGGCTGGACTTCTGTGACCACTCAATATGGGGGCCATTGACTTCATTGAACAGAAGTCAATGTGGATGTTTGAGAGATTTTATTAGCGGGAAGGTTTACAGCAAGTAATATTTAAGTCGGGCGACACTCCAAATAGACGACCCCCAACGGTTCCAGCCTTTTCCTTCAGGTCTACTTGCACCCCGTTTTAAAAATTCGTTTTCCACAGCCATTTTTATTTTGAAGATTTGACCTTGCTCACTCCCTGACGCCAACTCATTTTACTGAGGTAGGTGGCCAGGGTCACATCCCCGATCTCTGGATGTAGCCGAGCGAAACCACGAAAAATTCGAGAACTCGGATCGAACTGACCAAAACGACATTTGAGTAGCGCTGTTGGTAGGCTTGCCGTTTTGCATTCGTCTCAACGTTCGTAGGGCTCAATTGGTTATGTGAATCTAAGTTTGCTAACATTCTACTGTGAAGATCATACTGAGGCGTGTAGTCTTCGAGGTAATAAGCAGTATTCACAGGGTTCCATGTGGGCACAATTTTACACTCTTCAGCATTAAATTCTAGCCAACTCACTTGAAGCCAATTTAACTGAACGGTAGGCTCATTCTATCGGATGAAGAATATCAGCGTTAACAACACACCTCAGTTTGATGACCAGTAAACAATAATATCACGGAGGTGGATGAAATTGGAATATCATCAACAGGAGAAGGCAAAGAGCCAAACCTAAGGATACTCAGATGGCTTTCAAACCTGCATGCGAGTGGGCCACGACTTATTTGCACCCCTTGCAGACGAGTGTCTGGGTATCAACAAGGCAACTGACGGCGTTGCTCTGTATCCTATGGTGGAACAGAATGGTGACTGTAGGAGCGTGGCTTACGCGGCCAAAAAATTTGGCGATTTCTGGGTTTGTGACATTACCGTGACCACCCTCATCGTTTGACCCAATCCGTTGACCAGTGTCTATTGACAGACCTGTGATATATTAATAACCATCCAGAGGTCTACGAAGCGCACTGCTGAAGAATTTACAGGGGGTCATGCTTTTGGGGAACCAGCTATATGACCACTGAATATTTTACGATGCCCAATAAGAGGGTCGTTAGCTGTTTATCTTTCAGGAGGTTGCGTCTGCTGACCTCGCGGTTTTCCAGCCGCTGGGCACCGTTCAATAATTAGTGGATCGCGAAAAAGTAGTCAGAGCGGGTGAATGGACATTTCATACCCTACAGCCAAAAGCTTTGGAGGTATACCTGCAGGGACGGAGATCCGTTCTTGTGATACAAAAGGCACCCGGAGGTGATGTCAATTTTGCTAGTGCCGTTACCTTTAATGTCAACAAGTGCCTAGGGAAATGGAGGCTGTTGTACAAAAATTGCCGCAAAACCCAGCAACGAAACTAGCGGCTGCTCTATGAGAGATAGCGAGTCCACATTGACCTAGATGCTGAGGTGCCACAGTTTCTACTATAGATGGGCAACGTGAATCGGAAAAGACCGCTCGAACAATAAATGGAGCAAACAGTAAGACGTTACTGGTGATGAAGGTGGTCTCCGTCAACCACCAAGGTATAGTGATCTGTACCGGTAGTGGACATTTCCTCCTCATATCCACATGCAGTAAGCCGTAATCGTATCCTGGCAGGCGACTCCTTCAAAATAAACTAGACAGTGCCCCGGTGTAGTAGGTTTGAAGTTACTTTATTTAGTAGCTGCCAATGATGTGATCACCAGCGGCCGTAGGGAGAGCCATAGTTAAATTCCGACGGAGATCAGTCACATTGGGAAAGATGAAGTTCTCCAAACTGCTTTGTGAAATATCCATACATTTTATTGTACCCCTCATGCTAGTTTCTCTGCAATTACCAGCCGACACAATGATAAACTCGGACAGCAGGTTTAATCCCTTAAAGCCGTGGCGCGAACACATATTTCAAGTGGTGCGGTCATTGCTAAACTATTAGTAATCGACTCGCTGTTATTCAGTATGCAACCCAGAAGCGATTAATTCTGGCTTCCACACTACTGAGTAGTAACAGAGTTGTCCGATTTCCCGATTGCATTAGAAAACCCTCGAACAGCAAAAAGTTGCGGGGTTCGCACAGGTCCCTCGCGGGCCACGGCGGACCAAAGGCAGACAAACGGCGGGCGGTAAGACTAGGGCCCAGTATGGGCCCCGAACAGGCCACTGCGGGCCAGGGAAAATAATCGTGAGCCAAGCTTACAACGCACTTCGCAAAATTCGACTTTTTTTAAAAACGGATTTCCATTCATTTTTGTTACGTGCTCCAGGCTTACTGCTGCCGCCCATGGAGAATATTGCAGAATATCCAAAACATGGAAAGTTTATTGAACAGTTTACACAAAATCATCGGAGACATACAGTTCGTTCTGTACGTGTTCAGGAAATTTCACCATTGACGTTGGAGCGGCTGCACTACACTTTCATGCACACTGAGGAAACCTGCAGAGAGGAATGCAGGGGAAATTTGTAGTGAACGAACGCAAACCACAATAATACCAGTTTTACGGGTATCTTTGAAGTTCCACATCCCCGTAAATGATGCAGATAGAACAAACATAAAGCACAACAATCTTAGAGCATTCCTTCTGGGAATTGCAATACTGCTACAGGCATTTGCCTGTTCACACTGCTGAACCTCTATATAACCTCGTGAACTTGTGCAGTATTCGAACGTGAGCCACAATAATACAACTTCCACGAATATATTTGAAATTCAACTACTCGGTTATCATTCAACATAGAACAAAAATTAAGTGACCACCAGAAAGCACTCTCCATGAGTGACATATGAGAATGAACAACAACGGGTAATTTCTCATGCAACTCTGCAGAAGAGCAGAACCATCCAACTTGCACGAATTTTACCTCAGCGAGCTCGGAAAATTAGCGATTGAAAACGTCTGACTTTATGTCGTCGGTACTGTCGGTAATTTTGCTGGAAAGGTGGATGCAGATTTCCAGGTGATATTCATAGACATTTACTTTTAGAAGAATTATTTCTTGGGATGCTTGTTTCGAAGATTTTTCCCACGACCCACCGAAACACGCAGTAAACCGTGCAATCTCGGTGGGCCATGTGCTACATGGGCCACACCGGCCTTGGATTCTCGGGGGCTGCGTATCAAAAAGCCCTGAAAATTGATTTCTGACATGTCGTAGTTAACAGTTCGAAAGATATGAATAATTCTCAATTCCACTGCCACTTCCTACTTAGTAATATACGTGCGCCTTTTCGAACAACCATTTGTTAGCACGCTGTTGTTAGCTTCTGCGGCTTAACAAACAGATTGCTAAACAAGAACATCCATGTCGAGTTTTGAAGCAACACAGGTTATGGGGTTTTTAATTATCCAGTGCTTGGAACAAAATCAATGAGAGAGTCCGATCATTTGGATCCGAGCATGAGGTACTAAGAATGGGGATTGGAATCCACCAACCGCTTTTTGACAACTCAAGTAATAACGGACTACGATTAAGATCCGAGATTACCACGACATGCTGACCGCACAGTTTGAATTCTGAATGTTAAGTTGGTTCTTATATTTTAGCTTAGTTTTCGCTCGGTCTGCAAATATTTGACACCGGTACAGATATCTGCAGAAGCGCTGGCAGAATATAAACGAAACTGAAATCTCCAGCCCTAGCTGATGCGCAATGTGGTAAGGAATTATGAATGTTTCAAACAGTTTGCAGTGCTGTCACACCCTTTGGTGACTAGAACAGTGTGAATCCAGAAAGCGCTACTTCCACAATTAACGGGAGTTTGGCTGACGCTCGTTAAAAATATTTTGCAGCAGATGCAGCAAAAAAGTGAAGAAAGAGGCTGTAAACGAAGTCAAAGTGATTGCCCAGACGTTCTCCCGATTTTTCACGCATCACAATCGCACACACGATCCACAGCGCAACCAGCATGCAGAGACACCAATACCGCCAAAAGATTGTGTGCCCATCCCACACACAGTTGTTCTAATCACAATTGATGATGTAGAAATAAGCATCCCTACATTCAGAGGGCAATAATCTGACTTCATACGATGAAATGACACGTGCAAAGCCATAAGAGAGACAAACAATAAAGAGGTGGTAATGCGCTGCCTCTGCTCATATGAAGGCAGAATACTTCGACGCGAGCCTCGAAGGTGTTATAAAAAGTCCAACTCAAGCAGAAGACTTTACAATCCATTTCTTGAGGCTGCCTAAGATAGAGCCCCGCGTGTTCAGACGGAAATACAAACTGCCGCAAACACTGAGGCAATTAGGGGATGGAGATGACAGATATCGTCACCAACTTAGTGTTCCATTTATAACTTTCGTGCGGAGCAACGAACGGTCAAGTGATTCAGATCACAATAACAAAGTGGACGGAGAAACATTTTGTTTACCTGAATCATCAATAGAGCTTCACCAATTTAACGGCTTCTTCGTTCCTCGCACTTCAAAACACCTAAGAAACTCAACGCATTGTGAGCCACTGTTAAAAAATATACCGCGTATGATTGTACTTTGATTGGTGTTACTCTAAAAATTGTAGACCTATTTCCGGCCGCGCTGTAGCCGCAGATGAGGTCAGACCACACCTCACAGCACATTAAAAACCAGTCTCTCCAAGTCCTTGGACGAAAAACCCTGAAGACGTGCACAAGTTCTATCAAACACTTTGCTGTTGCCAACCCTGTTCAAAGTCATCGCTGTCCATAAACCTCCCAATACCCAGTGATGCTAATGACGTCATTCACAATGTGCTAGTCTCGAACTGTTTGTACACTGAGGCAAAAAGTTGGCTGAACAAAACTGAAAGGGTCAGTCACCGACGCCCCTTTTGGAGGCTCCTGATATCTGAAGTGACACAAACCTGTCTGCGGCGAGAGACCCTACAGTCAACAGCGTGGACGACGGGATACGTGGGCTCGTTGTGGTGGGCGTGAAGAACTAGTATAAAGATGCCGCTTTTGAAGTCAGGCCTGCAAATACTTCACGCCGGCGGCAAGATATCCCTACAGGGCCCGGGGGCAATCCTGAACATGATTGCGACTCTGTTTTGGCAGCTCGTCGAGAAGGACTCAGCCCAACTGGCACACACAAATCACGCCTATCTCTCTCTCTAACAAGGAGACAAAAGGGATGAGGAACAGACGCTATGCACAAACCTACGGGAAGAGGGCTCGAAATGTAGCCATGCCACGGCGATCTTTGAGTCGAAGTCTCTGAAGCCTCGGTTGACTTCAACTCTGAGTGCGTCAGACAAAATCCATCTCTCCTTTTCCTAGACAAGTCTGCCGATGAGGATGGAACACCCAGCTGGTTCTACGAAGCTGAAAAACGGCAGCCCATAATTGTTTGTTCACTCTAAAATGTTTACAACGTCCCCCATATGGGCGAGATTTTCCTAACCATGTGACACCACCGGCATCGCTCTGGTCTATAGGGAATAATTTAAATTGGACACATTTATTTGCCACCGAGGATCCTGTTGTTATCCACACCTGAACCAACCGAGAATATCATGAATGAGTTATATGGTACCACTAAGAGTGCCGACGCTGAACAAAGGTCGTCAATTTCAAACCGATCTTCTCACTACAGGAGATTGCTGCATCGAATCAGCTGATGCAGCCCTCGCTGTTGGCGTACCATTTCTGTAGTTTACCAAGGCTTCTACCAAGGCAGATCATATGTTGTTTCTGACTGAGCAGCTTACTTTCAGTAATGGGAGTGGCAGTATAAGTTCACTAACTAAATACTTCGGAGATAGGTTTGTTCTAGCTGAAGTTAACCGATCATTCTCACTGAAATGCGGCTCTCTCACAGAAGTATCCAGTGGGTCCACACTTGAGCCACTCTTATTCATCCTGTACACAAACGACCCCCACTTGATGCAAATAATCACAGCTACCTCCCGTCCAACTGCATCCACAGTGAGCACATTTCTGGCGTATCACTTGAGAAAATCACAACACTAGATTGAAAAAGGTGAAAACCTCGGAACCACTTTTGATTATTTAGCTTGCAGACTGGGCTTTCTCAAAAGAACTGCGGCGAGCGTGTGCTCTTCTTTTACAGCCATCTTGAGATCGCACGACCGCTCTTGTTCGAAACGTGTTCCTGCTTCGGCGGGAGCTCTTTTGACCTAGAACTCGTTCAACAACGTTAAACAAAGAGTGCGCTCACTTTTGATTTACGATGCTTAGCCAGTTTGCAACATTTTCACTTGCCTGAAGACACATAATGAAGGACCATATTTTAACCCACACAAGCTCAAGCACTTCACACAACAACCGCGGCTCATTCCAGAGGTTACATACCCTTGCCGTTCAACATCAGGCATCAGAATTGGTCCGCCAATGGAGTCAACTGCTATGTCAGGACAATATTATATTATCCGTGATGTGTCTCGAGTAGAAGGCTTCTGCATTAAGCGTAAAGGACGTTCCGGAATTGCCCTCTGTCAGGAGTAAAGTGGGCACGCAAAAAGCTCAAACCTCACGGGTGTTATCCTGCTGTTTTTGAGATCTTGTAGACTGAAACCACTGACTGAATAACCCCTCTCTGAGCGAGTAAACGGTGAGAGCTAGTTAGGTCGGTCTGATGCCAGTAGCTGTGTGGCGGCTGATACCTGGTTGTCGTGTGAATAAAGTGTGGGGCGGCAAAAGAAAGGTTGCTGTTCTCCCCATTCTTTAGTCTACTGGTTTATGTCATTTACTCCGCCCACCGCATGGGCATGCTATACACACTTTTACCCGGAACAGATTGTGTCCCTCTTTAGCTGATCGCACTTTTTGGCTATCATTGCAACTTCACTGGTAAGGTCTTTAGAGCTGCCGTCACGGTTCCTCAAAATAAGGACTGTCTAGCTAGCTCACGCGGTAGAAAGTAGCTTATCGCACTATCCAGTCATGTGACTTCCGCCGTAAGCGGGTAGAACAGCATCAACGTCTGCAGACCATCCCGCAGCAGGACACGAGTGAACTGTATTTCCACCTACCCCCAAACCACTGTGGACAACTGCTCACAATCTGCACTGAGCTGATCGGTGCTTGTGAGCGGAAAGTTTCTAACGTATCCTTCGTCCTGGATGTCACTTGATAGATGGGAACAGTACGCAGTAGCAAGTTTGCCGGAACCAGCTCCATATTAAGTGTGCTGACATAACAGAGGTGCAGTGTGTTGCATTGGCTTAATCGACTGCTTTTCTTGTCTGTGGAGGCTGCCTGTTTAGAAGCGTTGAGAGCATGTAAACGCAACTGATAAAACACACTGCTATGAAATCGCAAGCGCAACGCGTCCTCATGGACTTACACAAACCCAACCACAGTGCACACTTTCGAAAATACTTGGGGAGAACTCGAAGTGTGCTATCGGGCGTGAATACAACACTAGCCTCCCCGAACGAATCTGTAGCTCTCACCTTTCCGAGAAATTATGTGGCGGTAAGGGCTGCAGCGCTTCCTGTGGTATAGTCAACACAGGATATTGCTTGCCCGGAGGATGACACTCTGCGGAGAAGAGTAGTCTTATTGAGTCAGGTCCTCTTGGGCGACCAGTACATGTCAAGTTCTCGCATGTTCACGCACGCAGACCTGGCCGGTATGACCTCGACGAGACAGCTATGCTCAAAAGCCGACGAAATGTGACACTACGTGATATAACGTTTTGGGTAAAGCTCCCGAAATGAAGTTTTTACATTCCAACACAACAGGAGTCTAAGACGACTGTATTTTGAAAGAAATCGAACCCCACAATGTCATAAAAACCCGGATTCTGGTAATTTTTTCTCTGAATTTGTTATCGGAATTGCCTTCCATGCTTTCTTCGTGCACCCTCGGATTGGCACACACTAACGACTTTCCTGCCGCATGTCTTTGATAGGCTCACCTTTTCTTCTGTGAATTTTGACCTGTGCAACTAAACTGGGGGAAGGGAAACGGCAAGTCACTCTCTTAGTAGAGACGTATCCAAGATGGCATCGACTTTTGCATACTAGAGACGCTACTCTAATTTACAGAGACTATTCTTCACGCTGAATGCCACGAAGCACCAACAAACTAGCGGGAGATTTTCCGAAGGCACTGGGCAGTGAGGCTGAACACTAAAAGTCCGTCTTCTGCGATTATTCCGTCGGTCATTGCACCCATTTCTCAAGCTCTCTCCTTTAATTTTACACTTTTTTTCTCGTGCGCCGAGTGAAAAATTAGCTCTTAGCTTCATGTACGCAGACTGCCTGTAAGCATAGAGAAAAAGTCCAGAAATCAGGATAGTGACAGGGGATGCAAACCCTCATGTGTTCTTATCAACCCCTAGTTTATGGCGGACACAACTGAGGGTGAGATGAGCGTCGCTGAGTAGCCGGTTTGCCATACTGACTTCATCTGTAGGATGATGGAAACTGTGCGACTTTCTTGGGGTGTCCTGGCATATACAGCAACTGGAGAATATCGGTCCAATGATATGTTTAGTGTGTGTTTTCGGCACCCACTGAAAGGTCAAGACATGAGAAGCTGTATATTGTTCAACACCCCAAGTCCTTCCCAGCTTGGCCCAGAAAACGTTCGAAGTTATTTACTGAATTTATGTAGGGTCAACTATTAAGAACATCACTCAAGTCATGTATAACGGCTGTAAGGAATACGCACTCACTTCTGAACTCGTTCAACGCCCGACCGGCGACAGATGATCCATCAGTCGTAACTCAAGTCTGCATCTATACTTCCTCGGACTTTCACGATCCCGCAGTGACTTGATTTTTACACACTTAATTAGCAGAGATATAATCGGATAGAAAAACGTGCGTTTATAGACACGGAGAGGAGCTCGGAGTTAATGCAGTTGTTGAGATGTAGGAACTAGGGGGGAGACCCTACCATCTCAGTGGTAACACTACAGGGCAGAACTACTTTTACAAGGTGTGGGTTCTTCAAGCCATATTTTGCTGCTACCTTCAACACTAAAGAAAATATATTCCCTCTACCTCTCCCTGCAAATGCACGCACGTTCATTGGCCACGTTTCTTTGGATGTGACCGTCATACGCTCTCAGTTTGCTACCATCAAACATTCTAATCCTCCTGGTCCGATGATATTCAACCTGTTGCTGCCAAACGGGGATGAAAACACATCTCTATGCTTTTGCTTGACATTTATGTACTTGCTTCAACATCATGCTTCTTTCCTCCCGGTGGAGAAATTCTACAATCGAGCCCCTTCATAAAAGCGATATAAAAGAGATATGACATCCGCAATTATCCCCCCGTTAACCATAATTAACTTTGTTCTAGGGTGTTGTGAAGACTAATTGTATAGTGCATGGTTGAGTTCTTAATATCAAGAAATCTTGTAAAACACCCGCAGCAAGGGTTTGTCAGCGAACGTTCCTACATGACGTGTCAGCTGGAATTTCTTAACCATGTTACAAAATCTGATGATTTGGGAGACGCGATTATCACTATACTGTTGAACATGGAGGAGGCTTTTGATCATATGTCTCATTAGTGCCTTCTTATCATAATAGCCTCTTTCGATATGCGCGATCGATCTCTCAGGTGGTTTGCTTCCTACCCCAAAGGCCACAAACCAACGGTGAAAATAGGAGATCATAGCTCGACGCCCCGAACAGTAACCTTTGGTGTGATTCAATGAAGCGTCCTGGAAAGGTTACTCTCCCTTATTCATACACAAACGATATATTTGAGGTTACCAGACATAGCAAACAGTTTTCGCTCGCTGATAACATCACACTTGTCTACACTTTCCTCCCTGGCAACCACAATTCTTGTTTATAAAATATACATGAGACTTCATCCCATCAAACTGTTGATACCACAATTGGCTGATGAAATTTTCAGCCAATAACTTCACCAGCGTTGCGCACAGTTGTCATATACCGAGGCGTTTTGGGAAGCTGGGCGGTCATAGTATATCAACTCAGTGCGCGACTTAGGTAAGCGCTACTCAAACTAGTCCAGTTTGGCACTCTGGCAGGGCTAAGGCCAGATGAACGATAGGTTATATTAAGCATTCGTTCTTCCTTCCTGCTGCTCGGTTACACCATTTTAAACTATTATAAGACCTCAATTTGATTACTGCACGTTCGTACATAGTCACATGCGCAATTCTGGCAGGATATCTCTAAAAAGTCCCCAATGTGCATGCATGAAATTTTTTGGGTTATCTGCCTTCTCTGAGCTTGCACTTGGCCTCCTTTGGCTACAGCGACCCAAGTTGAACCCCGCACTCGTGAATGAACTAGTTTGTGGCAATAAGATCACCGTCAACTTCGCGATTTTTTATAACACGGCTCAAATCACAACCTCATCAGCACGAAATTTACTTTGGCAGTAACTAAACCCCAGAACACCGCAGTTAAATTTTTTCCTGATAAAATATTCACACATCTGGAACAAAGTCATGTACTCAATAAGAACCAGTAGGGATATAAACCAGCTCAACCGAAGTTCAGAATCTTTCTTGAAAATAACGAACTTCATGTCGATTTTCAAACTCTGCCTGTCGGAGGAGAATACCTTTGAAAATGTTCCTAATAACACCTGAAGGGACTCCTCTTTGTCGTATGATCTCAATTCATGTACCCTTTAAACTGACAGAAGCTGTCATTTTCACCATTAGAGGCATTTACCAAAACTTCGAAGCTTATTAGTGACTCCACCAAGGTAGGTCTTGCACACATTTGTGTTTAAGTCCTGCACATGAACAAGAAAACATATATAGTTAACACACATAGGCGTCAGCATACCCGCACCCACTAGTAATATCCTGATCATCTTGACGCGCTTTCACCTCATACTTGATGGTAGCCAACTGTGTATGGTTATTGAGCAATGCTCAGAATTTGTACACGCTAAAATCGTTCAAGAAGAAAAACAAAATATCACTTAACCTGCCCGTCGCATATGAATGCATAGAAACCTTGCGTTACAATTTACACTACTCCTAATAGACCATTCTGCAATCTTTCTGTGTTGTTAGCCTTTTTTTCGTTCTATAGACCGGCCGTGTATAGCGAATCGGCGAATCAGTAGTAATCCTGTAATGGAAAAACTATTGTTCGACCTCTCTTCGACTTATGTGATAACGACTTTTTGCGAGTGTCATTTTATTTTCTGCAAAAGGTGCTGCCAGAAAATCACATTTCATTGATATTCATAGTTTGGATAGTCACTTCATGTCCCCGTTCATGGCGCAATTTTGCTTTTTATTCTCGATCCCACATATTTGTCTCATCTGAGAAAACATTCCACCAATTCCGGACACTCAAAGTCCCCTTCTTGTCAGACAGTCCGCTAGATATGCGAAATTCTTCTCAGTATGAGCAAATAACGAAATCCAGCCAAGAGGTCTTTCCATTTCTCCGTAAAATTATGTATTTTCCCACCTCTCCACATCCCGACAAGAATTTCCACATACTACGCTGGAACCATCTATATTAACTAATGACAAACTTCCCTGACAGTTCACTTTCCCCGTCCTCAGAACGTCTCCTTCCGACATGACCATCATCAGGTCCGCAATCATCTTGTAAATTCAAGTTGATGTGACCACCCAGCATTTTTTGAGTCGACATGTCACTTTTGTTGCTTCATTTATATACTTGGCTTGCTGTATAGTTATTGATTATAATGTGCACCTATGTATGTGACTTCACAATGTGTACATCGACCATTCTCACCTAAGCGCGTTCCTCGCGGATGCAGACAGAAGTATATAATTACTAATATTATTATTTCGGCGACCATCAGCAATCCAGGGAGTCACAACAAAGATTCCAGTTATGGAATAAATAGCCGAAGTTGCTGAGTTCGGGGACGAATCTAGCCTTAGCAACCTGCTGAGTTTTGTTGAAAAAAAAGCGCAGACTGCCGTTGGTTGCTGTTTTCAACCAACTGTTCGTTCAGAACGCAAGGCGGGTAATTCGAAACCCTCGGGATCCTCGGGAATCAAGTAACCTGGGTGTCACGTCAGAGATATGTGCCTTTTGATTTAATGAAATTGAAGTGCTCCGTGTGTGAGAATAACCATGCTAAATCTGACTGTGCGTGTCTTGCCAGTCAATCAATGGAGCAGCTTCAAGCAGTGCCGAATAACAGCAAGCTCTGGTTTGTTTGCCCGAGGATGGGACATGTGTGACATTCTGTAGTATACACTGGTTCATGAGGACGGCATTAAACCAAGTCTATGCAAGAAAGCCAAATAATTTTTGTGTGGGGCTACGTCCAGTATGAACGGTGTAACTCTGCCTTTCCAAAGGCTTCAAAGACAATGTATAACTTGTCAGATAAGGGGTCTGGCACTACGTTGCTGGGCCTATCGCAGCGGCGATTAGTTCTCAGGAACGACCTTATCAGACGATGTTCAGCACCCCATAGTAAACTTGTGCAGCGATACACAATAAGGCGTCAAATGAGTTGCAGCCCTCAAGTCAGCAGAAGTTTGACAAAGCTCGTTCATTTCCTACGGTGGAACAGTTGTCCCTGGCGTAAGCTGACCCCACTCAGCAGCCTGAGGCAGAGAGCGGGCTCAGATGAAGGAGCCTCCAATTGAGGGCTCAACAGGGTAGGATTCTGGGATTCTGGCTTAAAGAGACATCCCTGATGCACATTGGGTGTTAGATTAGAAGCTAGACAGTTGCAGTAAACGTTATTCAAATAGGACGATTTTCTGCCAGAGTTTCGGGGATCCGCGTCGCACCATATCCCTCAATAAGCTGTCGGAGTAAGTCAAGTCTCCTCGGATGGCGTGGTCCAAAAAGGGTGGTACTCAGGTTGTGTTGACGTGGGCGCTTTAGGTGGCAACGGATTTTCTTTGGAAGACAGACAGACGTTAACTAGGATCAAAAGTAATGGTACTTAAGGTTGGCCATTATCAGGTAGGTTTATCATGAAAACAGGACGGCTGGGCAAAGGACAGGAATGAGGAGGTGGCTAGAAAGCATCTTACAATATCCTACGTACAGTTGATCTTAGACCCGAAACTTAGCGTTAAATATCCAATCGTGACATTACAGCACATCCAGAACGGCCAAATTAGCAAGGGCCACAACTATAGCGCGGAGATGGTACTTGCTAAGTCACCTCGTGTCTAATCCGAACAAGCCCGGCATGGCACGAATAATCTTCGACTGTTCTGATGGATACCGTACCGTCTTTCATCACAACCTTACTGCAGGGACCGGACCTAAAAATTATCACGTTGGTAACATTTATGCGCCTCAGTAAATGCTTAGTGACGGTCTGAACTGGCAATAAAGTAGTGTTTCCTCGAACGAGACTGTCGGTTATGATTGAGCTGCGTTAATCTTCCATCGAAGTTCTTTAGCGTTTGAAGGATCGCCGAATGCTTGTTGGTTGAATGTCCATTCTCCTGGAGTTGCATTGACGCCACTTTAGAGTAGATTCGCGCAAAGAAAAACATCAAAGATTGCCATTGTGGTGAAAGGACACTTCTGTGTAAATGACTGCGTCATACCTTCTGACTGAATAACAGAGGCTAGGACTGTTGTAGTTTAACTTTGAGCACTACGGCAGTTAGGTGGGTTTAGGCCTACTGAGCCTTCTCCATTTGCAACGAAGGCAAGAAAGATGTATCTGATGATAGGGAATTTGCTGTTTTCTTCAATAACAAACTGCTTTGTATAGGTACCGACGAGCCAGAGGTGTGAATTGGAATGCGGCAGAAGGATGTTTTTGATTTCGAGGGAACCATCTTCAAGCTCGTCATACGAAAACAGAATACTGTTTTGGGTGGCTACTTGGCGAGAGCCATTAAGATTGGTAGGATCACTATCTTGCCCACTCGTAAACTGCTTCAAGCCATTTTTCACCGAGGGGTTTTCTAAGGCCATATTTTAAACAAGTATGATCGGGTTAGCTGGGGACTTTGGCTGGAAGGTGTCAAACTCGCAAATGTTGTGGTATCTCCCAAATGTATGAAAGAACTACAGTCTCACGTGGTGAATGTAGAATGGTTTCTGAAATTTTGCTAAGCACCATAATGTACAGTCCATTACCAAAATTTGCTCGGTTTCACGTATACACGTGAGGGATGTCTGATCGTGACATACATGGCCGCAGCCGTATGACAAATGTGTACAAACAACGCACCGTTCTGTTGGGGTCTGACTTTCACAGGCAGGCATGTGGTACTGGTTAATGAATGCTTGTTGGTCACAAACATCATTTCACACAAACACTGTTGGGTCGACCGTACGAGTTAGTGAGAAACATGGTAAGGTTAAGCGGAGCGGTCATATTAAACAAATTTTCTGCTCTAGACACTTGAGGCAAGTTAGATTAAAAATATGCTGTGACACTACAACCTCCAGAAAGGTGATCGAATAAAGAAAGCAGCTTCTAAAGGTGCTGTACGCGCCGCCTGTGGTCTGTGATGGGCACTCTGAGTAAACAGCACAGTGGAGACAGCGGTGGCGGTTGAAACACATCTCACGCGGTCTGGTGGTGGGCCGACCACCAGGTGAGCCGCCATGCGTTTCGACCTATTCAACTTTGTGGATAAAAGTCATGGATTTCCGGTAATTACTTTTGCCACACTTGACAAAAAAATTTCGGAGGCTGGGGCGGAAATTACGAATGACCTCTTTCAGAGAGATGTGTGATGCACGGCAGCTGTCCGCGCAAAATTCAAGGCTGAAATAATAAGGCTGAATGAGAAACTAAACACTTGCAAATACCTGCATGGTAATTTTGGCTGAGAACGGGTCACGCAAGAGTCGCTGTGCTAAAACACTCTTTCCAATTATTTTCGATACGAAAGCCCTGCAGTCAGTTGCACGCTATTTGGTTCCATTTTAATTCTGGAGTCATTTGATTTGTCCCGGTGGAACGTATTGTTTAATTGACGTGTTCTCTCTCAGGATGGACCGGTGTCACACGAGGTGTGCGTTTGCTGCTCCGTTTGGCTTAGCAAAGGTACCCGTGAGGCAGGTTTGCGACTTCGTTTTTAGGACTTGATAAAGTTGAAACAATGGGGCTGTGCTCTTTCGATAAAGTTTGTGGCTCATCCAATGTTAGAGCAATGGTTTGTTTTAAACCCTTTGCCATCACCAAACAACGCCACACAGTCTTTGATCAGGACACTTTCGACCTCAACTGTCTCTGTACAATCGCGCGTTTCTCCTTTTGTCCGTCACTTGCACAGTAATAGTATGCGCATGTTGTCCAACCGGTGGAAGTCAGAAATCATTGCGTTATACGTTTATACAACGTACTTGAGTTGTTTACTTGCCATGGCCCGAATTGAAACCGTTCTTTTCCATGAAGAGTTTTAATCAAAAGGGCCAATTATTGTGACGCGCACCATTTTTGCCATCCCAGCCCTCTAACCTTACCACCAAACAAGGTAGCTGTTGTTCCGGGGAAGCACTGGACTAACCCAATAGCGCTTACTCAATCCGCAATGTCTATTGATCCATATGCCTTGAATGGTTGCATCTGCCAAATTCCCAGATAGGTAAACAACCGATTCTTATCAAGTAATGACAGTCAAGAAGAGTGCGTTTTCACTAGCAAGGCGTTAAATTAAAGTCAAATGTTGAAAAACTGAAATTGTAGAGAGAGTAACAAAAACGTCAGTTGATCTACGAACTTTATGAAGTTCGAGGCCGGTGAATCATATGGGCAAGTCCAAGTATAATGAACGCTCATTGGCAATCTGTAAGGCTTAAGTGGAACCGGTGGTTTTGAGAAACAATGCTTAGCCGTTAGAACGCTGAGATGATTCAGCCACATGAGGAAGACCTCATTGGGCCTTTTGGACATGTCGGAAATTAGGTCTACAAGGGGAAGAAGTCATTATATACAGTCCGAACGGCTGGATCGCTGGTTGAAAGGGGGCTGCATTTACTGAACCACCGGTTCAAAATTTAATGAAAAGAGAAGTGAATGAACGAAGGCATAACTGAAAACAGAAAGTTCATTAGGTAACTTCATACCACGCCCAAAGATTTGGCCATGCATTCAACGTAAGCATCCCTTCTGAGTACGTACAAATCACCTCCTGATGAACATGACTGATATGCCTTGCCTCCATCTCATACGCAATTGTTTCATTATGCTAATATCCTGTAGAGGTTAAAACATACAATTCGCCGATGCGCGTTCTGAGTTATTGTGTCTGATAGTGTTTTACACTTCCTATACGCTCGATCCTCATTCCACATGGTTCAATTCTGATTACGACACTCGGTGTCGCGCTTTCACACTATTCTCAATGATCACTGAAATGGATCAGCTACCTACTAATTCAACTGCCCGGCAAGTGGAAGATTATTTGAAGAGGTTTGACATTTTGTGTTCCACAAAATTTTATTTGGACGAGTAGAAGGAAGTTGCTGTCGTCCTACATTTCATTGGATTGAAAAGTTTTAGCACTTATCGAAATCTGCTCTCCCGGAGCCACCAGTCAATAGGTCTTATCTGGCGCTAAAGAAAATACTTCTCCATTACTTCAAATCGGTCAATTCCGTAGCGTGTGAAAAAGTTAGGCTCAATGTGCCAATCCAGTTAGAATCTCAGTCGGCACGTGATTTCATCCTACAACTGCGAACATGAACACTTAAGTGTGAGTATGTTATCTGGTTAGAAGGTCAGCTACGCGATCGACTGATTACTAATATTGACTTCCCAAAGTTACAATGGGAAGTTCTCTCGCATCATGAACGGAAGTTTCAGATTATTCGTAGAGTAGGTGAACAGTATGAGGACGTAAACAGGTTAAAAAGACTACTGGGGTTGTTCTGTGCACTTATTCCAAAGACAATAATACACGGTCGAGATAAGACAACACATTCAAACCGCGCACTAGTTTCCGTGCAACAAGATCATTCGTTCAGTCATCTGAACGGAGTAATCCGAAGTCAGTCTTACAACAATTTGAGAAACGCGCATCATGTAGTCGCATCCATCATCGGTATTCGTGTCCACAATGACAGCAAAGTGGGTCATATCTGATCACTACGTAAGTCCAGACGTTTATATTACTTAACGATCAACTCTAACTGGAGCCCCAAAACACTTCTCGTGTTTTGAACACTTTAGTGTCTGCCTCTAGCAAGAGTCACTACTTGATTGTTGACGCCGGTAATGTTGAGTCGATGATTTTGCAGCAGACCTAAGTGTACTTTATCTTAATACTGTTCTGCAGCCCACACAAGTTAACGTCTGCGGTAATGTTGGTCATTCACTGCCTCCTGTAGACGGCTGCACCGTATCGGTGGAGTTGCCCGATGCTGGTCCGATTGATTGTCAATTTTTAATTTCAAGTTCAGATCTTTCTATTTTCGGACTCGAAGTTCGGAGACTGTTACATTCTGGCATTTCCCTGCCGACGTCACTAAACGACGTTGACACTAAACAACTTATAATGGACTGATCCAGGGCCACAGGGTGAATGTAAATACTGAGGGTGAAACTTGAAGCTCATGGAGTCCTGGTCTTTTTAAGAGCCGAATCATTCCATCTGTTTTGCGAGAACCTGTGCACAAAAAATTGCAATCCATGTGTGACAGAGGAGTAATAACACCTGTTGACTCGTCACACTGGACGACTTCAACAGTGACACAAATAACAACGGATGGGATTACATCCAGAATTTGTGGTGACTATAGGTTAACGTTGAGTACACGCCTACTATAAGGTGCCTGCACAACAGAAGAACCCGACGATGTACTGTATCGCTTGTTGGGTTCAGAGTTCTTTTCAAAGATTGGTTTAAAGGATGCTTAGTCACAAATGTTACGTAACCAAGCATCAAACATTTTGGCTGCGATTATAGCATCATTCGGTCTGCTATGGACACATTTTCCTACTGTTTGGTTTAAACTTTCCGCTAGCTGTATTGCAGGATGTCACAAATGTGATTACTGAAGACTTAGACGGTGAAGAAACCTATGAAGATGATGTTACTTATCATGCTTCCAATAAGCTTATTCCTGATTACTGTCTTCTTCGTGGGTTGAGACGACTTTCTGACTCTAATGTGGCCAATAACCTGAAAAGGATAGCTTTTCAGTTTCCTCCTTCTCATGCCCTGGTTACGTTGTCGATAGTTATGGCTTCGAACCAGATTCGCACCGCTTAACCTCATTAGTGAACGTATCATCACCGGCTTACATTCATGAATCCCGTTCCGTTTTGAGTGCACTCCAATACTACTTACGTTTTATTCCGAACTTCGCTCAGTGTGCTGCTTTGTTTGATGTGTTATCCATCAACAATTATTGTTGGTTCACTAATCACGAGAAAACGTTTCGTATTCTACTCCGTCGTCTTCAGACTATTGCTGTTTTGAAACTGCAATCTGTCAAGGATCATTCAACGTTAATTATCGATGCCTCTCCCATTGGAATATGTACGGTCCTTGAACAGTGTGGTAGAGCTGTGACATATATATTACACTTCACCGAACGTGGATATTCTTAGACTCAACTTGAATCTCTTGGAGTATATTGAGCGGTTAGAAGACTACACAAGTAACTTTTTGGTCTGCCATTAACTATTGAGACGAGTCACGAAGCTTCAAAATTCCTGTATCATCCCAGCAAATCGCTGGCAAAATCATTTGCTGCCATGGTGCAACGCTGGAACATTTATCTTAACTCCAACAATTAGGCGGCTTTTCATCGTAATGTATAAACACTGCACCATGTTGGTTTCCTGTCCAGAATTCAGTCACTGGACTCAAGCTCTAACAACACTGACTGTTTGCTGATTCAACCGCTGCCGGTAAACAGGAATGCACTTTTGTGCGACACCCGTAAACTCTTCAGTCCTGTTATCTGTGCCCCAAGACGTGGCCGCACACAACAGGAGCTGCGTAAATTTCTACATTCTACTGTGGCTGAGAGAGATTGTCCATTACTTTGAATGGAATATTGTGTTTTTATGATCGTGTTGTAATTCCACCGACTCTGAGTTCTGAAGTTTTGCGGACATGCATTCCAGATACTAAGAAGTGGACAAGACGAAGTCTCCTGCACGTTTATCTTGTTGATAGCAAAATTGGCAGCGGACCTTAAACTCTGCCAAAAATTGTACTAAATCTATAAATAAGAATCATACAAAACATTCACGATGGCTTCTTTGGCCTGTCACGTCTGAAACATTTCAGAGTTCACGCTGACTACTATGGTCCTTTCCTGGGGAAACACGATGCCATGGTGATTATTGATGCTTAACCTAGATGACCAGAAGTTTCTCTCACGACACCACAGAGTATAGACATTACACAGCACGCTTTGAGGAATTTTGTTGCGCGAGTGTACTCGCTGCTTTGACCACCGACAATGGTACTCATTTCACTGCCTAGCCTTTAGAAGAGTGGACTGAAGGAGTTGGATGCCGGCATTTATTTACTGCTCCGCAACATCCACACGCAAATGGACTTGAAGAAAGTTTTTTACTCACGCTGTGGTAGATGTGATGAATATGACTGACATGCCTTGTCTCCTTCTAATATGCAATTGTTTTATCATGCCAATATTCTGTGCAAGTTGAAACATACACTCCAACAATACGCGTTGTGTTATTGTGCCTGATAGTGTTTTACACTTCTTATACGTTTGATGCTTACCCTATATAATTCACTTCTAATTGCAGCGAGTCTGTGTCGACTTCTAAAATGAAATAATGTGAAAATGCAACTTAACCCTATCTTCTGAAATGTTCATCCCTGTACACTCATCAACCTTTTTATCTGGACGCTGACTGGACCTTGACCCAGACCATTTCGTTCTATCGCGTCAATTTGATAATTGTGCAAATAAGCAGTTGTCGGTCATTGTACTTTGCTTGAGTGGTGCGGGCATCCTCCTTTTTGAAACTGGGCTCGCCCCTGTTGTTCTTGAATCTGCTGACTGTTTGGAAGAGATCTTCCAGCTTGTTCGCAACCAAATTGTAACTCAACCCTCGAAAACGATCTGCCGATCGAAACTGTTGAATAGCGTGACACTACGATGCAATACTGTATTGGGTGTTTGGGATTAACGGTTTATTGTTACACGTTGCCCAACGTAATCGTGGGAGATCGTACATCTTTTGGGTTGGCACTTGTTAGGTGACACAAGCTTTCATACCTTACCTTTAGCAAAGGGTCGCTAATCCATTGATATGACTAGCAATAATTTGAACGTCTGTTGGCACCTACCGTACGGTGTCGACCCAATCCGAGAGAAAATATGGCGCGCTATGATCCTGATTATTCTGGCTTTTGCAGTTATCAAGGAGTTCCGTCAACCGAAGGATGTAAAATTCCACGGAGTCTTGTAGCAGCGCCTGGTCAAGACACAAGCGGAGGTGGCTTCTATCATTCATTGTGTGAAAAGCATCGGATGATGGCATCCTTCTGTAAACCCAGGAAAATGTCTGAGATTGCAAGTCTTCCTCGTACTATTGCAGGTGACTTCACTGTATTAAAAACGAACTGGACATTAAAATCCAACTCACACACACTGAAGAGAATCGGGATTTCTGTGTTAGCTGTGATTTGACGCAGAGTGCAGATGCATGTTAACCTTTGGACGTGGAGTCACATCCACTTTCTGCTTGGTCTAGATGTTCCAGTCCAGGCCACGTTACAGACTGAGTGGCTGTTGGATTACGACAAGTTAAGAGTGACCATTTCTGATTACCCTTTGATCTCGGCTGTAACTGTCTGAAAAGGTCAGAGAAAGAGGTGTTCATTTGGGCAAAACTTTCAGGCTGATCTTGCCAACATTATAACTACCCCATTCATTTGAATGTACTTCCGTGGAACATGCATTGTGCAACGCCGTCTGGAGGAGTGACTAACTTTCACTAGGCAAGCCGAGTACCGCCTTATTTGGATAACCTCATTCACAATAAATACGCCCATTCGATCGACCACACGGAATGTATGAAATCACAGACAAGCCATGGGACCTAATACATCAATTTTCTAAGTTGAAATGTGAAAATCCCACCAACTACTACCTCTCCTATATGTTCATCAGTGTATATCTCACTTCTCACAATTACGCTGGTTATTCAGGTTTATCCCCAAATGTGTTGTCATGTCGCGTCGAATTAACTTTTGTGCGAATAGGTAACGGCTCATTTCAAAAGGTTTAAGTGGTTCATGCCTCATCTATTCAGGAGGTTCAATGGTTTTTATTAAGTTTTTACTCTCAAATGTTCAGAATGGCTGGGTTTTTTATGAGTGTCGTGTGACCTCGTATTTAGCCTGTCAAGCGTCTATTTGTAAGTGTTTACTTAGTGGACAATCAGTTGATGAAAACTGCTGAAGTTTTCCGTCTATCCAATTCGCTAATTGGTTAGGCACTACTTTTATTGTGGTCCAATCATGTTTTCAAACTTCAGATGTTTTGTCTATTGTTGCATGTTTCTTAACATTGTCTTTAAGGGTGATACGTTGAACAATGTTCGGACAAGGTGTAAAACGGAGGTCTGCGGACATGTTTAAATCGTGAGAAAATCACTGTTGGAGACTCCTGAGAATAAAAGTTTCATGGAGAAGACCCACCTCAACCGCACCTTCTCCTCTTTCGTTGTTCAGCGCGCGACTTCTTCCAGCCCTCAAGGCATTTCCACGTCAGTCACCGAAAGATATTCGACTAGTCGCCGTGTACCGTCGTCAGCCTGCTTACTTTTGATCCAAACATTCAGGTTTGCCTGCCTGAGTTGGGGGAAATTAGTTGACAGAAAATTTTTATACACTTCATTTTATCACAGGTCTCGTGGAGCATTTCTTCGTTTCGACGGCCGACGGCAAACTACAAGGCAATTCTGAAACGCTTCACAAGTTTCACGCACTGACCTTCTGCAGGCTGCAAAGCAATTCACACCAAACCAGGAGAAGCTGGGAAATCCCACCGGCCGTCGTCTAACATGATAACACTTTTAGGTACTTCCGCTCTCTCAGGTGCTGATGAAGCTTCGTGTGAATGCAACCATTTATCCACTGTCCTGTATCAAAATTGGTAAAAGTTTTCCATTCTTTACTATTTTAAAACGTCATTACAGTTTTCGCCGTCATCCAACATCTACATCGTTTGGTTTCAAAATGTCTTGATAGAAACTTGGCTCATCCGTTTGATTGAAGTGATTCGAGAACATGCAATTTTCTGTGGATTCTGTTGACAATCTGTCATGGAAAACAGGTTTTGCTCACTACTCTGTCGTTCTCATGACTTCAATACATGTTTCCCAACAAATCTGTCCTTTCTGCGTATAGGCTTTGAATGCGCATTTACCTATTCAAATACCACTGTAGGTGTCATGTCAATCTAGGCCGCCGTATTTGACTGCAAACCACTTTGGACAAAGTAAGCTGTACATTTTTTCTGAACAGCATTCTGTTCATTTTTTAAAGTGCTTCTTCTGACGCTGGCAGAAAGTGGTAGACTGAAGTGACTGAAACCGTTAGTCGGAAAAATAATCTACAAAAGTGGCTTTATGATGTGTTTTCTGCTTCTTTGGTTATCTGTTCTGTTCAAACGATAGTTATGGGATTAGAACCCAAAGCAGATGAACGTTAAAAACTTTCTTTTTCTCGGCTGAGTTTGAAATACGCTGTTTGTTGTTATACTAACCATTGGTTTCTGTTCAGATTCTGTTGGAGTTACTTTCGAAACTTGTGGGACATCCATCCCTAGAAAAGATGTTATCTCAGTTGACCGTCCTAACTATAAGTTTGAAGGGATGGAGGTTTCTCTGATGTGTTTTGCGGGGTGGTTTTCCTGCTTCTCAATCGTCTGACAGTAGCACAAACGCTTGTACCCTTTTTCAAATGTGATGAGGAAAATAAAGCCCTTCACCGTTTTTGCTAGGAATGAAGGTTCCTACTACTTGATCTGTTTTTGCAAAGGAAGTCATAGACATTCACAACATTCAGCGGATACTACGAAACGAGGCCAACTGAAATGAGCAGAACTGATCTAATTGTCCGCAATCAACCATGAGGGTGGGGCGTTTTAGTTACTGATGTCCGTTTTTTGATACTAAATCACAAAGAAAGGCACTCAATTTTGCCACCGTTTTCCCCTATTAATTAACTTCCTGAATGTAGCATGCTTGTGAGTAAGGGATCTTATCTTTTTAACTTACTGGCATTGTTAGATGAGATAGCTAAACAGCCGGAGAGGTGAGGTCTGCCGCTTAGACTTAGGAAAAGCCTTCGACATCGTGAAGTATATACTGTTAGTGGTAGAATTTGAAGCGGTCGGTATACCTCCTGGTCTTCTAGCATGCTTGAAGGCGCTCGTGTAATGTCAGAGTTTGTGTGAGTGTGCAGGCTCTAATACGGACACTGTGTACGTCACCAAGGATGTTGCACAAGAGGAAGTCTTGGATCTCGTGCTTTTCTTGATAAGACTGTTTGATTTGGCGGAGAGGATCAGCAGTCCCTACTACATTTTTGCTGGTGATGTAAAACTCGTGGAGCGTCCGAGCGAAACTTTGGTGCAACCAGACCTCGGTGGAATTCACTAGTGGACAGATGACTGGGAGCTCCAGTTAAATTTTGCAAAATCTAGAAAACGTGCAAAAGTCGAGAACGGCGACTCTTAGGTGGATAGAAGTGTGAGGGCAACGTGTGTTTACCCCGAAAATATTGGAATGAGGGGTCCATCACTGAGGAATTCGAGGTTCCAACTCAGTGTACTTTTTCAGCCCGCAACGAAGACCGGGTATTATGCCACATGAAGAAGAGAGTAGCTTCAAGGAAACTCAGCGTCCTTGTACTTCTGCACAAGGCTTACGTGAGGCGACACCTGGAATGATGTGTGCAGGTCTAGCGTTTTCATTTGTTCAGTGGTGCCAGAGTTTTAGAGGGTGGAGCGTAAGTCTACGAAGTTCTTCGTGGACTTCTGAAAGTGGACTACTCCAACAATCTTAAGCACTCTGATCTCTCCTGCTCGAAAGAGTTCGAAAAAGAAGATATCCCAGAGAATTTTTATGGGCCTGTCTGAGGCACCGAAAACCAATCGCCTAGGGGACAAGTGTTGACGACTGTGAAGGAAGGAACTAGGACCCAAATATGGACCAACTTTTTCTCACATGGAGTTGTGAACAGTTGGAAAAGCCACTGTGGCCACCGACTTCAAGCTCAAGCTCGGTGCATGTTGGTTAGCATTAGTTTTGGGTAGTGAGTTATCATAAAGTGAACGGGACCTGCTCAACGTAATGGCAGGCCTCTGCATATCCTCTGTCTACATTTATTACACTTCTTAGCTCTTCTTTATTACCGGCTATAGATAATTGCGTGAGACTCCATTTTTATGGTAACTAAGAGGTCTCTTCCTGCTGTCCAGGAGCCTAAAAGAGATCATGGTGGCACCAGCACTGACGCTGATCCTGCCTATAAATCTGAGCAAACCATGACTTCTGAAGGTGATTCCAACACCAGTTCATTCCGTCGTTTAACCACTGATAGCTTGGAGATCGCTTACACGGTCCTGTTGAGAACCTGATCAGAAGTATTCTCGGCTCTCATTTAATAACTGACTGTATTCTACGTATCACCGATGGAAATTACCCGCGGGGAGTGAAATCTGCTGCTAGAGGGCGATAAAATGAGAAATCATTGAACACTGGACGACAGTAAATCGGTTTGCCCTTCATTTGGCGCCGAGATCGAAATTAGCGACGGTACGTGTTGTTACGGTATAAATGTTGTATCTTGTGAAGAATTTTTTCACTTGTAATCAATATTTGACCGATGTTATCTTATATTCCATTTTAAGTTATGGATTATTTACAGGGCTTGAAAGATGTTTTTGAAGATCGCGAATTTGCTAACTTCAGCGAGTTCACAATTTGCTCAGACAGGTACATGTAGGGTCACAATGTTCTGTACGTTCTTGGTTCAAGCAAAAAATCAGGCAATGAACGCTAGAAATATGAACATGTGAGTGTGATTGCCTTTGAGTTTACCCGTTAGATCGCGTTCTGTTGTATAAAACACGAGCGACTTAAGACCGAAAGCCGCGGAGTACGAAGTGTTTAGTGAGTTCAGTTCAAGTACTTCCAATCGCGCAGTCCCCGCAATACATGCTGCCAATCACGCTTTAACGTGGTTAAGAGAAATACCGTATTAGTTGTCAGCTCTTCCACGTTGGAGCACAACTACGACCTAACTGCCTTGTTGTACGATGCACATCCAAGTTAGGCTGACCGTCGATCACAGACGTCAGTGTGTCCAACTATACGTCGTGACGTAGGCTGACCGTCGAATGGTTAACCCCGAATGGTTTCATGCAGTACATTACCTCACTTCTCGTTAAACCTCTTTGCTTCCCTGAAGTCACGTGAAATTTCATCTTCTTGGTGATCAGGTAACTGAAGAACTTTACCTATTTTTCGGTTACCTTAAGGCCAAAGCAGCTTACGCCGATTACGGTGAACAATATCTACTCTAAGCAGATCACGCCGGATTTCGCCCCATTATGTTTAGAAATCATCAGCTGCAGCCTTATCTGCTTACTCACGACGCCCCCAATTTTCAGTGGTTTCCAATCGCAGGTGGGGATGATCAAGTTGACCCAAACTTATCAACTATCGGCACCTATTTCAAGGTATAACGAATGAAAAGTATTGAAAAAGGATGGCCTACAACTCATACGGTGCATGTTTATCAATCATTCGTTCCTCATTCCCTCTATCAACCAGATCACAAAACTTTAGCTATCTCGTCAACACATTTCGCTGTCAATTTAGCGCAAATCTTTGGCATCCTTGATAAACATCGTTTATACATTAAAACAAACAAATTCTCACATGACAATAAGCATATTTCATACTTTTCTAAATATTCCATTCACAATCACCCCCACGATATTCCAAACCCACATAGTTACCATGAACTAACGACAGCATACAATCCCTGCGGGTAAATTTCAGCGTAAATTTCAGCCATATCCTCAAAAGTGTTGAAACATTGTTGGAGGGAAGTTCTCCTCCTTCATTTGTTACAGTACGGTAGGGTTATGGAAGCCAACCGGTCAATAAACTGAAAGTCACTAGGCTACTGACAACAAGTTTCGCAATGCGAACTACACTGAACTGAGTAGATTGATTTATTTTTTGGATGACCTTGACATTACCGCGTTGCACGTAAGTTCTGTTTTGGTTCGGTTGCATTTCGCCTTATGTTAACAGGCATATATATATTCATTTCTGCAAGCTCAGACTCGATATATATATATCAACGAATAAGTGGGTCCGTGCCGATAACATTAATGTTTTCCACCAGTTATTTGTTATAAATATGTAAATCGCGTACCTGTGTACATAATTAGCAAATTAATAGCAATTGACTGATGGGAAACATTAGTTCTATCAGCATGAACACAATTTTTTGTTTTTTACATAAAATGGAAAAATGCGTTTCCGTGGTTTATTTTGGAGTCGGCCGAATTTATGTCATCATTATGAACGCGCATTCTATAGTATACTATAGTGTAATATAATTAGAAATAGTGTTTTTCTGAGGTGTTTGAAAATGACTCGCCGCTTTGTCTGCTTTCACTCTTTATGAGGGGTTGCCGTCTACTCAAACATTGATTATGATAATAGTATCATATCATGGTCACAGATTATAGTCGGACACAGACCCCGATGCGGGTATCATGCAGTGCAGAGAACCTTCTCAAGGTGTGACCAGTTGTCCCCATTCGATACTACGGTCTATCTGCCTTTTGCTTTGTTAATATTCCAACAAATCCCCTTGTCCTGTACTCCTACTCTCTAGTCCAGTGGGCGACCGGCCAATGCACGAACACCAATAAGAATTGAGACATTGGAAAAGAGTGCACATTTATTATTCGTCATCATAAGATCACGGCACGGTTATTCGAGTTAGCAGGCTGCCATTTTTGCATGCACTTCGTTGATAGTTCATATGAGGAGCTCGCTCACAGATCTTCATTGTGCATATAGATTGCGAACATATGGCGACTGCAGTCCGTTACACTTGTCAGGGTTGCGTTGAGGATTTCGTCCCAAATTCCTAACAAATCCCTAAACAACCCCCTGATTAATCTCAAGATCACTTAGGGATTTGTCAGGGATTTGGGACAAAATCCCTAACGCAACCCCAACAAGTGTAACTGTAGTGACCTGGAGATACCCCTGGTCTGCCTGCTGTACGATGTGTAAAATCCCTCCTAAAATCTTAGCTCACATTGTACATAAGACCTTGAGGATCTATGCCTGCTATCTGCCTGATGCATGAGATCACGTTTGTTCGTTTGCATGCTTGTCGGCGTAAGTGCGCCATACACCTTTTCCAGCTTGTTTGCGCGCTCGACGGTCGGATCCTTAGTCTCCCTAGCTATTTCGCGTATCGGTGTCGTCTAGCGCTGATCGAGACCATTTGTAATTATCGCATAAAATATTTTTGGTCTCCGCAACTACCTGTATTTTCATTTCGCGTCTGGTATTTCTGCGTACACCTGAGGAACTGTTAATTTAGTGCACGTACGCACTAAATAACGGACTGAAAACTAGTTTATACGTATGACAAAAACTTTCTGGAGTTTAATGCAGTTCATTTGTGTTGATTACTTTATATAGTCTACAAATACGGAGTATACCGGCTCACAGGTGAATAGACACATTCTCGAGAACAAAAACACTGTTGATCGAAAGAATCTATCCCTAAACTTTCCCGAAATTAGCCCTAATTCAGCCCTACACTGAATCTCTAATTGGTGCTAGCAGGGTATCAGCAGGGTAACGGATTGGATATTGTAAGTGAAAACTTTGTTGGAGTGGCATAGCGTAATTTAGCTGTTCACGTGGATAAAAATGCCTAAACAAACAGTTAAATTATTGAGCAATTGCTACCGTTTGTTAACAAGCGATAGCATATCTCCCAAATGCAACTTATGGTTGACGTGCAAAATTGGATGTCGCCGTTTTAATGTGGATACAGTCCACGAACAAAAGCACATATTTATGTGTGATAATTCCTCTTGCCTGAATTGTTGAATAGCAATTCAAATGTACGCATTCTAATGAAATTGAGATTCAAGAAAGGTGACGGTAGTTAACATGACAATGTACATTATTTTGTTCTCGTGTCAGTCACTGATAATTGCTGTCGCCTACTTTCAAGCTACCAAATCTTTGGTGGGAATGGGTACGCTATCCACAAATCTAAAAGTGGCATTCCAAAAATATACATATATACATACGGAGCAACGTGTAAGTGTAAATGCATTTATACATATATCTCAAGCATATAACTCACAACAAAGGAAAAAATTAAATAGCATTAGTTTTCGACCTGAGTTTTCGTCCATCTTCCCGACTGATCAACGCATAATGAGGTCATTTTCTCCGCAACAACAGTAGGTAGTAGACATGGCAGCAACCATCCGTTATTCTGCGTGACAGAAAGTCTTGGCCATCTGACCTGATCAGACGGTGCATTTCCTATCGGCATCGCTAAAGAGTGTATGTTTGAAACCACTAATTTCACATTTCTAGCACTGAAAATGATCAACTATTTTGAATCTGTTTGGGAACGACATAAGGAAGAAAAACGTACCTAAAAATTTGCAAGATCGCTTTAAGTACAACCCAACGATCAGGGCGAAATCATACCGGACAACTGCCTGTATCTGGTCAGGACTAATTGGGGGAGGGGCGACCTACGAAAGCTTTTTATAATTATGCCTTTCTTTACATTTGGTAATTTGTCCAACAGCCTACACAACATTCTAAACAAATTTCAAGAGCAAATATACTCGGCCCCCTTCTCTATCAAAAGACGTGCAATATATCCTGCAAATTAACTGCAAAACATCCCTGCTCAACAAGCAGGTGCCTTCTCTCAGGGAAGTTATTGATTTCGGAATATTCAACAAGATACATTAGCTGAAGTTGTATTGTACAATAACCATAACGAGTTGGATTATATGCTTGCTTTCATTGATCCACCTCAACTATGCATAAAACTCGGCTTTCTTTCCGCGGGATCCAGTAAATATGCCTTAAAATTATGTCCACGCATTATTGGTGAATTAATTTCTTTGCTTCATCTTCCTGCAAATTGTACACCATATCGCATACTGGCGCCTCAAGACCATCATGTTTTTGAGTAATTAATTAATTAATTAAACAAGATAAAAACAATGCGTAGTGAACAAGCTCGTTTGTACTGATTCACCATCAGGTTGAATACATCACAGTGATATCACACATTTTGCCCAACCTACCGAGGTAAGGCCGTCCAGTCGAGAGCGGTGAGGAGTAGGATTCTGTCTACAGCAGAGGCTTTTGAGCTCCGACTGTATAACCCACCTCCGTGCTCCCAGAAACGTTTTTTTCAGGCTCCGGATCTTCCCTGGCCAACCCCCCACCCGGTTAGCCTGTCAAGACCCATTGTTCAAGTGGGTGCTTAATTGCAGTGTGACAATGAACTGATTGACCTCATTATTCACACGTTCCTCCTTAACTTCCCTAACGATTCTCCCTTGAAATGTGTGATATAAATGTGATGTATTTATCCTGATGATGGATCACTGAAAACGAGCTTGTTCGCTGCACATTGTTTTTCATGAGATTTAAACAAGATAACCTCTTCATGAGATTTAAACAAGATAACCTCTTCCGTCATCTAGAGAACTCACAACTTTGACGATAATTACCGAAGGTAGATTTACAGACAATTGTACCTAGTATATTCCTGCTCACGGAAATGGGCGATATGAGCCAGTAGATCCCAGTTTCTTTCATCTGCGTTCAAGCGATCGTCATGGAGTGCAACAACATGGGAACAGTACAATTTCAGCTAAGATTTTAGGCAGCTGAAATTCAAGTTAACACAGGTTAACCCGGAATACGTCTTAAAAGCGTAAAAACTAGAAAGACGTCAAATCTACGGTAGTATAACATTCGTTTCACAAAAAAATTAACCGAAGGCTTACTTTGCTTTTGCCAAGCTCACACATAGAAGCAGACCGGTACAGACTTCGATACTTCTTGGACTCACGCAGTGAGACTCTAAATATGCAGCACAACCTTTGAGACACAATTGTTCATGTCCTAGGTTAGTAAACAAGTAATTAGCTACGGCTGAATGACCTCAACATTTACTCGCTAGCTTCTTTGGAGACTGTTGGCCACATCGCCACACACTTAGTGGGGCTGGCCAAGCATTTACTTAAAAAGATTGCGTTATCTATGCATAAGGGATAATCCACGAAATTCTCAAAAAGCAAACTTGAAAGTCAAACCAAACTAATGGTAAAACTGAAAAATCCCTTTTTACCACACACCGTTATCTAAGAAGCATGAGCTAGAAAAACAAGTCCGTCTTTAATATGAGAATAGAGTTGGCCCGATTCTCCCAGGGGCATCGAAAAGCTTTTGAAAGCAGAACATAAAGGTCCTTCTAATTGCTTCACATTGTTTACTTTGCTCCACCTCTGACACTAAAAAATTCACCGTTTCGAGCGTTCATTAAACGTGCTATTTTAACAGGTTTAATTTAGTAGTTCACAATAAGCTTTGCTCCTGAGGTAACTTGAGCTTACGCTCCAAGTAGTAGTGCGTAAAACTGCGTCGTTTATCTTTATTTATCTTTAAATTTATGATAAGCACTTGGTTGATACTGAAGGATGCATTATATTTCGTTACAGGATGCTCTAGAGACAGTCTTGGGCGATCAACTATTTCAACAGAACATCTGGTTTTACAAACATTTACTTATATTCGGCTCAGTTCTTCCAACACTGTCAACTATTTTTTTTGTCATCTAGATATATTAAGTTATACAGTGGTTACTGCTCTGAGGCGTATCAATTAAGCGTTGACCTTTGGTTATTTCGTGTGGTTTACTTTTCACACCTGGTCACACTGCATCATCAGTGTGCTCTATCATAGACCGCATGATCGAAGTCAATTTCAGTTTTTCACCCGCTGCAGACTTACTTATTCACACAAGAAAAACTAGAGTATATTTCACTGAAGTCATTTCTGTTAATCAGTACATAGACTGAGTACTGTTGTCTACTAACAGTGTAATTTCAATATCATTTTAATCACGATAATGCCATTAATTCCAGCCTTCCAGTTTCGCAGATCCATCCAGGTGCCGTCAAAAATATTCAGCATTCTGCATGAAGTAAACACAAAAGTACGCCAAGTACGGTGCATACGTAGCTCATCCATATATCCTTACAACCTCTGAGAGTTGTGAACAAAATATTTGTATGGTGTTTGAAAACTGAGTGGGTTTCTACTTCCAAGACATTTCCGGTGATAATTCTGTGACCACCTAAATGCGTTGAAAAATTTAAAAGATCACAACTTCTTCATGTTTAAGTGGAGTTCTCGTTTCATTTCGAGTGCTGACAGTGGAACTTCATCAGTTATGATAAAAAAACTGACAGACAGATTGGAATTGCTATAAATTACCTCGCATTCTGTAGAGCATAGCCCGCAGCAATAAATTCCAACCAAAAAACATCTTAGATGAGACCCAACTGTGAAAAGTCAGGGCTTCGGCTGGATTCGAACCAGCGACAGACACAGCATGCCTCAACGCGGCAAGCGCTCTACCAGCTGAGCTACGAAGCCACACCGGGATCTCAGAAATTTCACATTTGGACTCTGTCACCCACCCGTCCCACTGTCTCATATGGAATCCACCGAATGATTCAGGGGATCGACTGTCCCGGCAGGATTTCTCAAACAGTTCACGCTGGAATCCACCAACGCCACTGCTGAGCATAAAAATGGTATTAGTAACAAGTAGTGTGGCTTCGTAGCTCAGCTGGTAGAGCGTTTGCCGCGTTGAGGCATGCAGTGTCTGTCACTGGTTCGAATCCAGCCGAAGCCCTGATTTTCGCAGTTGGGTCTAACCTGAAAAGGTTGTTTGCAAGAAGTTGCCAGATTCATAATTTTCTTGTCGTGTACTATCTAGACGTTTTATTTGATTTTTACGCTAAATATTCTAGTACATTATACTTACTACGTGCAAGTGAGGCAAAATCTTTGTGCTAAAACGATGTACCTTATTGGTCAGAATGTGTTTCCCAGGTGTAGGAATATCAATCGGCTATTCGTTGCTTTATCACTACGTATGACAACATTCCGTATAAAAACGATGGATGTAATTCCACTTTACTTATGATCTGCTATCGGGAATGTAGCGAAGTAAGGCCTTGCTAAATGTGTGCAAGACCGACCAACCCCGACAAGAGCGAAACTGCACTGCGTCCTATAAGAAGGTGTTGGCTGCAAAATCTGAATAAATACAAGAGTGTGATAAGCAACCAGTGGTATTTAGTTTACAAAGGGGTTGGTATGCGTGCATAATTTGAACATCCTGTTATCTAAAGTGTACTGCACAATAATCTTTATTCAAATGAAATTTTTGTTCTCAAATGACCATAATTTGAAGTGCTCTCAATGTTATGTTGTGAATGATGCTTTTCAGACTTCAACAAGTTCTCACTCCTTTTGCCCTCAGAGCAAGCTGTACAACTTTGAAACAGCGCATTAGTGGGCTAGATAAACGGATTTGACGATGATAAGTATGCCTACTTAGAGCTGAAACTATTTTTTCCAACATATTGGAAGAATAGACATCTGACATCCAGGAACTAAACAAAACATAAAGTATGTTCCCTGCTACTGTGAAAACTTCTAAAGTTTACGTTATAAACGCTGCCTTAGTATCCTTCCTTGATAGTCGTCTCGTTGTTGATGATTATGATTGTAGGTTTCTGGCCTTGCAGTGTTGGTTGCACGTTTTCAAAAACTATCGCTTTCTTAAAGCGGCTAGTTCCTATACTATTCATGCCGCATGCAAAATAATGTTTGTAAACAGTGGGGTAGGTGAGAAATAGTCCGGCTGTTCATTGTATAATGGGGTAGTTTATAACGTTTTAGTTAACGTATACGATGGCTGTCAACCGTAGTTTAGCATCGTTGACAGATACTTAGCTATCCGTGAAAGTTTTATGTACCTTGTGTTTTTGGTTAGCGTTTTTGTTAGAAGTTGTGGATTAATAGCATGGATGTTTCTTATAATTTAATTTCAGATTACCCACTAGCCGCTGCAAACGTTCTGCCACTTTGTTTGGCAGCAGGTTAAAATTGATCTAACCGTTAAGTTCAATCTTGTAAGACCTGTTTCATATAAATGTCTTTGAAGTACACACGCCATACTCGTAATGCAGATGTCCTTTTATGCCACTGACTAGAATATTCAGAAGAGTAAAAGATTCATCCGATAAATTTTCGAATATTCAGCTTTAGATTGGCATGGGCTTAAGCCGAAGTTAAGAGTATTTTACTCGAATCAGTCAAGTCTTCAGAATTGGCTGAAATCTAGTCTACGTACAGTCCATTTAGCAGTAACTAAAGGTATTGCATAAAACACTTATTGTTCGTAAGCCTTGTGAGTGTTTATCGAATGCATACTAAGGAGGTTATCAGTTGCATTCCCGTACACCGGATAAGTGGGGAATCAGACATCAGACTTGAGAGCACAAGTTTATAGTGATTCTGCCCCCAGCAGTGAAATAGAAGTTAGCCCAGTGTTATATCAAACAATGCTACAAATACTAGTGTATTGAGGATAGACGGTCGCACCATACTACTCACACCACTATTCAGTAGCCGCATGGATCGAAATGACCGCGGGATAAATACGGGAGAGAAACGAGAAAGATCGTTGGAAGGCAGAATGACATTTAATGGCTTTCGCCACATGACGGAACTGAGAAATGGTGTCCAAAGCGACTGGATCATCCTCAGAAGACTGCGGTGTGCAAATGAGTGTTTTTGTTCTTAGTCCCGTTGAGACGCTTAAGTGGTGTATTTTCAAGTTGACCATCACTCACATTTGATCGTAGCCTTCGCATTCAGATAGACTTCCCAGTCAACCTCTTTCGAAAAGTCTATCTGAATGCGAAGGCTGCGATCAAACGTGAGTGATGGTCAACTTGAAAATAAACCAAATCCCCGACTACTCATCAGTAAGCTTAAGTGGTGTATTGGTTTTCCCAATAAAATAACCTCTGTGTAATCCGCCTTCTGGATTCACAACACTAGCGGCGATGGCTGGAATCGATTTACTAGTAAGTAAGAACCCCACGTTAACCGAGCGTGCAAACAAACATGAACAGACCATCTCGAATTCTGTTAGTTGCAAATTTCACAGGTATCTTTCGTGTTTCACGTAAAAAGTTGTGTTTGGATCGGTTTAAGAAAGTTCGCCAACCAAGGGGTTCGGTTATATCTCGATGCGTTGCACAAGAGCTTAATAGACACCTGTTTCAGATTTTGGGTTCTGAACGACCCGTTAGCGTGCATCTTCTGTCGGCCTACAAGTTTTATCACGTTGCCTTGATTTACAGAAATCATGCTAGTTTACTTCAAGGTGTTGAATTTGTGGTTGATTTCCTTCTGTCCTCAGTGAGCTTCATCAAGATTAGCATTCGGGCGATTCGTTAGAATGCTGTGTAACCTCCACACTGATCGGGTTGTGACTTGAAGCATGATCAAAACGTTTTTAATTTTTGCCCATTTTCCTCGGAATTTGAATGGTTAGGAACTTTAGCAGCTTGTATCACTGTTATATGCACTTACGGTAAGGACAGGCAGCATTCGGTGGAATAAACCACTGGATGCTTTTTCAGTTGCTGGTGAAGTTGACCATGTGATTCTTCAAAGTGGACACATAGTCCAAATTTTTTGATGTTTGACATGGCTCTGTAGGTCTACGTTTCTGCACTCAAAATCAATTACACATTCGTGTGTGAACAGAATGTGGAGTGATGCTTCTGAGTGCTTTATTCAGCTTCACTTAGAAAAATAACTGTTTTCAACTTCCAAGATTACTTGATTCAAGTAGCAGCGTAAATGCGTTGTAAGTAAAATTATGTGTTGAGTAAGTTTGTTCAAATTCTTTAGAATTTATCTGGTCTACTTCGGCTTCCTTCGGGCGGGTTAACTGTTTGCAGTATGTTTGTACAAGTGCTCGTCATTTACTATGAGGCCGATTCAGTTAGAAATGACAGCTAAACGGTGAATTGTTTTACGATAAAACCTATGTTATTAGATTGTACAACGCCTTCGAAAATGGCACCACCCTATTCTTCGTTTTATACTCCCTCTCATATCATTTTGCACGTTGATAATTTTGTTTTTCGTTTTCCAAGTTACGACATTTGTGGTCTTATTCGAATGTTAAAGTTTTTTTAACGCTGCCAACAGACGATTTAAGGTTTGAATTGCCCTACCACAAACCCTTTTGACATCGTCATATCAATCACGTTAATTTCCCACCGACTGGACTCAATTACAGAAAACGTCACGCATAATTCTGTTAAATGTGGTTTTTATCATTGGCTTGGTTGAAAAGTGTAGGCTTGTATGTCACGTCTGGCTTGTCATATATTTCCGGTTACACACGAAATATAAATTGATTGTTAGATGAGTGAGGTAATTTACGGAGGTAAACCGGCGAGTTCTCAGGTTTACTTATAAAAGTTATTCCTCAGGAAGCAAAAGGTCTGTTAGAGTTTTATTTAGTTGTGATGGTTAATTTTAATGGCTTTGCCGGTTATTGAGAGTATAAATAAAAATAAGTTGCTTAGTTCTATAATGTAGATAAGCAGTAGGCTAATAGCGGAACTAAAATGGGATAAGCTGAAGTCCACGTTTTTGCCGCACATTAGATGAACTACGAAAGTGCCTGGGGGGTGTTTATATTTCTGTGTACGCATGTAGGGGACTTTGGAATATGCACCTACGACTGTACCTCACAAGGATTTTAAGTGGGGACGCTTAGAAACGAACTTCCCGCACACTGAATCCATTTCATTATATTCCTACTTCTGTCCGCTGTTACTATATAAAATGGAGTACTGATTGAGAAGGTTGTTAATAAGAATGAAATATTTTGCCAAGTGATTTATACGAAGGGAATGCATTACTATTAATGTGGTTGTTCTTTGGATAAAATGATCCGGGGAATCGAAATTTTTGTTCTCGACCTATTGGCCATAGAATCAAGAAAAATATTGATGAGTTAGTTAACGGTGAACACAATTCGGTACCAATTAGTAGCATTTCGCTTCTAACACAGGAATCTTCGGGCCGTCGATGTTTCCACTGGGAGTTTGGTGTTACTCACAAACCTTATTACAGAGTGCATGCAGGGTTTTTCTGCGACGGCGAATTCTCAGTTCTGTTCTGTCTACTGGGCAGTAAACAGTTTGATAGCACCACTGGCAAAATTAGCGTTCGTGTATTTCGGAACGCAAGCGGGATAAAACTGAACCAGGGTTGCTGTTGCAGCCACGCTAGTGTGGGAATATCAGGAAATTTCATCAGTTGGGTTGGCACTCTGTGACAGCTCTTTTATGGGTATTGTCTTGAAGGAAAAATTTCAGTAGAATGCTCGTGACCATCTAGAATACAATGTGTAAAGAACCGAAGAGGTGATTCGGAGTGCTCTCTTTTCGTTTGCGTTGAGCATAATCAGTCAAACGAACTTAACAGATAAGTCAACGTTGCTCGTTTTTTGTCGGGATGAAGTTAACTCTAATCATGCTCAAGAACCTTTTGCGATAAACTTCTAGTAGTAGTCCTCTGAATGCTGAATCACAGGAAAAACCAAACAAGAAGCTCTATAAAGAGGTTGAATTGTTAGTCTTGATATCTTCTAAAAAGTACTGCTAAATTTTTGTTGAACCTCACTATGAAATCTACCACTTGGTGAATCTTGCTAACCTCACCCGCTGGTTTGTGTTTAATCTGGTCTACCACTGAGGCTCCAAGTGAGTAATATTAATGATTAAGTGATTCCACATAGGCAATGCCTACTAAAGGTTGTGAGTCTCTCTGTTGCTTATTGCTGTTCGGGAGCGTTTCAGAACAATAGTTCGTGCTGACAATCACCCACAAATTTGTGAATTATGTTGATAAAACTGTTCGTACAAGCGCATTTTGAACTCCTAATCGATAAGTTTGTAAAATCACGTTCAAAAGTACCTTCGAAAATGGAGGTTGCAACTTATTTTCCCAGAGAAGCTTCTATTACTACGGCTGCTGCCACTTACATAGGTGAAATTTGCTAAATCAACTTAATTTTTTCCGTAATAAAAATATCGTCGATACAAATCATACTAATTTCCTAGAATCTGCTAGCCCCTCTCTCGGTTAAGTCATCTGTCACGTAATCTACCTTCAAAATCGAATTCTTTACTGACATTAGCTAGTCTCTTGTTTCTGAACACTTTGTTAATGTTGCAGGATGTGCCAAGACTGGTTAGTGGCGATTCTATAGCAAAATCTCACAGTGTTACGTTTGACCTTTGAACTGAACGTTTTTATTGTCATCGCAGAAAAAATTAACTGTTTCAGACCACTTACCGTCTGCCTGATATTGATCTGATGAGGCTGGATTTAGTTGGAAAGATTACATATATCTCTTTGACTGGCAACACGTTACGACACGGCGGATGTACACTTTTGCCATGCACTGAGTGTCCTGACAAGATCAACGAATTCGGTTGTATCTCTTGAACTGTATCCAACAATTTCCTTCTTGACTGGTTCCAGGCACCCCGGAATCATTTGGGAAGCATCACGGAGTGTTGCATTTGTTGAGTATTTGTCAAGCTGGAGTTATGTCTATTTACAAATTAGGTAATATGTAAAACAATTCCGTCCGCTGAAAACTGACTTGCCTGACTCACGAATTTTGTGGGACTTTCAAATTTGAAATCATCAGTTGGTAATCTATCAGTTCGCCTGCAGTTGTGGTGACAAACGTTAACAGAACGGATGGAAACCTACAACAGAGAAAGGCAGAGCACATTCTCAAGTGACTATTGTAGAAACTGACCCTACATGGATCGGCATACTAATATTCGAATAGGAATCCGGCGTTTTCGGTCACGCAACAGGTCGTGGTTGACTCCGTTACTTTGTTCACAGTTCTATTACGCAACGGTAACTTTAAGATGTTGACGCTTTCCAAAGCGCTGGTAATTTAGCGCCGCACACTAGCCCTCTGTTGGCAAAAGGTGCTGCTACAATCAGTTTTGTTGCCATGGCAGTGAAACCGTTTGCTGAACCCTGATTGCACCTGTGTGACGTTCGTTTATTTCATTGTTTTGTCGTCGGGCGCTAAACCAACATAACCAGTTGTTTGGTGTAATCGACTGATGAGAATAAACGAAATGCTTGCATCTCGAAATGTATTTTCTTGCCGCCTTAAAGAACTTACAAGTGTCTGGAAAATGGATAAAAACAGACACTAAACCTTTTTAAAATTGACGTTCGTTTTGACAGAATAATGAGCTTTTGCTGTTCGCGTGATAGGTAACAAACTGAGGAACTTCTGTGATTGCACAATTGCAAACTTTTGCTGACGTCTTCGTTTGACAATCTGACGTAGATAATCAGCAGAGAATAATAGCACGTTCATTATGAGTCTCCCGATTGATTTTGGTAAACGTTCGTGAATCTACAAGTGGCAAGTGAAGGTTGACGTTCATTGTGTGTGGCTCACGTGTCATAACAAAACAGGCACATCGAATCGTCACATCCTGCTAAACAAATGCATGTTCGATGAGTAGGAAATTCCAGGAGCACATTTTTCCTACATCTTGGAGACAGTTTTTAATACCAGTCACTTTTTTCTGAGGCTTTCGATCACTGGAGTCAAGAAAAGTGGTTCTGATCAGCTCCCAAACATGGCATTTGTCATAGGTTTATGATAAAGCCTTCAGAAGAGAGTATGGTAACAAAGTTGATTCACGCCTCTGGACGAATTTTCCTGATAACAACATGCTGAATCTCCTTAAAGCTAAAGAGATGTTTTGATATTAAACTAAACAAATCTCGCTAATGTTAAGACTTTCATGAGTGGGCGGCCCACATATCCCTTAATGATGAAAATCCTATGGAGTAAAAAATCAGACTGGTGGTTGTGAATTAATCTTCAGGAGCTCAGTTGTTACATCTGACTTTGTAACCAAAGATTTGAAACAAAAAGAGTTGCTTGGCAAAAACGTTTGGGTGGAAGCGAGGAAGATAAGCGATTAGATTCAAAGGGCTGAAGACAAACAAGCATTTGATATCCGTTTTCACTCCTGTTCAAATTTGCGCAGCAGATGTTCGGAGGGAAATTCAAATCAGGCACAACGGATCTTGCAGGTGGAAGCTGTTATTCGATAAACCATCAGTCCTATATGCTTTAATTTCAGAAATGTCGATTAAAATTGCAATCATGCTGTTGAACAAGAGACGAAGTTACACCTGTTTGTACCCAGACATCTAGTCGGGTTGGCAAGATGTTACCAAATGAGAAGGATTGTGAAAGACGTCAGTCCAGTTACAATATTTTTCATCGACTGAATTTTGGTCGTTTCAGTTTAAGAGACATGTTGTTGGATTTTTGTTGTTGATCCACATCAGGAAGCGTTAATACGTCAAACTGCTAATGCATAAAAAACTAACTTTACAGGATGCTAATTTGTTATTTTCTTTTGTCCGGTCACAAAAACAAAAATATGACATAACTGAGGAAGGACCGCAAACAAATTTGACGCATATTACGGAGAAATCGTGTCGGTGCCATGCGAATATTACCGATTGCATAGGCACATTTTGCGTATTGAAGACTGACCAGTGAGCTGCACCAACTCCGGCGTATTATAACGGGCATCGTGCTCATTTGCTGTTCATACTGTTAAGCGTTCTCGTAATGAAATAACTAATTCAAAAATGGATTGTAGACGAATAAAAACGGCACATTAATATCTCGATGCTGTATTCTTGCTGAAAAACTTCACTATTATAACTTGTTGTTCAGAAACAAAAATTTTCGAGGATGAAAAGATTATGCCTTCTGACACTATTTTTTAACTCCGTTGTGCATTTCAGCTTGATGGTTTCCGTGGATTTTAAGCACGCGCTGTGATAACAGTTACTTAACATGTCCCGCTATGAGCGTCATGCGTCTGGACAGGAGCCCAGAGTAAGCGCGCTCATTGGACCAACTGGGGACGACGTGGATTCACAAGTGATTGCTCAAAGAAAACATGAAATACGTGTGCATCGATCAGGAAAATGTATCCTGGCACGCAAGCGGTTAAAGGCGATGTTTCATACAAGGAAATATTATCGTGCCATTATGGGTTTGACCGGATTGGAAGCCGTATTTGTTTTTGTCCGGTTGATCCTTGAGGCAGAATCGCTGCGTTTCCCGGTAAGACATATTTAGTCAAGATAGCTCAGGAGTTGATTGTAAGCTCAACTCTGAGCAATCCCGTATGCGTGTGTATTTGCAGACATTAATTTGATTGAGGCGCCACAGATTCCTTTAGGTAAGTTGTTACAGCACAATTTTCAGAACAGTAGCATACCGGGTTGTACCTGTCCAGCTCATCACTTTATTACAACGGGTACATATTTAAACCGTTTCCAACTATGTGTCTACGACTTATCATAGAGATAAGCCAAACGCCAATCAGTAAAAATTCTAACGAGAGTGAATGAGTATTCGCATGAATGCAATAAATGTTGCAGCTACTGGCGCCACCCGAAGTTGCTGGGGACATTTACTACTCATCAAAAACCTATGGATAATCTTTAACACACCATCAGCAACGCATAGCAACATTACATGTTTCTCTCTTTTAGAACGGTTTGTTGATCACTTTCAGAATGGTGACCCAGTCCTGAATGTGCCGACTATTTAAGTTTGAAGCCCATCGGACGCATTTGCACTTGAACGCACGTACTTCACGCACACACCCACAAGGTCGTTGAGTATTGGACTTGTTTAAAACAGCCTGGCGCCGATAGTCTGATTGTTCTGAGTGCAGTGTGGTTACGCCTGATGGCGTTGGTTGTGATTTGGTCGTGCGATCTTGTCTCACCTGAGTGAATTTTTTCAATTGCTGGCAATCAGTACAACAGCAAAAGACGCGATCAAACGACATTGTGTGTTCTCAGCTATCTGACAAAATTTTCGTCTGATTCTTGATTGAGTAATGGGGCTTTCTTCAGTATTGCCGAAGCAGACAAAACTCTGGGAGCACTGTAAAATGCTGGGAATGCCAGAACGCGTCTGATCTATGAGGAAATCAGGAGGGTTTGCTCTTCCCTTGAAATGGCCCAAATAACTGACTCCGGTGAGCTGTTCATCTACAAGTATAACACAGTGCACCTGTTTTGAAGTGAAGCGCCTACAGACTACTTTTAAAATTCTGTACAACAAGCAGTCTGGTGGACTGGGAACTACCTGGCAGATTACAAAAGAACATTCCACGAGAAGTTTCCCTTGGCAGGCTCAATAGTCACTGTTTCGTTATCCCTTATACTCACAAATATGTTACAGGAATAACATTACAGGTATGGAGATGTTATACGATAACCACTTTCTTGTTTCTGTGTACGAACCAGGAGCATATTATAACGCAACCTTCTCTAATTACAGCAGACATGTCTCTTTTGGATGGTGCGTGTGCCCGTAGGTCTATGTGCTTCACAGGCTTCCAACTTTGGCTGCTGAGAGCTTCATTTTGGTGGTAATCATCATGCCGACCTCATGAATGGCGTCACCAGTACTATCAACTAAGATCTCAACGGATCGAACTACTTGTCTGGTCAGGTGGGAGTATCAGAGACCTGGTTGCTCTTGAAGCAACCCGACTGACTTGTCGACTGTGTCGTGCGGGACTTAACCTTGAGGGTGTACTTACAAAAACCTGCAAGAAACTCTTATACGTCCGACCTGTTTACCGAGAACAAGGAAACCAAAATATCTTTGTCATATTTTGTCTACTTATCAGGGTCAAATGTATGGCTCTCCAACTGAACGGTACCATCAGGCGCCTGGTGGACTCATAGGAGAAAAACTCACAATTTCCACGGAACTGTAGTCGGATGTTTCTGGAACAACAGTAAGCCAGACGTCCAGAAGATTGCTGTAGCACGTTCCTGCAGTTCTTGTGTGATAAGTATCAATGCAATTACTTCATCACTTTGCCTATTGGAAATCCTGTACTGCTGAGCAAACTGGCTTCTAGATCGTTGGATCCCATCAGCTAGTTCTGTCTTATATTATGTCATGATCGCCGAAATTCCATGAGTTACATATCTGGCGATTGTAAAGAATTTTTTAAATTCGCAATTTACTTTATTTTCGATTTGCCGAAGCATTGCGCGGAAGCTGAGCTGTCAACTTGAGAAGTCGAACGTTTCACTACAAGCCTAATATAAGTAGCCAGACGTTTCGATTGTCATCTTGATCGGGTTTCAGTTTGGAAACTCTCTTCTGCAGAAGCTTACGGAAACGTGAAGTCGATGTCGTAATGATTGAAAGCAACCATGAACAGCGAAGGCGGGTAAGAAATAGTGGGTCATTGGAAGGCATCACCCAGAAGGAGTTTTTACAAGGGTTAGGGCATGGTTGCCCTCCAATTCCCCTAAAAATCAGATGGACTTTTTATACGCACAATTCACTTTTTATTGTATCACTTCACCCTCCAATCTCCGCTATTTTTGCACGAGCGAACATTCTAGCATCCGAGTTTGTTGGAAACCTTTTTCATTTTGTGGTAATATTTTATGGCGTTGCTGCCTAGATACCGTGTGTACGGGTAAAATGCGGAGCTCGTCCTGGCTAATGCAAATGTTAATATTCTTATGTGAAATCCACATTTTGATCGGCGGATGCATATACGCCGAAGCATTGTCTTTTAGAAGGAAATAGTTTCTGGCGTCTACCGGAGCAGTTAAAACAAGCGGTGTTAAGCGATTTGGTTGATGTGAGAAGCTGAGTTATACACTGTGTTCACTGTTAACTATTCTGTTGTTCATTCGGAGAAATGTTCGCCCAGAACCACAAAACCGCTATCACGGTTTCAACCGACTTGGTGGAACAAAAGCAGTGAAATAACCGAGAACACAGGCGCCCAAAACGGAACTTTTACCGGTCACTGACGCTAACATTGTTCCGTAGAGCACTCTAAGTAACGTGCTGCTCTGCCCATTCCAGCTAATGTTGATTGTGTGCTCCAAGGAATGAGGCTGTATGCATCAAGTTTTGGAAATTTAGGTAAACACATTGTTTGAGTAATTGCTACACTCGCTTCACAGTACCAGTTTCATCTGGAAGACCCTCAATAAAATGGTCACACCAGAACGGCTGACTATCTCTTCTTATTCTATCTGGACAATCTCTCACATATCTGGTTGTTTGGCTGTGCAGTATTAAGTGAGATTCATATGAATCGAACGATACTGATATATCAGACAATCGTGTTGGCAATTGTTTCATAAAAATATGACCGGAGTTCACACCCAGGTTATTGTAAGATTACAGACTGCTGACAAGAGGAAACCTCGAATATGCTTAGTTTCTATACAGACTGCCTGGATAGCCCGCGGGAAGGCAAGGGCTGAGATTAGTTGTGAGTGGTACTCAGTCACTGTCAACCAACGAGCATGTTGGACTTGAAAGGATCATCCTGTTGACTGTCTCGCATGTGTCTAAACGTCTGATCATCTCTCGTGCCGTCATTAACACATCGTTCAGAATCACACCTTTATCTCACCTAGCTTAGGCAGCTGTATTTCACTAGGTAGTGCTGATATCTGAATGAAATTTTCCTGATATCCAGGCTATATTTGGAAAAGTACACTGAGCCTGGATCTCAATCGATTTTACACATCGATTCGTACTGAAGTCTCAAAAGTCGGATGAACGGCCTGAACACTGACAACATGACGTAGTTCTATTCGCATCCGACACCCGTTTTCTGTTCTGTAAGTACCGTTCACTTTGCTTTACCGCACTTTACTTAAAACGTGTTTTGTCTGCACGAGTTGATCGTTACGTTAAAAATTCAGCAAGATAACACAAATTACTAGCGGTCCCGTGGGTTTTTACATGCTCTACTCGCGTATATCCCTAGCAAACTATCACTCCCGCGTTCCCTCAAATGTAATGGAAGCGATTCACATGCACACTTGTAATGGTGAGACCTAAATAGGCCGAGTGGGCTATTTCCCACTGGTTATTGCTGAGACCAACTATTTCCCAAGGCCTTTTTGGATTCCTCCCTGAGCACGATGGATGCGTGCTACTTTCTAGGTCGGTTACGAAAGATGAACCGATTTCAGGCTGTAAGGGTTGGAAATTCGAACTCTCTGGAGATTAAATTATAGACCTTTTTAGACTTTTTGGAGTGGAAACGAATTTCAGCGAACTAGTAAATCGAAGAACATGTCCCAACATATCAGTTGAATTCTGGGGTTATTGAACAATCTACTTTGGCTTAAGTCACCCAGCCATGAACAGAAAACTTTTAGAGGGTTGATATGTGTCCAGTGTATTACCAAATTAAAAAATCTGACCAAACAAACTACCTCACTATTGCAGTTATTTTACAACTACTCTAGCGTGTAAAACTGATTTAACAAATTTTCTTAAAATCTATTAACTTTACACCATTTTAATATACTCACTATGAAACTAGCACTTCGGTGCGGGTCCCATACCTATTTGGGTTCGTCGGGCGGAAGCAGAATGATTGTCACCTCGAACTGACAGCCCTCCCGGTTACTTTCAAATCTAAACTGTGGTAGAACAAGTTCAGCCACTTGATTAATATTACTGATGTGGGTTTTTTAGTTTTATCTAAGAAAGGAAAGCAATGATTTCGCTACAAGTCCTAATAATGGACACTACTGAATTTTGAATGTACGGCATACGATATGCTCCGTTTCAGACACCTGTCGTTTTAGAACGCAGCAACATTAAGTTGTGTGCAGAAAGGAGCGTGAAAAGAGTGCGTGATTTGGATAGGAAATCAATAACGTACAAGTAACTCAGGTTCATCGATTTACGGATTCTAAAAGACGAACCGAACCAATTCGACAAAGGTCACTTGGCGCCCATAATCTATTGTCTTTCACTTCTAAATCAATAGCTTTCGAAATGTTTTCTGATTAGTGACGTTTGATTGAACTAACACGCAGCGATTGCAAGTTTTTAAATAAACTAAGGCAGCCAAGTGCATTTAGGTTTAAACCAATAGAAAATGTCACAATACATTATAACCAAAACATGAGTGAAATCACGACTTAGCACTAATTAAGTACTAATGATAAGTAGTTTAGCGGATATGACAATTTAGAAGAGACCCACTTGTGAAAAATCTGGACTTCGACTTTATTCGAACCAACGACAGAAACAATATCTCTAGTAGTGACAAATGCTCTACCAGCTGGTCTACGAAACCAAGCCCGGCAGCTGGGTCCAAATATTTGACTTCTGCGCTTTTGGCATGTTGTTCGTGTGACTGGTTCGAATCCAGTCCAAGTCCGGATTTTTCTTACCTGGGCCTTTTCTAGCCTGATTAACTATTCGGTGTGTGTTTACTTCCAAGCGGATTTAGGTATGAAGGTTAGGAACAAAACAATTTCAATAACCCTAGGTTACCTTCTTCTTAATGATAGAAAATTAAGAGTATTGAGGCAGAGTACGGCAATCCGAACAAACTATACACTACTCACGATTCATTTACACAAGGTACACACTTCTTCCCGCTCTACCAAGACCGATATGATTCTAGTTCGTATTTCTAGTTCGAGACATATAGAGCGAAGATCGAACCGGTAACCTCCCGTCTTACAGACCAACTCTCTTGACCGCTCGGCCCGCCTCACTTGTGAACGGTGAATATAGTGTATGTGCATCCCTTTTGTTGCATGTGGTAGTCAACCAACATGTTTTTTGAAAGGTTGCCGTTTTGAACCGCGTTCGTTTAGTCCCTTCGTGGTGATCCAAAGCAGTTTCAAAACCGGTCCTGATAGGTCATGAGTTTGAATGGAGGCGGTGCGAACAGTGTTTCCATCTACACCAACGGATTGTCAAAAGTTTACATATTATCCTTTCCAATTTGATTAGAGTAACCGGCCTCTGCTCCACTGTTTCCGAATTGTGAATGAACTGTTAAGTTGGAACTCGTCTATATTAATGTCTGTGAGATCTAAAGGAACACAACCGTTTTGAAGGTGGTTGGGTTACAGATTCTAATCAAATCGGGGATAGATACAGATCATGAGCTCTGGCAAAAACGGAACTCAAACGCTGTGATCTACACATTTGTAGCTGTTAACTGAAACAACCTTCAGCAGGCGCGGGAAAAAATTAATTGTTCATGCGGTAGTTAGAAATACGCAATAGTAACTGAGAACATAATTTGCTCAAACCCAGAGCCAATCTCTACGCAGTAGTAATAACGCAGCATGTTGGCCAACGAAACCGTAATGTAATCTGTACTTGCACAAAATAACTACTCATCCAATTGAACAAGAACAGTATATTATGTTCAAGTATGATTTACAATCGCTACAGTTTGCTTAATATGAATCGAGACCGTTGAGTTCCTGTCAGTGATAATTGTGCATAAAATATATTTTCCTCGATAAATGCAAATGTCATAAGAGGGTTTGGATTGTTGGTAACTCCGCAGTTGTAAGACTAATTGTTTGTTTTGAAACGGAATACACGTGAGTAATTTTATCTTTTTTCAAGGTGTCTAATTTCAAGTTTGTTTGAAAGAGAAAGAACGTACTGAGAGTTCTGTTTGCACGCACTTTTCATGTGCATTCACAAAGTTGACATACTCTGATCGAGTGAATTCCGGTTTTTAAACATACAATCCAGTTGACTTACAATCTTAACATTTTTCTTCAGTTAATAGCCAACTATACCCGAAGTGTTAACAAGATAAACTGATAAACAGTGTTTCATTAGTTGATCGTTTTCTGAACTGCAGTTTTTGGCAAACGATTGTGTAGCTTTAAAAATCATTTGAAGTTGTTAAGAACGTCCTATGATATTCTGAAATCCAGAGGGTTGAGGTTTGTTCCTTCAGCGTAGCCATGTCGGTGTCCTGATTATGGTTGCAAACTTGGTTTCTGTTCTAAACGGTATGCGTCTGGTGAGGCCTAAATGAAAACAGTTTATCACAGCAATTATTGAAAATGATTATTAAAATTTTTGGGGTTTTAACAAACCTTGCTTGTTGGGCGGACGCAGTCCAGTTCGCAGCAAGTTTGTACTTATCACTGAGAGGAGGGTCCAGGAGTAGCGATTTGAATGAGCGTCAACGATACTCAATCAGTGAACCTTCTGAGTGAAGTCTGTGTCACCAGTTTGCGGACAAATTTTGAGTTTTAGATACAGTTTTTCTGTTTCTGTCTGAGTTGACAGGCTACTCAGGTTGCTGTCACTATACTATTACATTTATGGAGAGGTTAAATTCTTCTGGTTATCTGTTTAGTTAATCAGATACTGGTCAGTACATTGTTTGATATGACTAGGGTTTAGAATCAGAATGGGTATTGAAAACAAAGTATATTATAATCTACAGCGTGTAACATCATTGGTTCTTATGATGGAATGTATACAATGTCTGATCAAGCGCAAAATTATCGTTAAATAATCTCTATATTTACTTTCAATAAGAAGCTGCCGCCATGGAAAAATTACTGAAGGACATGTTGCACCAGTCTGCTACGCACAGATTACTTCTAACTGCTTACGAGGTCTTTATTCAAGGGATCATCATGCGCCTGAATTCGTTCCTTCTTCGGCCCCCTCTGATGGGAATGCTCGAGGAAAGGTGTCAGTCAGTAATTCTCGACTGCAGATTGTCGACTGTTAGTTCGAGAATAGCTGTTAAACACAAGACCTACCCCTCATTGTCTAAAACTGGTCGTTGCTGCCAGTGTAAAATTAACTGCCCACTTTCAGTCTTTGAACTGTCAATTGCCAAATCCTTTAAAAGTTTATGGCTATCTCTTAGTTTGAATACCATCAACTTGCAGTTTATAATTTATTCATTCGACCTTCATCAACATTTTTTCTTCTCAGCCAGGTAACACACAGACAGCACTGGTGAATACACAGCTCGCCTTATTTTGCGTGAGCTTATTCATCCTCTTCTTGTTCGTCGTGGAACAACCTTTCAAATGGTGGGCTTTTGGGTCTCGTCAGTTTTGTCGCAGTGTAATGTGCATGTTGGACGCAATCGTATGCATGGTTTGTTTTTCATTGAACATATACAATATACACAAAAATGCAACACGGCCAACTACAGAACTGGCTTCCGCCCGGCAGCTCTCTCTATGTGGCGCGACGCATATTACTAACCCACCGGACACGGCGTGGACATTTGCTCTGTCTAGCGGAATGATTATCGTCTTCCGACTGTGGTGCATCTCAGGATACATAAATAGTAAGTCCACTCCAATGTTGTTGGGTTTATCTGCTTCGAGTTTAGGACAACTATGCAAGGTCAGTTGGCTTATAACCATTTAACTATCAACACCGGAAAACTGAAACTTTTCCAGAAGATACTGCTTAGTGAGGCAGTTGCGTAGATCCAACGAGTTTGCGTACATTGCTCATAACCATGAGCAGCATTAATTGATTTTCATGTCACTGCTTCATACTGCCCGTACTTTCGATCATTGATTTAGCTCCCAAATGCAATAGTTTGTTTTCTTCTGGCTGACGCGCCATGATGTTTATATCAGACGGTTTATTATTTGAGAGCGTTAAAAAATTCGTTCGTGAAATCAGCCGTAATGATGAACATTTATCTTTTGACATTGAGTTGCTGGTTACTACGAGTACCTGGGAAAACAGCAGGATGCCAAAGATTAACGAGTTGTGTCGATGTAGAAAACAAAACCGGATGTAATGGCGATTCCAATTATCATTTAACTACCTTCTTTTTTAATAGGTTGAGTTTATATCTGTCACATTAAAGGTTCCCCATGGAATTCGGAACACCGGAATTAGAAAACATCTTCCAACACTGCCACATTAGTGAAATTCTCGAATGAAGTAACTAAGGTCACGTGGTATTCACCGTAGTAATGTACACCAGATTCATTTTGGGTTCAGAGCTTCTAACGGGACACAGAAGTTACAGTAATGTGAGACAAAACAGTTTCCAGTAAACTGGAGTTGTATTTGCGACGCTGTCAGCGGTCGCAGTCAGATTACGGTTTTGCAATCGTCAAGATTTACCCGTGTCTTTGACCTCACTTAACTGAATTAAAGTTTTACATATCTACCGCACGTTATTAAGTAATACACAAGAATGAAACTCAAGTTTAGTGGTTCTTTTTGAAAGAGATCTACTAGAAAATCTGTGGGAATGTGAGGGCTGCGCTCAATTGTAAGTGGTGTTCAGTTTATATGGAAACCAACATCCCTACTATTCATCAGTAATGTAGATTTCTATGTTCAGCTTGTAAGTCTAGCAGGCACGCTCACTTTTAATCTGGTTAGAATAAGATCAGTCATACATTGCACATTTTAACCCAAAGGCTCCAGAGTAAACTTCAGCAAACTTCTGATATCACATGCATTGAATTTTATGTGTAACAGTTACTGACTAAGGAAATATATCCAGATGGGGTGGCCTATTCTGAGTTAACTCAACCTACAATACAATCTTTGCCCACCTTATGGACACTTGTAGAACAATCACCAATCCGCTGTTCTTTCATCTTCACATCTGAGGGTGTAAACCAGTTCGCGAGTCAGCTATACAATCACAGTGGCGTTTCACATAGCTGGTTTTCTCTTTGACCAGAATCCAACCTGTGTATTCAAGACAGACGTCCCAGTATTTCACTTGTCAGTCAGGAACGAATTATCTTTGAGACATAACTTAGTCTCTGGTTGCACCCACTCTTGATGATGATCTTATTTACGCCGATGCTACTCTGCTGTGTCCGATTTTGTCTAGTCAGCGCTTTTGGTCTGAAAACCAACAACTCATGCGGGTTACATTCACTGACCTATTTCTGTACAACAGGGTTATATGTCAGTGATGTGTTCATTCATTTCAACGTTCAGGTGAACCATTGTACACGAGATATTGTGCTTCGAGTTCCAAATGGCGGAGGGTTGTGTTTCGTGAACGTGTGGTGCCGATTTTTACCCGCCTTTCTAGAAGAAAGATGTTTGCACCCACAATGTATTCATGTGCACATGCAAAGGCCGACAATAGTGGAAGAATAAACTAGCCTGAAGTGAAAAATGTGTTTTTACGGACGAAGTTTTGATCGGCGTCATATGCTGCCATGTTCAGCAAATCGCTCGACACTCTACGTAGCAGACAGCAGATCTCTATGGCACATCCAGCATCGGAATGTTAAATGCTCACGTGACTAGGTATAGCTCAGTGGGTGAACAGGCAACCACTGTGTATCTACAGTGATCAATAGATGACATTGATCACCAGATTGTCAACGATGTGTAATCGGGTGAAATTGCTGTGCCTTGCTTAACTTCTGTTGAACATGAAAACGAAAGATAAGTATAAATTAAATGGACACATAAGATGTGGATATCGAAACCTCGAAATAATTAATTAAACTACTCTTTCAAGGGAAAGATATAATACATTAACTAGGAAATTCAAGGGATTTAACGCGCCTGACACTGTTTCATTAGGAGTTTTTAAAAACTACTTGAAATTTACATTCATACTTCCATAGGATTCACTTGAAATTTTTATGAACTAAAAGAGATCCAAGTTTTCTGTGTACCTTTGAACTTGTGTTAGACATCTAGAAAAGAAAAGACAAGTCGGGAGATTGTTTCCTCTTTATAAGGTCAGCAAGAGATGGACAGTGAAAGAAATGATCAGAGGATAAAGAGCAGAATGAATACCCAACCAATACTTATGAAATTTACACACTCCCACCGCATCATACGACACATAGATGACTAGCGGTTGACAGTGTATTTGCTGCATATGTGCGTTAAATTTGCGTTTGAATTCTACTGCCGATAATGCTGTTCCGACAAACTCTGCTAAGTTGTTCCGGGTATGGTACACTCGAACGCCAAAAGAACCTTATGTGCAGGTCAAATAAATCATTCAATATTGCCTTGGAGAGTTCTCCCTGAGTTTGTGTGCTGAAATCAGGTTTCCTCTGATATACCGGTGGCACACTGAGTATTGCCGCTGGTTTGAGCATTAGCGTGAATGTGGTTTTCCGGAGATCGTTAGATTGTCGCTGTGATGCACTACTCTAAGGAACGTCACCGTAACTCTACAGTAGATAGAAATTAGAATGTACCTGTTCCCGAAGGATCTTCGGACAATAGCTTTGACCTTCGTGTTCACTATGACACCCTGATAACGGTGATCTCACAAGGGCAGATAGATTGCTCATCTTCATGCATCCGTGTTCGTCATACCGAAGTGTATTCAGCTCGAGCAGTTACGTAATGCTAACAATCGCGTTATAGTATACGGATACCTAGCCCATATTCTTAAGAGGAATCCTGTTAGGTAATCTGAATTGAGTCAGTCTTGCGTATCACTCACAACACACTTTTTCGAAGTGCGTCCTGCTGATGGAACCAACAGGACAAGAGAGGTGAGGATCATATAAACACCGCCCACTCGTTTTATTTTGTTTCAACTGCCTGAGGGGAATGGAACATGTCCGTCAACGCAGTAAAACAAAAACGAGTTTACAATAATTCCGATAATTATTTAGTACCACCACCTGGCGCCTATTATTCAACCACCTTCGGTCGGGTGAGGCGTTGTTGTGTCCATGGTAAGGTGCTTTACTTTGAAGTGTGAAGAGTTTAGTCTGAAGTTTTTATCAGGAGTTCACCTGGATTCAAAATCAGCTGGTCACACCATCTTATCTGATCATTAACTAGCCGACGGCATGGTGCATACAGGTGTATGCACGCCTGTGTAAGACTATTGAGGCGTAGCCATTGAATGACGCCACATACAGTTTCGATTTGTTTGACTTCGAAATCCGGAATACCTAAACTGAACACCTAATACAACTCGTATGATAAACCTTGAAACTACTGTTTCGAATGTGGTGTCTACGTTTCTTTAAACACTGACGTGGGAGAACCAAAATCTGTTGACGTAAACTCACCACAATGAGCAAATACCACTGATGTTCTCATCATACACATACTGAAACGCATTTATTTTAAGGCTTGTTTCCTTTTGAGATACATGTTCCGAAAGTCTTTTGTTACAAAGCAGAAAAGAGAAGTGGCGAGATGCACGTCAGTTTTATGCGAAAACTAGTAAGTGAATTAGGTTCTTAGCAAGTAAAACCAAAATTATATCTGTAATTAAACACTTTTCACAATCCATCATAACTTTTGCTTCCAGGTAGAGATTTTCGCCGTTCTAGTTAAGAGCTGAGGCATTAAGCCTACTATTCTGTTGGCCTGAGCTGAAGTGAGAGCTCGTCTACGTTTGCTTGAGGCAATTGTTTCAGATAGTTTATCACCTATTTAACAGTAGACCCTACCGAGTTATCACATCTGCTTGCTTAGCTACGTCTACTTTTGGGTGGTGTTTTGGTTCACCCGATCGTCTTGATAGAAATCACTATAAATCTTTTGTTAGGCGTGATAATAATTTGCGTGAAACGTCAGTCAACATCTCCAAAATGTTCACCAATGACCATCACTGTGTTATTTTATCCTTCAGAGATAAACCATGGGACAGGTGTACTGGTAAATAGATTTTCTGGACGTATGGTTGAACATGAAGACAGAATCACATTTGAAGTGATTAACTAGAAGTGTTTTACGCTAAGTTTTAATAAATTACTTTGATATTGTGTTTATTTGACCCACCTTCTCCGGAAGTCTTCCATTTTCTCCCCTACTTACTGTTATGTGAATATTTGACCTCAGGTTTTAATCTACGAGATTTTTACTCACTTTAATGGGTTGAACAACAATTCACGCTCCAGCACATTTAATTCTAAACCGGAATAAGTTGACAAACATTCCGATGTTATTAGTACGTACACGAAAACATTGTGAATGGCACAGGGCATGACCTAAACTGAGGAAGTGCACATTTTAGAGCCAACAGGTTTTTGGTCACGAAAGCCGGTGGACGTAAACGGGAACAAACAAAACAGCTCACTGAAGGCTCGCAGCATAAAAGACAGCGAATGCGGTCTAGAGAGGTGCCTAGAAGGTTCTTATGGTAGGTTGTTATTATCTTAGGTGGGACCCAACTGAGAAAATCCAGGGCTTTGGTTGAATTCGTACCAGCGACGGACACAGCATGACTCAACGTTGCAAGCGCTCCACCGGCTGAGTCTAAGCGTGCTTGCCTGCAAACGACATCTTCGTTTCTTTTTATTTTGATGAGATCACATCCTCCATGTTATTGTTCCAATAAACGCATATAACCATTTCATACTGAGTTTTCTTTCATTCTCCTAATTATCTCTTATCCATCTGTCAGCGAAACAACAGATCACCAGTAATACACTGAGGACTCAGAAAAACTCACACGGATTGAGCTTTCTCAGTTACGCAGGAAAATTTTTGTTGACTTTGCCATGTTTCCAGCAAGGGTTGTTAAAATACTCTTTGAACTCAAATAATGTGTTTACCTATTTTGTCCCATCAGAAACTAACTTTCATGGGTTGGGATTTAAAGGATGGTTGACTTTCACCTTATCTTCTATAACTTTGGACAGTTGAATCTTCTCAGATCTATCTATGCCAGTTTTACTACGATGCGTACTATCTCTATTCTGGACATGTTCAGTTGATCAATCTCGATTGTACAGTGTACTTTCAGTTACACTTTTCTGTGTGTGTCACAATGCTTGTCACGTCTGTTTCCCGAACCTGTAGGTCCCATAAACTAGACAGCACAAAAACTTGTTGTGTTCGGTGAATATGAAAAAATAGAAATCTGTCTACGTTCTCCGATCTACGTTTAACAAGTACTGCGGTTATTTCTGCAAACGGAAGCCTCTTTAACCATAAATGAAATGTGATACATGAGCGTAAACTATCAGTCATTATGAATTTGTCGTGTACATTAATGTGTTATCTACAGTGGCACGCAGTACTCAACGTGCGCCAAAAGAAAATAATGTGAAAAATGCACGAGACTTTTTCTCACTGGAAATAGACTTACTACATTAAGTAAACTGAAAGAAGCGTCTACACCAAGGCTTCCGAATTTACATCCCTTCGAAAATATGATTCTGAACATTGGCGAATGTAGAGGATCTTTATCATAATTCGCACAGTTGAGGTACACTAAACACAAGTGACATACTATGCCATGAATGCTCGTAATCAGAGGGTAGTCATTGATCATTTTTGTAAAGTTAAACTAGCACATTTTAGATGGAGGTCGAAGTAAGTTTTATACAAGAATGTTCGAGCTATTCACCACTCGCTAGCGAGGATAGATTTGGCCTCTCGGCATTGTCGTCATATACGAAACTCGTGGAACCGCTGACACTCCTATCAAAACGGTCTGATTTGGTTGCTTGAAAGTTTTAATTCTGAAATTCAGTAGTTTGTTCAATACCCGCTCGTCACACATGACAAATCTGGTCACGCATAGAAATTCTCACACAATCTATTTTTGTGAACAGTCTCGAATGAAGTTAAAGGAAATAATGAACAGGTGAACTGTTGGACAATTCAAGCTCAATTAAAGATTTAGGGACTTAGTGGCATTTCCGTGGGCCTCTGAACCCACACCGACCGCTGCACAAATAAACACTAATTGAAGAACCAGAGTTTACATCATTAGACAGATTAAAGAATGTCCTCCTGGTTGTCCCTATAAGGCCATCGTAACTTCTCTCTGTCCGTTACGTTAAGTGTGCCGAACCGATTACCTGTAGAAGCATAATAATTCTGTATTGGTATAAATCAGTTGCTATGTGTTGTGAACTGAAGAATTTTTACCTAAACGTTTTACCTTGCTTTGTTCGATTGTCACCGGGTGTGCACATTCCGTATGCGGGTTTCACCTGTCGTGCAAACTTCCATTATTCCGTTGTTTGCCAGTCACCAGTGAATAACTCAGCAACCAAAAAGATTTCAGGGTGGAATAATGAACGTTGAGCGTTTGCTGGAAATAACTTTAGAGATGATGGTAAGCTAACGCAAGAATGAAGAAGGATTTTTCATCTTTCTGGAACTTGCCTTTATTTGATCTATCTCCTGTGGGACTCGAAAATAATACAGTAATCTTGAACACTTCCGCTGTTAACTAATAACCCGTTTTTAACTCCCAATTCATCTGAAATTTTGAAGGAAATATTTCAGTGCATTTGGGTGCATTTTTTTTACCACAATACCTTCTGCTGAGTTGGTGAGACAATGCAAAACACAGTTAATCGCGTGAACGTGATCCATTGCACGGCCTTCTTTCACTGGTTACAACCGTTGTAATTAGATGTTTGTCGTCTTCCCTAGACTCCACCTGGGCCATCTTCGTTACTGTTGGGGGTCGCCAGGCAAACAAAACATAAATAATTTAGAGAAAACGGGATGGTTATACCCACCCACCCCACCTTAATATCGCAGCTGTCCGATCTTTGGATTTCAATGCGGAGCTTACTGGCTAGAATCTCAGCTGTTCTACTTTGCGCTGATGAGTGTAATCAAGACCATAATCAAACCAAAAACTCCAGCTTGAGAGTGGATATCAAAAAGTTCTTGGTGCACATTTTTTGTTAGGAATCACTTCGCCGTGGATCATTGCGAGCTTAAACCGCTCGATCGTTTTGCATTGGATGTAAATCCAACTGCACTCTTCTGTTGGAATTTGGCAGGAATATTGAACTTGAAAAAAGATACATTTACCGAATGCAAGTGATACCCAACTGTTTTCTCTTGGAAGCACACTTTTTGGTGATCTCACTTATAACTTTGTTATACCAATGAGTATGTGTGATGTGCTAATGGAAACATTAGTGCCTACTTGTGACGTGGGTAGTAAAGAGGAGTTTGACGATTGTATAGCTATGCTAAATTTGTATATCATGAACACCTCGTGACTTTTCACGTCCCATGGAAGCGAACAAATGCTAGGTGGAACCTCAAAGAAGGTAAGTTTTGGCACAACAACGAAAGCGACTAGGTTAGCAAAGTAGTCGAACTATGTAAGTCATTTAGATTGAGTTGAATTTTTTGCATTGGATAGGTTTTTATGCGAACGGTTGCTGCTGTCATTCCCTGTTTTCGATCCATTGCTCAGTTATTTTTGTATTTCACTGTTGCCGTTCTGTGTTGTTTTAGGTAGAAAACAGAATCGTGCTAATGTTTACACAACTTTTTCATGGAGAAGAGTTAATATACAACACCTCAGAATTGTGTTACACCTAACTGGCAAACATTGTATTGTGAAAAATTTCAAGTATCGATTTTTGTTCGACTGCGTGTTGATTCTACTCGACAGCTATTTTTAGTTCCTTTGTGAATTTACTGAGTGATTTGGCAACCACTTGTGTTTACATATCCCACTTTATGTCCTGTAACTGGGTGGCCTAACAGAGATGTTTGTGCACTATTCTTGGATTGTATCGTAGACAATCTGGAACGGTACGCCACTTGCAAAATTCCACATATAATAAACGACCCTGCGTTAAATTCCGAGCGAGTTTTTGACGATTCTGCGCAGTTTTGCGAGGAAAGAGTGAAAAACACGAATGTGATACAGCTGATTACATCCTTACACATTATCTTTAGTGTGTCGATATGCAATTCTTATTGCTGCCCAATCGCACTCCAAATGTACGTAGTGCGCAGTCATCAGCAAACTATATTTGGTTAACAGAAAATCTGATGAATAAATTTGATATTCTCTGAAAATGTGATAAAATTCCATGTTGTGGAATTTTTAAGAAGATACTCAAACAGAGTGGAAATAAAATTCTCAATGGATAGTCTGTAGATCAGGAACAGTTTGATTTCTCGTGCCCAGTTAAATTGCGGTTCATTGGAGATAATTACGGAGGTAAAACACTTTGAACGGTGATATCCCTTGGTTTTAAGCTTGTTGGATGGTTTTTACAATGGAGCTATGTTTTCGCATGAGTTCTGTATGAGAAATGGATATTCGACTAAAAATACTGTTGTTCGTTTCTAATGATAACTTTTGAAAATAGACTGTGTAACCAACATCGAGAAAGAATTGTTACCTGCTTCACGCCATGGAGATTACGCGGTCAGTTTACCGAAAACATATATTAAAACTGATGCTGTGTTAGATGCAGTGGTACACTGAAACATAACCTTTGAGGAAGCCTAACATTCTGTTCAGATCGGTTCGAGTTAAGATTTGCACTTTGATTAGCAAGGTAAGTGATGTTTGTCAGAACAAGTTGAACATACAGATGCAGTGCGTGTCGCCAAACACGTTTGTTTTTCTACCCCTTTCTCTAGAATCCATTCTCAAGGCTACAAAAGAGACTAACGTCAAATTGGCGATGGTTCAACAGGCACGTGAAAATGCTGAGACTCGAGCTGCTCGGCTTGAGACAGTGATTAGAGAACAGACGAAATCAAGTGCACGTAACGTAGGACGGAATTCAGGTGCCAGTAATTCTAATAGTCGTTCCACTTCAAAGCGTTCCGCACAGGATTCCCGTGCTTCTCGTTCACCTCCGGATTCAGGCGAGCAAATCTGATCACGATATCTTCGTGCGACGATACCACCGCATTAATAATCTTTTGAAGACGATGGCCGCAACAGAGGATGCCGGTTGAAAAATCCCTGATTTTATATATGAAACTATAAATCAGTATTTGGCTTTTTTGTATTTTGCTTTCGGACTCATTTCAGCCTTTATTCATTTTTAAAATTGTTGTTGAGCAAACAAAATTTGAAGCAACTGGTCCGGTAGAACTTTTGTTGAATAACTAGTTACTATCACATTCTAGGGATCGTTGTTCTATTGATTTTTACTAAACCGGAACGGCGGGCTTCTGATTCTAGGAGAATGTCTTCAGTGGCACAAGTTCAACAAAAGTCGTTTCACCGTGACAGATGTGAACTCAGAAAGGTCTTCTCGGGTATATTTTAGATAAAACCAACAGAAAAACGGTAATCTGGGCTCAGGCAGTAACCTTTGAGTTCACAAATTTTGATACGTTCATCTACATGTTTATATTGTGATTACGTGAAGTGCTCAGCTAATTTATACGTCTGATCAACCGTTAAGTTGGGATGATAAAGTATTCGTTTTTTGAGGTTTGTAAACGTTAGTAAGAGTATCATACACTGCCCATAATAACTAATGAATTCAATTCTGTTAGAACTATATATAAGTGGTGATAAACCACGAAAATCGATCCGGCCAAATTAGCTGGCTGTTAATTGAGCTCTTCGGACAAATAAATTCCTATAGCTACTAATCATCTCGGATCTTACGGGCTTTTGAAATCAGTCAAAATGACATCTGAAAACATGTCATTTAATAATTGCTTTTTCCTTGTTAAACACTTAAACGCCTATGTTAAATTCGCAACTATTGTTACCCGGCTACATCTAAATGATTTGGAATCCAAGTGTACGCTCATTTAGAAAGCATCCCTCATACCCATACTGCCTACCTTCTGTACTAAGAACGGAATTTGCACCTCTTATTGGTTAAAACAAAACGGACGATATAAAAAAGTGAGTAGTGGTAATCTCAATAGTTATCTTGAAATGAGATATAAAAACATACTAATCATAGGTAAAATCCAACAGTAAGTAATCAAACTGCACAGTGTATTTACAATCATCGCGAACTACCAACATCAGATGCACTGTTTTCATTACTGCTGTGGAGGGTGTGGAGAGGCTACGTATCAATAAACCTGCCACAAACCAAGTTAGTAAAAACAATAATTATGTCCTGGAAACCGCCTGCTAATCCTAGGGATTGTAATTTGTCAATTGACTAAATAATAGTAGTGCAGTTTTTAGTTGTTTTTGTTTCGCGGGCATATTGGAAGAACCAACTGAAGAGACATAGTGGCTATTAATGTGCACACCTTTTTTGAAGGTCTTTAAACTAGACTGTCCCGCATGCACACCTGTTCACACTACCACCCGAGACCTACTACCAAACAACTAATTCTGAAACAACAATTAGCTAACGCATCTGCTGGACGATGGTAATTTATTCTACACCCATGCTGCACGACTTTTACCGCTCTTGATTGGATTCATTTATGAAGGTGGCCCTTGGGATGTTGTAAAAATCCGGTGCTGATAACTTCTACCTTATTGTCGGTCTCTTGGATACTTGATAACTTACATCTAGCTGGCAACGGAACACCCTGTGGTGTCTACATTTATTGACGGACTTCGCGACAAAAATCCTTAAATATCTGGGACCATGCTACCACTTTCATTAAAGATTGTAGTTCCGGCATAGGTCTTGTTCATTCATGTAACTGCAAGACTACCTGTGTTGGAAATATCATTCCACGGCACGGGTAAAGCTGCTTCATGCTCAGAGAGAACGCCTTAGAGTCTAACTTTAACCAAAATCAGTTATTGACGTACACTATCAGAACTATGTTGATTGCTGCCTTGAACATGAAAAACCGCCGTCAATGTACGTAGACCAGCCTTGAGAACTGTCGTGGAAGATTACTCAGTTTTGTCCGTTGATTGTGCCTCCGTAACCGAAATAACATAGACAAACCTAACTACCCTGTGAAACACTTGTGCACATTTATCTTCCGTGTTGTGTTTAGCACCAATAGAAAAAGACAAAAACATCTTATCTTCAGCCCATTAGGGAGTTGGCATTAATTGGTGGAGCCGAGTGATCAATAAAGTAATTAATTTACTCCAATAAACGTTAGTTCCAGGAATACTAGTAGTAGTGAGCCAACTGAGAGTAGTTCTCAGGTAACTGTGATGTCACTTAATTCTCAGCTATGAAACCCCTTTTATGCCGAATCATTTCATGTCAGTCTCTTCCACAAAGGTCAGTTGAACGCTTACGGGATAACTATCCGAAATTTGGGAGGCAAATGTTTGGCCTACAATATTTTCAAAAAACTGGTTTGTACTGGGTATCTGCTCATGTTGGAACTAATTCAACCTGTGATCAGAGCAGAATCGATTGATGGTTCTAAAACCCCATGTTTGTCATCCGTTGGAGGACAGCTGGCACTAACAGTTTTTGGTTAACTGTTTAGCACACTTCCACAGAATATCAGTTGCGCAAGTCTATCGAACAGATATTATGACATCTTTCTTACTTCCATGTTAACGAGTTCATGTCCGCAACTTTGTATGTGGTTCCGTATTTTCACATCAATCTTTCCGTTCTTCATATGCCATATCATCAGGCTATTCTTCAACCAGCATGCACAAACGAACATCTTTCTTCTCTCTGTGAAAAATACCTGTCTACGAAATTTAGAGTGAAAAGTGTCATTAAAATAATTTACGTTTGATCACAGCCTTCACATTCATTAGGTTATTTACTCGTCTCCATAACAGACGCAGTTGCTCTCTGTTACACTTGATCGATAACTCGGCAATTAGGACTTCCGAGACCGGTCGAAATCTCCGGTCACGTTAAACCTACCAGACGATATTTCAGATTGTTGTCAAGTCGGGATGTTCAATTTGATATTCAACTCGAAATTGCTCACATCTCAGACTACTTGTAAGCAAACCTCTATTCCTTGTTTAGTTTGACGAAACAGGTTGCATGCTTGAAGCTCAGCATATGGTAAACACGTTCATCCAGGAAGGTGTTTGATACCTTTCTTCTGCGGAATTGGCGTGACAGAAAGATAGGGTGCTGTCTAACCTTTCTGGAAAGTATCACTGGTTAAGAAACAAGCACTGATAAATCTATGAAACTCACATCTTATAAAAAATTACACTGCAGCCTTTCGTAATATAACACTGCTGATTTAACTGCCTGAAGTCGGAGCTAGAAATTGCATGGGAAACTGCTTCACAATAGTTATGGGTTGCACAGAACAGCCATCAGACTCATTTCGTGCTCCACATTAGGTAAGTTGAAGAGGTAGGCAAAAATGCCAGGCAATTTAGCAGGCGACTATTTTCACACAATCTACTACCTAGGAACATCTTGTGAGAGTAGTGTTCTAGTGTTAGCGGTCAGAGTGCTAACGGATACCCTTCTCATGTACACAACTTGTTACAGCATGTGAATCTATGGAGAAAACGCAAATGTTTTCCAACTACATAATCAGAGGGAGGCTCTAAGTTAAAACGCATAAGAGGTTTGATGATGCAAGTGGCAGACACGATCGGAGAGTTCGAACGGTTATTAAGTTAGCTTCTTAAGAGACATTTGAAAAGGATTCACAAATTTCAACAATCATGATTAAAAAGCAAAACTAAACTTTTAAGGTTGCCTCCACACAGTCAATTATCGCTGTTACTTCGATGATAGTGTGAAAGCCACAAACTTAACCCTTCTGTATTCACCCGAAGTGTGAGCTGAAACAAAATATTTGATGATTGTTGAGGCCGAACCTAGCACATGTTTTTATATTACCCAATTGCACTCTGCTTCATGAAGATTAGACAGAAAGAACAGTATTATTGCTGATACGTTTGCAGGTGGAATCATCAGATTTTATTGGAATTAAAGTCGGTTCTCTGTAAGCTTGATATTCTCTACTTAATCGCTTTTGGGTACACTTATTATGTGGCAGATTGGGATAATTATGTGGTAAACTGAGTAGTTCATTTGCGTTACATAAGTTCACTGATTTACAATTCTTCTGACTGGCGGAATACTCATCGCTGTATCGAAATTTGACCGCTTTAAATTGAAGCTGACCACTGGCGCACATATATGATGATAAACAGTGCGAGATGTGGTTCAAAGTTGACTCGTAGCGCTTACTATAGTTACTGAACGTCGGTTAAATATTCACTTTTCCGATTCCGTAGTGTCACAAATCCCAGTGTGCGTTTTTTCAATTAACCTCTCCTTACTTGCGTTCGCGTTCGAGTAGTATAAAGTTGATACGTATCTTCTGCGGAAGCAGTGTCACAGTGGTCCATTTTAGAAACGTGACGATACAGTAGCAGAACAGCTGTGGAAAAAAGATTGGTGGACTCATGCAAGTAATTGCATCGCCCTAAAGCCTGTTAATCAGGCTTATGTAGAACAAACCAAACTGAGTCGATGTGGTAGCCCTGCATACAGCTATTCTGTGAAGTGTCTACCTTTCACTTACGTTAAAAACTTGAATCACGAGCCAGCATTACCTTTGTTAATACGATACTGAGATCATGCATACAAATAACCCCAAACGACTCTGTGTATTTACCTGGGAAAAGCCTATCTAACTAACCTAATTTATAAGTAATCCTTTCGTTCTCTTGTAAATCTACCCAAATGTGACCCTTTCACCCTGTCACATTCTCCATTAATGGAAAAACTGACTAGTCTGTTAATACCTCGTTCTATGATTATTCCACTTCGTCAGATTTTTGTTCATACTGTTTGAACATTTGACCCAGATAGGCTGTCATTGCCCATCCAAAGTTTATTGAATCTCATCAACAGTGTAAATAAAAACGCTCCTCATATATATTATACATCAACAACAGAGCAGTAAGAGAACATAAAAAATACACGTTGATCACTCATGAGTTAATAAACCTCAGTTGGTTTACCTTAGGAAGATATAAACTGTTCACTCGTGAGAGTTAGTAAGGGGCTTTAGGGAAGCATTTCTAACCCATTAATCTGTTTTAATTCGGTTTAAAATAAGTTACGTAAACGTGAAAATAGTACGCTCTCAAATTCGAGCGTGTTTCTGTCAACATCGAACAGCATGTTCCCCAACCGGCCAAATTGGATGAATATCTCCTTTGTACATGTACACTTTGTTCACGTAGAAAGAAAATGAGCAAATTTTTGCAAAAGATTCATTATGTTGCTGCCTTGAACGCTAACTCATCTTGTTTAGCTGTACGGAGAAAATTGAAGAATGAATAAAACTTCAGTGAGTTCTATTGGTTAGTTAAAGATAGGGCCTACTAGTTCTGTGGAGGTCGTTATATGTGAAGAATGTCGGCGAGTTCATCGGTCGAATACGTTATTTGTCTTAATGATAGAAGAACACGAGTAATAAGCATTCAACTACTTTAACTTATTTTCTGTTTAGTGTATCATTCGGATCAGTTACGCCCTGTAGAATTACTGAAGAAAGAAGCAAATTTTTCATTCAGGTCTGTGAAAACTAAGCAACGTACTGTGTTGAAAACATCACGCAGAGTTGAACAATGACATCGCCCATTGGCGTATTCTCTTCTTTCTGTTGTGGTCAAATTCTTGTATGGTCCTTTGCAGAGACCGAGCGCATACTGAATTACCTAATAAAGACCCACGTCCGTTCTGTCATCAGTCGATATATGTACCCATGCAGTCTGCTGTTTCCAGTAACAGGTTTACCACCTGACTCCTGGAAAGTTGTGTTTTGTTGATCAGTTTATTTTCATCGGCCCAAGAACTAGATTGCTCCACACATTTCCTGTATATATATTCTTGTAAAATAAGAATTGAAATAGACTGACAGTCAGCGCTAATGGTTTTGATTAAATTATTTGCAATAATATTGTGATGTAGCGTTTTAATGTGTTCACCCATGAATTTTGCATTCAGTTAGGTTGTTGCCGAAGAAATTACCTAGTAGATAGCTTTTGAAAGAATACTTATACATAGTGTTTTATTGAGAACCATTGAAAACTCCACGGCACTGAATGTTTCATGAAAACTGTTGTGTAAATTTACGTTAACAGCAGTAGTATAGCAACAGGAAGAGGGTTCAACCTGATTGTTATAGTCGGTTGCAAGGGAGGAGATTTGCTGCAGATGAAATCACCATCCACGTGGGTGTTACAACTGTCCAAAGACAAGACGGTGTTCAGTTGTCCCTCTACCACTTTCTTATTGAGAATCCTTACCTAACCGTAATACACTACACCTAATCTACGTCTGAATCTTCATCGAATTCTTCAAATATCTCTAACATCAGTTTTGCTCAAAGTAAGGTCGGTTAAGCAATGTGTTGCACAGCCTCCCTGCACCACTCTAAACGGTATGTTGTGAGCCCCAGGCTGTGGTGCTGGTCTTTTTACGGCATTACTCAGTAGGATAAAGAGTATTCATTAAAATTTAAGTCACAGTTAAATGAATCACCTGCTGTCTAGTCTATGCGATCAATCTATCCAGTTACTAATAACAATAATAAAAACACCGGTGGATTAACCCTGAGGAACAGCACAAGATGAAGCTTCGTTGGTTTTGGGCCTTGACCGATCAACCATCACATGAACTTACAGATACCTAGTCCCTACGCGATTTGGTTCTCTTCGGCCGACTTTGTCCTACGGGCAAATTATTCAGACTGCAGTTTGTGGAATAATTCTGCACGCCTTGATTTACCGTCACTTATTGGCGCTAGCAATTACGATGTTACCATTTTCTGTGATTGGGACCATTATCCCTCCGAATCCGGAGAAGATTTTTCTTTTAGTTGGAATTCAACACTATTGTATTACCGGTGTTCGGAGGAACCGATGTGGACTTTATTGGTTCAACAGCCGCAATGCAAAGATATCCATCGAGGACAACAATTAATCAGTGGTTCACAAACAAGCATCTAAAGACCATACAACCATGGACAGAAAAGCAATGCCCAACGAAGCGAGTGAGGAATATCTGTCAAAACTAATTGTCAGTGTGCTTTTAAAAGAAAACCGCAAATTCTATTTCCCACTCCACCACGCGCTCGCGAAATGTTTCCTGTAGATTATCGGACTTCAGGCCACAATGTCGGAACCAGGTCAGAATGTGACAACTCCCGAATAACCGGTCATCAATCGTTCGACAGTTATTGACATGCTGACCCACAATGAACCTGATGAAAACGTGTCGGATATGTTACACATCAGAAATCAAAGGCCTCCTCGGTTTACGTGGGCGGTAGCAACGAATACAAAAAAGCCGCCCCTCTGCGTCCAGAAAGACTTGCTTTCATTATTAGGTTGCCCTGGTAATTGATTCACATTGTTATATATGCATATACGTGAGTGGTTGTTGATTTAATTGCCTGGCTTCAGAGTATCCATTGAACTTCGTTTTGTAAACACGCACAGTGCAGTATATATCTAGAATTTAGCTAGTTGTGCTCGAGGGATGTACTGCGCAAAAGAATGCTTATGTCTTCTTTGCCCAAAATGGTCAGGAAAAAAGTTGTTTTGCTTTCCGTTGTAACGTCGAGTCGCCTTAGTTTAGAGGCCATCAGATTTGGTTAGAAATCAGCTGAGTACAGCCGCAGAAAACGAACTTGCATCTAACGCTCTCTACCTCAACGCTCACCTCAATGCTCATGAAAGTAAAAGTTGCTATGGACTTAAAGGTCCATCGAATTTCTCAGAGGAACACTTTTAGTTGGAAAGAAAAATTTCAAGACGATACTGACAGTGGTGGCGAGGCATTCACAGTATAATTGTCACTCCGTTGGGAAGCGATTGGTACATGTCTAAGTAAGAATACACTGATGTGAAAAATGCTGCTGGATGAGGCTGTAAAACAACCAGCTGTCTGCTGTGTGTGACAATGTTACTTCTACCTTCCTCTGACTGGTATGCCGGCGGTTTGTCGATGAGTTAGACCACAATCCACTCACATTTGGAAATAACTCATGAAGCCTAGTGTAGCCTGGCATCAGTATCTCCTTTGTGGCCGGTTTTGGGATGTGTAATTTACCGATAATTGTGAGAAAAGTGTTATCCGGTAGTTATCATGAAGACTGAAACATGCGATTATCGTGCTGAACTTTGGTACCGTGCTGGGCTATTTTCGTTCAACATATCCATTTGGCAGTGTGATTTTACCACGTTTCTGTGAGAAGCCTGAGTCGAAACCCACGTAATCACTCACATCGACGATCACCATGAGATAGGTTCATCCACATTAGTCAAGAAGAGTCGATTACAACAAGACATTTTCTGCCGTGAATTTCAGCTGAGCGGGCTAAACTGTAGATAGAACGTCCTCTCACTTAACGCTCATCTAATTAGATTTACGCTGTCGAGAAATTTTATCACACTGACTCAGTTGATCGTTGAACGAAACTTGGCACATCATTTTCATAGGCACCCCCAACTCTCGAGAACACCAAACGTTTATCTGTCTGTCCATTTGTTTAAGTTGACTATCTGTCTGTTTGATGTTGTGTTAATAATCCACTTCAGTTGTTTAGAAAGCATGCCGCTCACCAGTGCTTCGTCGTGTTTACATTTCATCACCCGCATCTTAGAATGGCTGTTTTGCACTTAGAAACCATCCAACAAGCTTAATTATCCGACTAGGAAAAGACAATACATAAACAAACAATCTTCCACTCTCCTGTGAAAACAGTGAATCACTGTTTTATGCAAATATGCAATGACCGGCTCCTTTTTGGGAAAACAAAAGCGTTCAATAACACTAACAAATGTAATGCGCACACCACGCTAACTCGACAAAAGGTTGCTAATCATTTCGGTATGTTAGTGGACATTTTCCTCAGGAAGAATAACCAAAACCATAGATTAAAAAATGTGATATATAAGCGGATTATTTGGCCAGTAAATTAGTAAGTTCTGACGATTTTGACAAATGTCGTTGGAGGTAAAATATGTTTGACTGAACGCATACAACTGACAAGCTAGTACCAACGGCAACATGCTAGTTTTTCAGATCAATTTCCTATCGATTTACCGGCCGAATTTTCACAAAAACTGGAAGTAATTATTTCTAAACAAAGCATTTTTGATGCTGCAACATCGTCATCGTCGTCAACTGTTTAGTGACCTTATTTATTCCTCTTGTGTCCTCAATATAACAGCTGCTTCCTAATATCACTTAACCGACTTAAGTTCCTCGGTCATCTAATGGTGAACACGTCTATGCCGATTGTCATTGGAATGACACTAAATCACTACTGTTCACCGTGGTTTTGGAGCTCTGAAGATAAATTCAGTCGGATTAACATTGTCCTGAAAAATTGGAAAGTCGGCTTAACGGTGCGCCTCAAAATCACCTTCCCGTTTTACACACGGTGCTAGTATGAAACCGTTTTTCGACTTAGGTTTTTAACAATACGATAACCGTTATTTGGACCCCACTTAGTAGAAAAATTTTTCATTGAGCTTTTTATCCAAATGAATTGGAGGTAAACAGTTGGTTATAACAATTTGTGAGGTGCTTTGACTAACTGTTCTGGGCAACAACTTGAGCAAGGTTGAAAACTTCACACATCTTCAAATATTCAAACTAGATACTAGCATGTACAGTGTGTATGATCATGAAATAAACTTTCAGGTGATCGTGAGCAGTTTTCAATATCCATTGCACTGTAAGATAGTTTTTGTGAGGAGTCAGTGTATAGGGTTTATGGGGTTAAATCACACATTAACATATTGAACGAGTCGAACTAAGGCTTTGGCTGACTTATCAACGACAAAGAGATAGTTTGTCATGTGTAACCGAGTGCAGTAAACCAATTCACAACACACCTTTGATTCATCATCATCATCATCATAGACAGCAATACATCAGTGGTTCACACTAATGCTTAACTGCCACACAACCATGAAGAAACAGCAAACCCTATATAGAAAGAGAGAAGGAAAAAGAAGGGGACGGGAAGGGACCTAACTACTGAAAATGAC
>QNGE01000383.1:80548-102700 GCA_008508345.1 Paragonimus westermani
TGGTACGTTTTTCAGGAAGAGATGCCAACCATCTTCCAACCCCCAACCTGGAGGACCAGGAGACTGTGGTTTGTCAGACCTCTACCTGTTGGCCTGCCTGGTATGAGTAACTCTGTCCAGTTTAGCCCAAAAGGTCATCGAGATGCGCAAGCCGTCACACCACGTCAAGGTCCAGTCTCACCTTTGATTGCTGTGATTTAAACAACTTTAGGGCCATTTCGTGATCAGTAAATAATCTTTCTATATAGCAACACCACCGGACAATAACTGTAAGCAACATCATATCTAGTGAAGTATAGCCGAACTACAGAAACTTATCTAATGGGTAATGTTCATACTGGAAATTCTGTCGACTCCAAGCATATATGATCATCACATGTGAGTTACTAAACCAAAAGACGAAATGCAAAATATTGAAAGCTTACTCTATTCTTGATGTTGTTAAAAGCATTTTGCTCAAAATATTGCACATCTAAATGATATAGATGCGAACAGGTCATGAGTCGGAACATTACAACTAATTCTAGCATTCACTGATCACTCTTAGCACGTGTTTTAGCTAATCGATACACACTGTGGAATGCTTGGGCATTTTCCATCAGGCATATTACAGCCTGATCATATGAAGTGAGATAACCGATGTGTTATGCTATACGATTTCTTGCTAACATGCTTATATTTTGGAAAGATTAGAGGCATGATTGGCACAAATGTACATCCTATCTAGCAAAGCGTAACCAATTTTAAACGTAGAACAAGCCAAAAAAGAAATTAGGAGAAACTTAACGCTGAATTAGGGCAACTGGTAAGGGTTAGAGTGTTGCATCAGATAACAGTAAATTTACCAGACCTGAGAGATCTCACTTACTCCGCTAGCTGTCAGAAAGCCGTACTCATCACTTCCACTGGAACCGGTTTTGCCTATGATTTAGCCCCATATTACGAACTGGTTGCACAGTTGTTTAAACGTTTATTCTTCAGTCAAAGGCAGTTAGTCAAACATTCACTAAAAGTGCTTTTGTACGTTGAACTGGTTGACGACATTACTGTTCATGACAGTCACAGTGTCATATGAATTGACATCACTCCTCGTTACACTGTAGACCGAATTCGTACACAAGCACCTACCGTTAGTGTGTTTCTGAAAACCTAAGAGGTCTCTAGCTGAGTTTTACTGAGAATGTTTATTTATTTAGCCAATTTTTCAACGATCGGTGAGGTCACTAATAGGCACTGTCTGGGTCCTCTGCTTGCAAACAACTTTAAGTCAAGTGTCCGGCCATTCATGTTAGAGCTGCTAAAAACAGCGTGTTTCTGCAAACGCTGCATGAATGAACATTTCTACGCACATGGAACAAGAAGGCCAGCTGATGATTAACTTTCCACTGGGACAAAACACCGCGTAGATACTACGTTTGTAATAACTCATTGAATCGGGCGTCACCAGTTTGGTTAATCACAAAGATTCCCGTCTGCTTATCCAAGAACCAGATGCCACCTGATGATTGGGAACAGCGGTACTGTTGTTTGTAGTTCGGGTTGATGGTTTTGGTATTGATATGTTCCCCGAGCTTGGCATTTAGGTTGCAAACGTTTCATCACCATGCGAGGTGACAGCATCAGTGCGTAAGTGTTTCAGCGTATATTTTGAATGTGGCGTTTGGTGAAGTTGGATCGATGCCTGCTTTTATATAGCAGAGTGGGTTTACCTACTGGTCTGAACTCTGGCTGGTCGCTTTCCGTCGTGTTTGGCCTGACCCACCATTGGTTGACCAGTAGGTCAACCCACTTTGCTATATAAGAGCAGGCATCGATCCAACTTCACCAAACGTAACATTCAGAACTGTACGCTGAAACACTTACGCACTGATGATGTCACCTCGCCTGGTGATGAAACGTTTGCAACCTAAATGCCAAGCTCGGCGAACATATCAATAACAAAACCAGATGCCACCGTTTGTCAAACTCAAATCGATTTATCACCGTTGTTGTTTCCACGATGAAATGCCCATCAATTAAGGCGAACGGACATGTAAAGAACTAGTTACTGCACAATCGTTGCCAAAGGCCCTCAGAGTACGATCGCAAAGGAGACCGCTGATATCGAACAGAAAATTCATGCGATCATTCTTGGCATACTAACCGAACGGCTGCAAGCACACTCCCTGCGTATCACCAAAAGTACGCTGATCCGATGGAACAGCACGTCATTGACTGTTTTGGATTTTCTTACCAATCTGTACTTGTTCCAGAACGTAAAAGTCCACTGTGTGCTAATTTTTGTCACGTTCTAACTAAGTGTTTGGTGTTGCCTAGATTTTTCAACGGCACCTCTTCAGCGGCCATCATCAGGTTTGTTCTGCAAACGCAGTCTGCGAATTTCATTCCATAACAGTTTAACATTGTTCCGTTAACATCACCATCATACCGCTACTACTGCACGTAGGATATTATAAACTAACCGGGTGGTCCTGGTATTTTTCTGGGGAATTTATAAGGTAAACAACACAAATATTGCATTGTATACCAAGAAAGCTCCGTACAGTTTGTAATACACGCTTATACGAATCAACGGTTTAGTAAAACTTAACAAGTGAAGTCTGATAGCACAGCAGCAACGTACTCCTACAAATCCAGGTACACAGACGATACAAGTGAACTTCTTCGTTGATGGTTTTCTTAAATCTCCACCATTGATCGTATTTCCCAGAAGCACAATTAGAGTGGTTTTCAAGACTCAGCGTTATCACCCATGTATCAGTTCATCACTTTAACTTAAGTAAAGGTCGCAATAACCAAGCGGGTGCTTTTTTGGAATGGTGGAAGTATCGTGTGTATCATTGCGTATGCCGTCTTAATGTAAGTGCAAGCTGGTACTACAAATTGATCTTAGCTGTGACAAAATGTAGGGGCGAACCGCAGTTCATTCAGCCTCTCATCGCCAAGGTCGATCTATATGACAACCGCTCATTGTGATGGTTAAACATGCCTACAGCTTGGGGTTCGACTCAGCGGCGCACACCAGTCACGTAAACAGGCTGTATGACAAATTCTTGGGAAGCTATAAGCGTTTATGAAACGAGGATACTTTTACTGGGTAGATAATATCTCATGTTTGATCTACTGCCTAGCGTAGGCAAACTGACAAACCTCACATTTGGAATGTGAACTGCATCGGAGCCGGCTGTAAACGATCGCAATCAACAACAGCAGGAGCTTTTAGAGCTTTGTGTTGAATGAAAGCTCGGCGAATAAGAGACTATCGGTGGGTTCTTAAAAAAAAGCCGCACGCGTTCATCATCATTTTTTAATGATTAGCGGCTCGACCCGGCATGTCTCATTTTTACATAATGAAGCCAGCTTGCTTGGATGTATTAATCACTTGACATTTGCAATTTTTTGCTGTCTAGGTGAAGATCAGACAAACTCACCACTGCCTTCAGTCATGGTAAGGAACAAAAAAAACGTTTCCTCACTGCATCACCTGTTGCATATGAGGCTAATATGCGTGAACCTACATGCAAACAAAATATGGATTGAGCATGACTCAACCGGTGAACACGGTACCTTTTCATCAGCTGGTCACTGGTCGCAAAGTTGAACAACTCCCAAGTACGCACCGGCGGGTTGTTGCATTGCTCACGCTGTCGGTCCATTTGATACTACCTAAATTATGGAAACGATGCTGGTGGAATATGGTGAGTACATGTAGATCTTCCGCAATTATGGACAGGGTCTCTGATCTCTATAGCAAAACTGCAATTGTTCCATAAATAGTCACGTTTTCGATATCACAAGCGACGGAGGATGATAAGTGCAATATGTACTTTTATCACCTATATAGGCATCCCGTCAAAAATATCACACTGTAGAGGTGACACTAACCAATTCGGTGGAGCAATCACGAGTCTCCAGTAGCTCGTCCGTTGTCACAAAGACAGGGTGTGTATTAACTCTATCGTGGAACACTACTTTACATCGTGAAGGTTCAAAATGCTTGCTGTCTAGACCAGCTGTATGAGTTAACCGATTCAAAATGGTTTGCATATTATCTGCAGAAGGACTAAATAGAAAATCTTTGACCGGCTACTCAATAGCAATCAGCTCACTACCTGATAGAGGCACCATTCCCACTGCAAAGTTGAAAAAGAGAGAGATCGAACAACTCTGAATCTAATTATTGTGGGGAATATTCTAGGTAGTTGCCCACAGATGCGTACCCTGCACTCTGAGTAGGTATAAAACCACCTCAGCCAGTTGGATAGAAACAGCCTCAGCGAGGGTGTCAGGCAACAAAATTAAGGGCAGACAAGATTTTCGACTGAGAGACAAGTGTCAATGCTTCTGTGTCTGCCGCAGAGTAAAATTATGATTTATCCATCGGTGCTCAGGCCGGAAATGTGCCTCTTCTTCTGTTATGTGGTTTGCTGTATGCCTCGGAAACTGTCACATTGTGACACCCGTGAGGAGCTTGCATGCGACAGAGGCAAAGTTAATAACTCTGTGAGTTTCACACAATATACTGACACCTTACTTGATATTGAGTGATTGTTGACAGGTGCTCATGGGGCATCTCTAATCTTCCACAAGAAACGGAAAAGTGTTGTCAGTTAGGACATTAATCTTTCACCACCATCATTGAGAAGTGCTGGAAAAAGGGGCCCAGACCCGGCGCTTTGTTACGTCTCACTATTTTAAGCCCCCAAGTCACTTTACTTTTCGGCGGACGACTGTCCTGAATGTTCTAACCAATCCAACCATTTTTGTCCACCGCAGCTGAATGGGCTGGATCAGATCAAGGGAGCCATTCATCGGAAATTCTAGGTCATCTGTCCAGTTGCTATAACAAGTTGCAAACATACTCAGTTTCACATCTAGTCTCACTCAAATCTTGACGATGTTCAGTACAACAAAACACCATTGGAAACGGCACGCCGTTGTTCTCTGATAAAAACGTCTTTTCCAGCTCTTTGGCTGTCTCGTAGACTAAGCTTCATGATACGTACACAGATTTTTCGTAAGTTCTCTTTCCAGTTCACTGCGTTGTTTGTCGCACTCGGAATAGTGAGGTGGGAACAGACGTTTTTCGGTAGGTTTCAGTGAATCAGCGTTGATCCATTTCTGCCTCTTGTGAAGTGCTGCGTTGAATTGCGCCTGTTCACTGGGTGTTCATGAAGCTGCTGAGATGTTTGCCCACTGCCCGCATGTGTCAATCTACTGTTATGACCCGAGCAGTTTAACAGCCATTGTTGTTTGATGTACGTTTCGTGTGCCCTCTTTGGTCGATTCACATCTAAGTGCTTTATGTGTATGGGCAGATGGTTTCTAAGTTAACGATAGAACAAAGCGGGCACGAAAAACATTATTTGAATCAACATGGTTACTCCATAATGATCGTCAGTCTCTAGTGAAGTGTGGTAGAGCTTTGGCTGCTAATACCTCAGAATAGTCGTGCGAAATTCTGCTTGTCCCGCGTAGGTGATGCTTGTTTGAACATAACCATTAGATTTCACACATGGTTCAGTCACAGTGATAATTTCTCGAACGAAACACCCAAGAAGTGTTCACCTCGGGGAGAGAGGGTTGATACATCCCTTGTTATCATAAAACGTTTGCTACTAACGATGTGGTTTCTTTTAAGCAGGTAAATATTTAGTGAAAGACGGTCACAGTCACCTCATTGAAATGGCCAGTATGAAAAACATATTAACGTGTTTTCCAGCCTCCACGTTACTGCACTTAACCATTTATATATATATATATGTATATTTGTTCTTAACATTTGGTTTATCATCTGTGAAACAAGCTACATAGGCCGCACAACAAGGCGATTATTTGGACGCATTCAAGAGCATCATCCAGTTCGGCTAACTTAATAGTCAACAAAGGCTTGCTTATCGGCGGTCGCTGCATACTTGGTCGAATCGAACCATTTGATCAACCCGGCCGATTCGTTCAACCTGAGCTACCGAGCCTGCGGACCGCAGTCGAAGTAGGTCGTTTACTAGCCATCGCCATCCGATTACACCCACCTCTGTTATGTGGACAAAAACTTCCGGTTGAAACACTGAACCTCCCATGACCATATATGAAGGTTCCTAATCAAGCTGTTACGTAGGAATACCAATTTTCCAAAAACGTTCACAACCCAAGTTATTGGCGCTGCATAATAAACTAACTTGGCTAAAGTGACGTTAATGATTGCCTACGGATATACTACCTCGGCGAACCCACATAAATGTTCTACATTTAGCAAGATTTTGAAGCACTGAAAACAAGCTTGTTTTCAGCGCGTTTCTTCTGAGGAATAAATCGGACACATGCACGTTACGTGTATGTACACTCAAGTTGTTGTGTACAGTTTCTATGTTGTAAGTGCTCAGTGCTGTTTGACAAAGGTTCGGAATACTTTCGGTTTAAAACTCACCTGCGAGGCAAAAGCATTTCCATGCAGCGAAGTAGTGACGTTACTGGTTGTGTGTGAACACCCGCAATCCGCACTGGAAACGTGCTTCAAAGTGTTGACGATGACAATACACCCCAAATTCGGGATTAACTTATTCAATAGACGTTAACCGTTCATCTATTGTGAGTGCTACTGTTTACTAGCAACCGAGTTTGAGGTGCTTGCTGCGTGGATCTCTGGAATAAAATTATACTTCCACCACATTTAGTCAAGACTTGTCAGCTATCTTGAAGAATTTGTAAATTAAACTTGATATTTTATAAAATATTTCAATTTAAGAATACATTTTTCCAGTAAGACAAACTTCTTTTCTACTGATTGTCTTTGGCGATGCATGACCTACAAATTGGACGAATGAAATAATTTCTCGTGCAGTTCGAATTTCCATTATTCACCTTCAAATTCCGAACTAAACAACCATTCAAGTTAGAAATGTCGTGCCCTCGGTTAAAACGTTCTACCCGGCTGCTGGAAAGTTTGCATCCGTTCCCGGTTGTTTGTGACCGGCGGCTTTTTTGTTGTACCTAATCCTTTGTGGCGGCATATGAAATGCGTGGGTGGTTGACAGCTCGCAACCAAGATCGGATAAAAGCTGGTTGTTGTAGGCGAACGTTGATCCGTAAACAAGTGCCAAGACGATCAGTTGAAAAGGACCGAGGAAGTGTTATTAGGCAACTTGAGGTACAATTGGCTCAGTTAAATCTGGTGTAATGCCGGAATGTTTGAAATCATTAAATGCGAATGGCCTAGTGTAGCTCATTCTTTAGTGAACTCGATTTGTGAAATCAATAGGTGATGATTTATTATATTGTCAAGTTCTACTGATTATGGTCTCACATTGCGTGGAGGATCAAGTGTGCAACGTAAAATATTGATGTGAAATAGACTTCCAGTTAAAAAAAACTGAACAACGATTCAATGGAATTTTGGGAAACGAGAATTAACACTGATTGGTTTTGACGATTTGAATCAAATTGCCCACTGAGCATCAGTCGATTAATAAAGAAAGCGCATTATCCGATTAACAAAAGAGCGAAAGACCAACCGTCAGGTTGGCACCATTTTACGAACATTCTGAGCCTCCGGAGTTGGACACTTATATGTTTAAGTTCAGTTTGCTTATTTGAAATGGTTTATAGGACACAAACATGTTTTTAAAGTGGCATAAATTGTGCTACAGAGGAACTGGAAATTAAATTAAAGGAGATGAATTCAGGCTTGGACGTAAGGTAGATACTGCAAATCTCACTCGAGCACAGCCGCCATTCTTGTAACACGACACAAATAGACACATGGCCTCTCACCGGAGAAAATTCAGACATTTAACAGTAAAGAACGAATAAACACATGAAGGTTATCAAGTTTGGGAGTGTTGAGTCTTTGAGTATACTTATCAGTACAAAAGAAATATGTATTTAGACCATGTTAACGTTTGAAGAAAGACCAACATCACATTAGTGAACCGACAGGTGCATAAAATATTCACAGTGGTTAAGTGAAAACGCTGACAGCAAAGGTGGATTAACTTGTCTTCGGATGTGAATCTGTACTTAGTGTATCCACTGCTCCCTGAACGTGTTATGGCTTTATAACCTACGTTCCAAGCAATATTCTTGATAGGCATGCAGATAATAGGAATGGAGTACGTCATGAAAAAAACAGTTGCAATCGGATGGAGTGTGCCTGCAATATGTATGCGTTTAAATGAGAGTTCTAGTTAGAACTCGACATTACATCGCAAAAAAACATATTTAGTTATGGGAACTTAATTTTCCTCTCCCTTACTCTGCGGGAAATTTAAAAGTGAATTGCAACTCGACCATTTCGTTTAGTAACAAATCTCTGATGGCAAACTGAAGATGGTAGTTCGTCATCGCTAGACGAAATCAGCTGATTATTTACTCAACTATTCGATGATGGCTGCTTTCACCTTCATGAGGACGGCGCAGCAAAAACCTGGATCATGTGTGAAACTGCGAATTATAAGTAACGCTCCTAATTATGTCACACTGTATGATGTTGGAAAATTCACTGTTGGTTATTAGCAACTAAAACATTTATACGACATTTGTACTAGAATTTTTAATACACCCGAAAGACGTTATAGACTCTCGAATACTACCATTTTAGCACTAGTTCGAGTGACCTGAAGGGTGTTTTTAAAATTACATACTATTCACTTGATACTGGTCTGTTTTTATCATACTTTGTAACACAAAAGAACACCTTGGTCACGGGTGCGGCAAAATGAACACTTTCCTGATGGTTTTCGGAGCATGCCTGGTAAGGGCCATTGATCACTGCTGACATAATTAGTTCATATTCTGTGACAATCATTTTCAAGTTCACTCAAGCAAATTAAAGGCGTGGATGTGAGTCTTCACATGGACGACGGCTGTTGAAACATTGGACGAGTTGGTTAATCTACTGAGCTTTTGCCCTACCTACAGGCTCAAGCGATCATCGGTTAGCTTAGAAAGAGAGACGGAATACACAAACTGTTAGATGAGAATCGTAAATGCTCGGTGAATGCAAACCTGCGAAATGCAACATAACAGCAAAACTGAAAACGATGTGAAATGACAGCCGGAATTCTATTTCTTTCGGGATTTTAGAATTTATCCACGGAGATTACAGTGATGTAAACATTACTTTTCATTAAAAAAACATTAAACATTCAACGAACTATTGGTACACGTTGCAAACACGCAGGCGGTAGATCAAGTTGACAGCCGCGCACATGGAATAAAATGCTTCAGCCGTTTGAACACACATTTCGAGCTGACGAAAATTTCTTTGAGAAAATATAAGAGAAATTCTCAGGAATTGGTTTAAATTCCAGATCGAGGTCAGACAAGTATAAGTCTAGCAGTGCTACAACTTGATAGCACCTTTTGCATTCGCACAAAATATTTGGCAGTTCCTTTAATGAAACGCGTCGTAGGTCTGATTTTTAGTCTTGTTAGAACCGAACGGTCCTCTATGTCCTTGTCAGTACCGGAGGTTGCGCTGCGGCGGTGATTTCATGAGATAACCTTGCTGACTACTGAGCCATTGACTTCGTGCTAATCATGATCAGATCACCTCATTTTAAGTCTGTACATGTGCTTTAAGAAAACGCTCAGAATGCTCGAACGACTTGAGAATATGCATACTGACGTTATTCAGGGGTGCATTTGAAATTATGGTCACATTCAAGATTTCAGTGTTGATCTAGACAGGCATAATTGACAAGGGTTATCATTAGCGCTACTGGAGCCCGTGCTTATTCCGGAAGAGGTTGGATGAAAGGCACGTGGGAATCAAAGATTTCAGTAATTTCCGACGATACTGATTTTTTTAAAATCAATGTTTTCTACTACTCATTAATGACGAGAAAATATAGAATAGGCGGAAGAGTTGAACACCTAAGAGGTTTTTAGAACGGTAACGAAGCCAACACATTAGGGTTTGGATTCACAAGAAAGTACCTGATTGATTGTCCCTTGAAATGCGGTGGCCGTTCTTGTGCAGATATGGTTAGTTTGTTTTTCTGACGGAATTACTGACCCGTTAAGCAGTGCTTCCGATCAATTCACCATAACTCCGTTTCGATAAGCTGGCTGAACTTCATTAGTTCATTAGTTACCTGCAGTCTGATTTCTGTATTCAAATATGTGTTTCCACGCTTGTGTTGTTATAATATATCGCTCCAAATTTGCTATCGGTATACCCCAGTTGAAGAAACACGAGTCCGATTTTGTGCAGGTTATTTCAGACTGGCTGTATCATGCAACGTTTTGGGTGACCTAAATTAAAACTTAATAACGGTTTGAATAAACGTCAACACTAGAGTATTTGCTCAATGGTCTCCTCTGCTGATTGGTGTGCATTGGGAAGCTAAGGATTTTTGATGCTGGTAGGTGAAGTAGTAGTCATCGGATCGTCACTGCAGTGAATTTCACCGTTGAACATTGCCAACATAAAAAGTTCCACAATATGAACGCATAAGTTACTACTCCATTGATAACCAACAAATTGGCAACTGGTAATTTTAGAGAAATTTCGTTGGTTATTAGTCTGTTCGATTTCGAGAGCTTTGTACACTTATTACGTGATTTCCTACGGCAATATAATTTGCCAACTAACTTGAAAGCCATGCTTCAGCACTAGTTGAATCAATTACGTAAACTCACAGAAAGCAATCAGAAGAAGAACGGTAATTGAGTGAGCGGACATTGTTTGTCACATCACTTTACATCACTGTGTTTACATAACAATATTCTGCTCACCTTTGGGGATGTGCCCATTTCTTTGATTATGAAGGCAATAGATTGAAGTAAAGTATTACCAGGTTCACAGATCCAAAACCCAAATAATGCGAGAATGTTAAGATAAACTGCATTCGTTTGTTGTCAGGTGTGTGAGTTAGTCAGACTAATTTGTGATAAACGAAGAGGTGTTTGTGAACACTGTTTGACAATTATAAAACACTCCTAATAACATCAACAAACCCAATTAGAAACAAACACTGTTTGCAGAAGGGACATTTCACTTGTTGGATTTTTGTCTTCTACTGTCAAATGGGTCAAACTTAGTTTGCTTCTCCAAACAGGATCTCTGTAATAGTTGCTTGGAAGTGGCAAATGAAAGGAAAATTTAATTGAATTGGTAAGAAGAAAAATGTGTATAAACAGAAAAGTGAAATGTTTTGAAAATGACAAATAGCTAACTGAGCCACCATTTTTCCGGAGAGAATTCCTTCAAGTAGAGATGATTACCAACTAGCCGTCATTGTCCGATCAAATCCTGTTACATGCTGACGATTCTAACAACGGACGGACAAAATAGATGGACGAAAATGCCGAAAGTACGACTGTTTACAATCCCCGTATTTAGGAATGACAGAGAGTCCGTTTGGTATAGAAAAACGTACGAATGTACAAAGACGATTGGGAATTTTGGCTAATATATCTATAAGTTGAATGTAGTGTTCGGTTGCGTGATAGGGAATATATGTGGCAAAACACGTTGGCAGAAGTAGGTCCCCCATGTTTGGGCAGTCACTCCAGCACGGAAAGCGGAAATCTGATTGGTTTGTTGATTGGCGATGTGTGAATTGGGTGAAGATGTGACTGTCTTGTCTAAAGATGTCATTAAATATCTTTGACGTGTCAGTCTCTTTATGTTAACTAGTTCACACGAACAAATTGTGACACATAAGCGGTTTGATTGAGATGGACGTGTTCGCATTGAGGCCATAAATCAGAAAATGTTTATCAGATTGAAGAAGATGATGCAGCTGAAAGATTTTATGATCTTTAGTTGGAAGGTCAAGCTTTTAATCGATATGGGCCCTGAAAAAATCCAGAAATCAACCGACCGTATTCCGCTGTATTCTTATGAAGTTTCTCGTCCTCCTCAGCTTAGTTGGCATCACCCTGCTGCTTCTTTTACCAGAACCCACAATGCTTTCTTTGCAGTGGTCTTCGAAATATTTCCAACCACATTTGTAAGAAGGCTTTTGCGAGATCTGCCAAGTGAAAACAGTATGGCGGTGTTGAAGCTGGCTACTCTGCATGAAACGACCTCATGATTGTTTGTGAAGTGAGGTGACGGAACACATTCAGGGTGAGTTAAGAAATATGACTTACACTCTCATTGGGTCCCAGCTGTAGGCAAAACCTACCACTCTGCTGCATATCACATATTACCAACGCAGTGGCGAATTTAACCACACAATCATACTTTGGTCTTTGATGAGACTGCTGTCGACTGAAAGCTTCAGTTAATGCTAAACATTCAAAGAAAATAATTGCGTAGCATTCATTATCCTTTGCAGTACGCTGGCTACAAACCTTACTGTTTCATGTTGTTCTGTATGTGGATGTTCTGACAGTCTAATTTACATTCTACCTAAGATGCGAAAAGCTTCGGCCAGAATTCACTTTCAGTTCATCATAACTCTCTTCTTATTGTTAAAATTTTAGCAAGTTGAGGTTCTGTCTAAACAAAGCTTTTCATTTGTGATTTGGACCGTGGGTGATAACTTACATCAAAACTACAAAAACGTCACTTCTTCATGTTTTCTCCATAAAGTCTGTTGGTTTCACACCACAGTTTGACCAAATTGAAGCCACTGCGATCGTATCTTCGAAAACATCTCTATTCTAACCAGGAATTGATAAGCCACCCAAATTGGCACACAGCCCGCAAAAATCGGGAAAGAGAACCACTATGATCACTTATTCTACTTCACTGAGTACAGATTGAAGACTCTGACTGAGGACTAAAACTCCAGCTCATACATCAGTAACGTCGAACTATTTCAGTTCCGCTGATGTCACTGTGAAAACGGGAGTGTTTTGCTTTGCAGCTGCTCCATCATATGACCAGTATCCCCGTCGTGCAGTATACGATAATAATGATAGCCTAAAAATAGCCTGTGCTCAAAATGATTTGAATTTTTGAGTACGTAGAGCATGCAACGAATTCATCTGATTGGTAGGCCCTCCAAACCCAAATTCGAAGGACAGTATAATGACGGATAGCTAGGCAACCCGGGAGCTTGTATAAAACCTTGTCGTTGAATTGTGCGAAATTGTGTACGTCTATTGCACCTCATTTATCCAATAAATTAAAACCACGCCTTTATATATGGTACCGCTGTCGGATATGAATGAACTCTGACTTTTGTAATATTGACGCAGATCGACGAATGCTTGTTCATGTACTACGAATGAGGACTGTCCACTGCAGCCAGTCCAGGGTCTTCCCCTTAGTGCTTTTATGGGAAGCTCGATCCTAAATACAAATTCTGAGGCTACTCGAAATCGCTAATTTCGATTATTGCTATATGCCTATACAATAACTAGATAAAAACAAAAACAGTTCTACCAGAATCAGGTTGACACAAATGCCACAGCAAACGTCAAGAACGTTAGATAGTTATGCAAAGATTCGGCTATTTAACAAGCTGTCATATAAGTCAGAAATGGATGTTTGGTATATCATAGAAAAGAAACCTTTCGTTTTGGATAATTAGGTGGAAATAGAAGTTCGAATTGGAAGCACTGATTGGTCCGAGGTGTCCTGATAAGGTTAGAGTCATTACTAATGATCCTCAGGAAGCGCGACTGTCATTCTACTTTAATCATCCAATCAATAATCACGGTGTACAGTGTTAGGTGCTTAATTTTCAGCGATACTCATTTGTCAGTTACACAGGTATATCATCCATATAGGTTTAGCAACAAAACCATAGGTGAATATGCATCACCAATTTATACAACGCAAATGAGCAACATATTCCGATTTTTCGATGAAGAGATTGGTTAAATTGAAAGTAAAGTTTAATACAGATAGGCATCACTTGTGCAAACGCCGATTGTGTTTAACTAACAACACACATTTGCGCTTTGAACAAAGATACAGGGTCAACTGTTCAACGCTTTCATGAGTTAATTCATAGTCAGCTATATAAGGCTTATATCCTGAAGCTGAAGTTCTTGCTCGATCAAAATCCTCCTGTACGTTTATGTTACCCACCTACGCCTTAAGCCTCCATTTGTTCAGCGAACTAAATCTTACGGTTATATCTGAAGATGAACTAATGGTAAGTCTGAATGCGAGAAACATAATTTATCAGGCAAAGGAATTTGATTACTGGTTGGCTTATACCTTACACGGGTATGGTTGGTGTAGCAGGCTGTTTTATAGAAAGAATGCAATTAACCCCATGCTTCTAATGAAATTTGCGTTGTATTTCATTCGGTCACAACCCACAAACAAAGGGGGTGGATGTCTGTTTTCAAGTGAAATGCTTCCCTTTCTTTGCACCTCCTTTCCATTCCAACGTGTAAACACTTCAAAAATAGTGACAGTTTGGAACAGGACAGTTTTATCAGTGATAAAAGCAAAGAGAAAATCGAGTGTTCCCCACTAAATATCGTAGTTGGTGTCAAAAAAATACCATAAGAATGTTATTCAAACTAGGGTATATAGGAATACGACAGTAATTCTACACCACGGAACTAAAAACGCGTAAAAAATACGAACTACGAACGATTTTTAATCAGTGTGATACTATAGGAGTGCTGCTACTGTACACCGAGGTGTGTTTCTTGGAAGTAAATGATTTACCGGTGTTCATTTCAAGAGGAATACCTCCTAATATGAAACCGAATAGACTAGTATTTGCTTCGCAGTCAATCTGCATGTAACCAGTTTTATTGAATTCATACTAAATGCTTTCTATAGAAACAGATTCCACTTGTTTTTGAGTATCAAGTGACACACAAAGAATTGGTTAGAAGCAAGTTAGCTACTTGAAGCTACAGTTGTCTCATGAATGTATGCGAATTTCAACATTGGATTAGTCGCACACAGTTGCCGGAATACTTCAGGTTTTGCTCTAAAATATCATAGAATTTGAATACAATTCACCAAGATGAAAAACCTAGATTACTCGAAGGATGACGATAAGTTTATCTGGATACACGAAAGCACCTTCCCGCTCGGAACAGCACTAAATAAGTACAAGCCTCAACAGAGCACGCGTTTTATAGGAATATGATCTTCATCATTTTGGCCAGGTTTATCCTCAACAGAATTGAATGTTCATTGATACAATTTTATCAGACCTGTTTTGCTTTCACGTGGTTGGTCGGATCGTTTTGTTCAGTGCGTTTTGAGCAATGACAACGCAAAGGCGTTGTGATGAATTTCACACAGTGAAAATCCGTGTGCAGAGGCAACAGATGCGATCAATTGGTTTCTGTGGAATTCAGAATTTTTGAATAATCAATTATGTGCTCGTACGACAATCAACAACAGAGAGAACCTAATTGAAAACCATGAATACGTGCATGCATTTAGTTGTTGGGATTCACGTTTTCAAAGCACACATTGTATCCCGAAATGATCAACATAGCAGTTGTCGCTAACAAGAGTTAATCAAGAGGACACGTTTACCATAGTATAAGATAATGTACACGCTGTGAATACGGTGACTAGCCCTGATTATGCTGAACAAAGTTGTGCAGTGTGCTGTCGTGTTTAGCCATCCGCGATTAAGCGCAAAGAAGAAAACTTTCGGTTATTTCAGAATGTTCAACTACGTTTGTTTAGTGTGTAACCCAAAAAATGGAAGAAAGTATACTTTTTGGAGGAGAAAAGCAATTATACTAAAGGCAGAAAGTGGTTGTAAGTTGCTTTCCGCGTACCTAGTCAATTTACGTGCAAGGAGCAATCGTGTGTTCTGCAAGCTGCTTAGCTGTGAAGTGACGACATTGTAACGCCTCGTCTACTAATTCAATCTTTGCTTTTTGTTTGTTGGCTGTTGTATACTTGCTCAATCTGACTAACTGTACACGACTGCATGCAAGATCCATGAGCAGACCGTCTACAAACGACTAAGCTACTCATCTCAGTTTTACTTCAGTTGTATATCGGAACTTTAGCCATTTCTTTACGTATGCTGCATTATGGTTCGCATGTTTACACCCTAAGCACATTCGTTAAATCACAGCAGTAAACTCGGATAGGTGAACGAGCTATTCCGTGTCTCCAATCCAACTTTTCGAATTGTTTTAGTGGAATTCATTTGCAAGCAAGATTAAAACGAGTCAACAAATGATGTCTACATACTGTAACTGAGTGATCTAGTTCACCGTGATTGAACGATTCAGAGGGATGACAGAAAACAAACAGAAGTGCATTTTACCGAAAGAAGTCTGCTTACTACTTCACAACCACAATCGAGTTATCGGAAAACCAATTAGGTTCAAGATTCTTGGCGTAGTTTAATTTTGTTCAGACCGTAATCCCCACCTCTGCGATCGTTTACTTGATATACCAAGCTTTAATTTTCAGCGTCAGAAAATAACTGTAATTTTTATATACAGTCTGCCATTTACTAACGTTATCGTCCCTAGAGTTGAAGTATATTCCTAGCCGGCTAAAGCTAATCCAATAACCAAATGCTGTTTGCGGCTTTTTGTGTTCAATGGTGGTAATTGTTAATGGTCGAACATAATTATGGAGAGAGGCAATGAGTTAATAACCAACTCTGTCTGTCGACTGAAGGCCGGCAAACGAGTAGTTCTTAAAATCATTACATTACATTTGCCTTCTTGTGCATTTTGCCAGTCTAAACGAGGCATTTAACAAAGCGAGTTTTTATTTATTAATGATGCCTGCCTGGCTTATACCACGGGTATAATTATAAATGACGGAAAACTAAAAAATATTTATGTAAATGACTGACGAACGGATTCAAAGATTGTTTCATCTTCCTTCGAAGCAGACGAAACATGAGTTGCGATATGTTCAGATTTCGTTCACTCTCATCAGTCGCGAACGTGAAACATGCAGGTAATCCACTCCAAACAAACAAATTATGAGAGACTAGATATGTTCATAATCACACTAAGTATTGCAGAATCGTTGCAAAATAACCAACCGATCACTTCCTTCAAAAAACTTTTTCACACACCTAGTGGGCATGTAAGTGCGGAGAATCACTGTTTCGCGAAGTTTCGAGTTCCACTTGCCCACTGTTACCTTACCGGATGTAAACGATGTCCTGTTTTTGTGAGGTGTTTAGCAGCCGATGAAGCTGGGTTTGGAGCAGCCAGTTCAGTTGAAGACCAATGTGTCATCATTCCGTTCAGTTATTTTTGAGTATATTCGGGTGGCTGTGGTCCTGATTACTTAGCATTTGGTGTGCCTGATGGCGTGTCTAGTCACAGTTGGTCCTTATTCGTATGATATACATTAACTGCGCACTTCACATCTCTGCGAATGATGAGGGTGAACGAAGTGTTAAGATATTCCAAAACATGTCTGATGGGGTTTATTGTGCGTTAAATTTACTGGAGCCCGAGGGGTACTCGCTAAAACATTTCATAACGGTAAACCTATAGGTAACTGGATCGTAGACTGAGACTGGATACACTGATTCCACTTATTTGGGTTTACACTTCACAAAAATGCTCACAGAGATCGTGGATACTTCGTCGGCTAACGAACTGTTGGTCAAATACTTTGGAGCGCACTAATGTGTTCGTTGAAAATATAAATAAGAACAGACAATCGTAACGCGTAAATTTAGCGTATTTAAGTTGAGATCACACGGAATCACATGCACCATTTCTATATAATTGTTAACGGTTTGTCAACTCCATGATCTTGCTAATAAGTGAACGTGTTTTTTAATGCGTTTGTCATCAAACATTAAATACTGGAAAATCGAAACTTTGGTCATCACCGTCTGTGGATTCCAAAGGACTATACTTTACTTAAGTAGCTAACACAGGGTATTCGTAACACGTTGTAGCGAATAAGTCCATTTTTGATCATTCATCAGTAGCTCAGGTACCTGGCGTTTGTACAGAATGGTTTTGTCTGACAGAAACAAACAAAACATTTGGCAACCTCAAACGATTCAACCAATTCGTGGATAGAATTAAAAACAAAGCTTTGCTTATGACACAACCAGAACCAAGACAGTCTGATCGGGCGCGGTGTAAAGGTGTTGAGCCACCTCAACCTTAAGGTCTAAACAAAGCACTTCTTTGGGTACAACAGCGGTTTGGTCAATCGAATTGCAATGGCCTCAGACGTTGCTAAAGTTACGCATATCACATCTGTAGAGCAACTACACCTAGCAGGGTAAGTCGGACGAAAAGAATAGGCTGGGTTAATGATTCAAAGAGAACCGACAAAATTGGATGATAATTAACCATAGCAAAGTTTTAACTTTTAGTTCTAAAATAACGACTGGAGTTTGTTAGATGTACCACGTCTCAAGTTCGAATATGCTGATTATTCTTTGTCCATTTCAACGGAACTATCTTGCTCTTTAATGAAAGTGTATGGATCACAGTGTCTTTGAATCCAACTGATAATCAGCGTTAGATTTGCTCTACAAATGTTAGACAATGCTTATACTTGGCTGCGCGTTTTACACTCAGGTAAACTTCGCAAGAACCTTTCCTTAGCAAGGATGTGCTAGATTTACGGTTTAATGTAGTGCTAACCAACAGTATATGTCCACTTCACAGTCCGCATGTGAATTCCGGTCACCATGGCCACCTGATTCTGCTCTATGGAAGGTCTTCGAAACGATAGTTAACACGATTGGACCTTAGAAGTGTGTCAAGAGTTCAAATGCTGGTTGTGGCAAGTACATGTAATACTGACAAGCTACAACAAAAAAGAAATTGAAATATAATGCATTTTTCATAAGGGGCTGGCCTCAAAGCTTCACAAAAACGTGAAAGATATAAACAATTTTCCATTTTCATGTTGTGTTTTACCACATTACGTTGCACAATTATTTTTACTAGATTACAGAATAAGACAAAAACATTCGATGCCTTCAGTAATATGTTGAATTACTGTTCATACTCACAACAATAGTGCAATTGAGGTGTTGTACGCGGGTCTCAGTGAGTTGTGTCCCACTGTGGCGTGGTTCGAAAAGTAAACACTTCAAGTTAAGAAATTTGCACTACGTATTAATGTCACATAGGAAGTTGCAGAACTGTCAAGAAAATATCTTCCGCTTTGCTGAGACTTGTAAACTTCTATGGGCCAAGACCCGATACTTGATAAAGAAGGGTCAAGTCTTTTAATCAGAATCGAAAATCGCTGTGCTGTGATGGCTTGTAAATTTTCAGCATAAGGCGATTATGAACTGCTACCGGAACTTCAATGTCATATAGCATATATATACCTATGAAATATATTATGTACATCTGCGACATGCGCGACATATACCGTGTAGTTTTTGGGCGACACATTTACGTTCTATGAAACTGACCTGGAGACGTCGTTTATTTGTACCGTTCTGGAGGAACCCACTGATAGAAATATGCAGACCGAGAAGAAGCACGATGGTTGAGCGTAATTAGCGTACCGCAAGGTATGCAGTGTTTGTTAACATATCAAACCAAATGATCTTCAGAATAAACTGAACCTCAATTTTTCAGTGTGGTATCAAGTTGGCTTTCACGTACAGTAAGCTGGGACCCGTAAACACTGGTAAAAACGGGGAAAATGAACTTCTACGATCAAGAAGTTTCAGAGAGACACAACGGATTTTTTAAAGACTTATTTGTGCAAGCCTCCTCTTCTTGCCCAATTGAATTTCGTGGAGTTCTGTTATACTGCTCCATACAAAAGTATTGGCTTGAAAAATGAAAACCAGGCCAGATGTTGGTCACTTTGTTTTATCGAAATGATTTATTTGTTGCATGCTTTACCGCTAGAATTCATTTTTTGAAAAGTACAGAAGTTCTTACGGCATGTTTCAATAATCCGTCTTTCTTCAGAATTAGTTTAACCACTTGATGTGAAACACACATGTGAAACACATCAATCCATGTCAGAATTCACCGGGGTTTAAACTTCGTCGTTAATGAATGAATGTCAATACATTCTAGAATTGAAACCATTATACCTTCCGCAGAAAATACCTTGAATCTTGTCCATCTTAGATCTGTGCATTAGCCATGTGATAAAACAAACTGGGGAAGTTTTCGTTGGAGACCTCTGAATAGATGAATATTCGAAAAGATTACTTCAATAATAGAAGCGTTCAAACAGATTCGCTATATGAATTAACACTTCGGATTGAGTGATGCGAGAAATTGCCGTTTGATAGACAGATATCAACAATCTCCTAACCAAATCCCGAGATATCCTGGCCTCTTAATTATCATTGCTTGATCTGTTAACGAAATATATGACACTCTGTGACAATATCCACTACGGAGATTAGCACGAAGCCACTAAATAGCGCTTTCCGAAAGCAAGCGAAAAGTTTAACAAAGCAGAAAGTATGGTTGTTCAGCGAACTACGTTCACAATTAACTTAGTGGAAATACATATTTAGGTACTAGGAAACGACGGCGAATATCCTTAATTAAAGCTTGTGCCAATTAACACCTCCTAACCGGCAGGAAAAAGGTGTTCGACTGTTTTGAGCAACCGAAAGACCTGTCAATTAGAGGTAATTGTGATTGTTTTATGACTTCAATATAGATCTTTACATTTACCCAGCAAACAAACTAGTTAATTTCGTCATGAAAGCTGCAGTCTGTATTATTGCATGCACCTTGTTCTATTAAAATTTCTCTCATCGCCTTCAACATATTTCGACTTCATACAATAGGCGCATTGATGTGCAAACTTAACGCTTCTCCGCCCAGAATTTGCGAGAAAGTCAAGTTCCTTTGATTTTTCACAGTGCTGCAGCCTAATCGCCACCGACCGGAACACTTACTTATTTTATTCCTGCCTCTGACTTCCATCTGGACATTTGTAGACAGTCATCATCACCATCGTAGACAGCAATACATCAGTGGTTCACACCACTGCTTAACTGCCACACAACCATGAAGAAAAAGCAAACCCTATATAGGAAGGGAGAGAAGGAAAAAAGAAGGGGGCGGGAAGGGACCTAACTACTGAAAATGACTACGTCCCTATTCAAACATTCAACCTCAAGGTGCCTACACCTTGCAAACAAACAACCGAGCTGGACAGTGTTGATAAGGCTATCATTGAGGAAAATGGTCAACAAGCAGGCGTCTTGAAGTCAATTAAGTACATACTCATTGATCACTGCTATGAAAATGATGGGGAAAAGCAGAGTGAATCATTAACAAGCTAGCATTCTAGCATATTCCATTTCTACACTACACTTAATAAACAGTTAACGAGATATTTTAGCAAGGTAAGCTACTGGAATCGACCTCCAACAATATAGGACATGTCGATCATCATGAAAACTCTTCTTTCATGGTGATACACTCATCATAAAGAATACAACCAATTTTCGCTATTACTTAGGAAAATTCAAGGGACTTAGGATAGCCACCAGAAACTGTCTGAGGTGAAACTTAATATACTACGGAAAATAAGTCTCCGAAGGAGAAGGCGAATTTTAACGCGGTATAAGACTAGAGAAATCGGTATAACTCAGATAATGACACAGTTGTGTGCGAAAAACTATGAAGCAAGAATTTAATAATCGGCCACAAACATTTCCATCTTGGTCACCCAAGATTCCTAGTTTTCAACGGAATTCATTTTCTTGGCGTTATCTAAAATAATGTCCTCTAGAAAGCCACCACCTCTTGAGATGGGCAGATTTGACCTGTAATCGCCGTTTGGACTATACCATTATCCATATCCGTTTCCATTTTGGGCACAAGATTTTCCATTACGTGCTAAAGCAAATCACTTTGGTGCGTTAGAATTTCCACCTTAGATTCTTGGACGTGACGGCAAGAACGCGATTGGCCCAACTAACCGTAAGGGACTACCAATCTTAATTAGATTGCTTCGCATTGACTACTTTACTAGAGGATGTGGTTTGGGTTATTCGAGGGGTGTCAACGGATTTGCCTAATGAGAACGGGGTTAGCGGCCATAGTGGAGCACAGATCACCTGACCCTGTTCCCAATAATCCATCAAACCGCCGGCTGTATTGGTTCCTTTGACAGGTAAAGGGTTGCGAGTGGTTAGGGGTGTCTGTGAATCTCACGTCCAATAGGCGTGAGCTTTGGAGTCGTGGTAGACTTCGAGGTGTGATGTGAGAGTGAACCAGTTTGTGAGAACATTTTCATTAGTTCTCTCACATACATGGCTGGCGGACACAAGTACACTTGCATCAGTCCCGAAACACGCAGACGTA